>JADNRV010000012.1:0-529322 GCA_015499995.1 Flammula alnicola
AATACCCTGAGTCAGCGGTATGTACAGCTATGTGGTGACGCTTGGTCTTATTGAATTGAAGTTATTGCGCAACTCCTACATGTTCCAAGTTGGTTCCAGTTGCAATTTGGTCGCAATTGTATTTTCTTTCTCTTCAAGTCGGTTGGAACCTTGCTCGCATTTCCGCCAACAGAGGCTGCCAGTTCCTGATTGTTATTTCAGGTATAGTCTTGCAATCAGGAAACTATCCGCAGTCCAAATTTCGACTGCGCACTAGCCACTGACACGGCGCAGTTAGGGGACCATACAATCAAAAGCAGCAGCGGTGCTAATACTTTCCTCTTGACTTTTACATCCCACGAAGACGACACTCATGATTGTAGTACCAGAAGATCAAGCGTCCAGCAAACTAGCGGCAGAGCTCGATGATGCTAAATCATTGCCGCAAGTTCCAAATGTATGTTTGCACCCATCTTATGCGCTCTTATTCTGACCAGATAATGCAGGATGATCCGCCACCTGGATATACTCCCCAAGAAGTCCAGATTGCAACAGCTTCAACAACAAATCAACCCATCTCAGTTCCGGATATCAAGCCATCCAACTTTATCTACCTCTCCCGACCGAATTCGAGTGTGAAAGGAACCTGGCTAATCGAACCTACGCTCAACATTCCATCCGCTTTTCTGCCTCCTCTGCCATCGGGAGAGACAGACGAGACACGGAAGAACATTTTCCTCGAATCGCGGAATGGCTCTGTAGATGCTGATATTTTCGTGGTCCCGACGAGCACCGAGGCCCTCGCTCGAATAAAGCACCACAAACGTGTCTATATACACACAACATCCCGCAACGGATCTGTTACGACGAAGATCGTGAGTCAGTCTACCTTTCCCGCAGTCGGATCTAACTCATCGTTGCACCTAGCATGAGGTAACCCCCCTAAACACCGTGGAGAGTCGTCTCCCACTGGTAATCACTTCTCATTCAGCCAATGGTCGGGTCAGCGTCTACCTCCCCCGCTCATTCCACGGACCCATACGTGTCAAGACAATGAATGGCAGCGTTCGATTCTCGAACAGCGTGCAAGCACTGTTGACCTCCTTCTCTGACATCGACCGCACGCAGCGCAGCTTCCTTGGGCATTTCGATCCGTCGGAGTGGGAGGAAGGTGCGGAGTGGACCGGCGATGAATTGTCTGTGGATGCATTCAATGGCAGCGTCAAGGTATATTTCGATAATGAGCTGGATTCGTCGGGAAATTCCAAAACACAGGGTTTTTTCGGGAGATTATTCCAATTCTAGTGTAAGACACGTATATTGTACCTCTTCATCTTGGTGTTGTTCCTTGTATCGTCTATAGGCTATGCCTAGTCTGTTCTGTATCCGATTTTCCATTTGTTATCGTCTTTGTCTTGAAGTTATATAATTGTTGTTCTGCCCAACTGAGGCGAGGAAGAAAAGGAACGATTAGATAAGATAAGATGTCTTTTTTTAGGGTGTCGTCAAACATAGACAAATATGTTCAGGAAATTCTCCACGCTCTCTTTTTTCTTCTTCTCGTTCTTTCCTTGCTTGCTACGCGTTCGTTTATGTGAGTATTATACGCGCTATTTCTCGTATCGTCTTCAATTTCTTTTGAATTTTCCTTGGGTCGGGAAAGCAGGAAGGAGTTATGCGATGCCTGGTAGAAAAATTTGTGAGTAAATGCAACGTTGTCATATTTTCCCCATTTCGTCCACCCGTTTGCACTTGAAGATGATGCTCTTTATTATCTACATTGTCTTACGCGCCCCGCGCGCATGACGAAATCATCAATAAACCTGATATTCCCTTGAAACACATTCGTCAAACTTTACTTTTATCAGACCTTCTCCTGTTGTGAACGTTCATCATTCATATACTGAATCCTTTCTTTCAGCGGTTTGTACACCATACGATCCGAGATGTATTTACCGGTCCTCAAACTTGGTCTTTACTCTGCAATATGCCAGTACATTTGCAAAATTGAGTTTTGGGGTTTTTGAGCTCCGGTGGAGCATGAAAGAGTTTCGATCCTGACGTCAGCGTCCGCAGAGGTATATTTCATTGAGAACGCTTCTGTCAGATGGCATCTTGTTTTCCTCGGAGGAGCTTGCTAACCAGCAGACGAAGTCGGGAGCGCAAGTCTCACGCGCACCCACGCTGAGTCGCATATTTGGTCCGAAACATATGCTTCTGTGGTCAAGTGCTTACTGAAGAATCCTGATCGTCATATTGGGATGTGGCTTACTGTGCTATCTACCTATGTCCCGTGTTACCACGTAGTTCCCATCTGTGACGATCCCTCCTATATCTGCACCACTCAAACACCAGCTTCCTAATCATCCAACTCCCTAAACTATACGATGGAATCATTGAGGGCGGCAAACGAGAAGGCGAAGTACCATGGAATTGACCTCTCCAAACTACCGCAGAACATGAACATGACGTCCGAGTCTATCACTGCGAACGTGCATGCCATGAATGAGACTTGTAGGTCTTCAGGCCCCCAAAACTATACAATTTGTTGCTGATCAAGGTCCCTTGGATAGGTAAGGACGAACGAACGAAGTTCATTTTTCACAGCCTGGTAGACGAGAGAAAAACATTCGCTTGATCGTCACTGACAGGACTTGCATTAGATCGACCATTTACATGCTTTTGTGAAGGAGACATCGCTGACAACGGAAGAGTGGATGTACGTTCCCGTCATTCTGCCCAATTTCTGGTTGTGTTCGTCTGACATATTGTACGCGCAGGACGGCCATCAACTTCCTCACGGACACAGGGAAAATGTGCTCAGACATTCGTCAAGGTGCTTTCATACCGGATAACCGCTTCGAGGAAGGTTGACTAAAAACTCCATACTTAGAGTTCATCCTCCTGTCCGATACCTTGGGGGTTTCTACCCTCGTTGACTCGATAAACAATGCGAAGCCTCCCGGAGCGACTGAATCCTCCGTCCTGGGTCCATTCTTCACGGACGACGCACACGACGGTATGATTCAGGTTTTCTCTTCAGCTTATAATTTCCTTAATGGTTCTTGTTCAGTTCAACTTGGGGATTCCATAGCCTCCGAAGGAAAGGGCGACTATATGTACGTTGAAGGTCGCGTAACTGATATCCAAGGGAAACCAATCCCGAACGCAAACATCGATACCTGGGAGACAGATGGCCATGGTCAATATGATACTCAGGTATGTGACTGGCCACTCTCTCGTACGCTGGCATCTTGGTTTAATTTTGATTAATTGATTGTTCTTGGGAATGCAGTACGAAAATCGTGTCGAACCAGACTGCAGAGGAAGACTTAAAACAGCGGAGGATGGATCATACTCTTTCCGTGCAGTCGTGTTAGTAAAGGCCACCTTTTACAACTCTCGCCAATTGCTGAAACCGTCATTCATCTTAGTCCCGTATCGTATCCCATCCCCGGCGACGGTCCAGTCGGGAGAATGATTTCTGTACTTGGAAGGCATATATATCGACCAGCCCATCTCCACATGCAAATCCAGGTTTGTCAAGCGTATTTGACGAGAACTGTTTCAAATGCTGATTACATTTGTATCGTTGTTCGACAGGCTCCAGGATATGAAAAATTGACTACTGCCTTATATATTAAAGGCGATGAGTACCTGACCTCGGATGCCGTGTTCGGAGTGAAGACTTCCTTGATCGTTGTGAGTTCCCAACCCAGACTAGTGAAGTCATATCAACTTATCCCTAATCGCATGCACAGGAACCTGAGATCGTAGATGACCTGTCGCTTACCAAATCGCGAGGCTTCAAGGAGGCAAAGCCACATGCATACCTCAAGAAGGATTTCGTCCTGGCCACTGTTGAACAAGGGGCTGAGGCGCGTCTGAAGTTGGCAGTTGAAGCTGCCTTGTAATGTCGATCTTGTCGATGTAATTATATTGCGAGCATTGTTTTAGGAAAGACAAGATGCAATTCTAAAGCACCCATTGTAAATTTAGGTCGATTGTTAATACATTTGCAATTACATTAATTCCTTCCACCGCCTAGTACGGATTGAGTCGTGTCATTGATATGAGCGCGACGCCTCCGTGACTGGGATCGTCGTACACTAGTCTCTGCGTCATAAATCACTGACGTCGAGCTGACAATGTCGAGGGTATCATCCAGGTGATAGGATGCAGCAAAACTATCGTACGTGCTAGTTGGGTCTACGCTGTCAAGGCCGACGTCGGCTGTTCTATGGAGGTTGAGCACGAGGCGGGACATCATGGTCACGGATATACTGTTTGAACGTCAGGTCAAAAAGTTATGTAAAACAGTACGCGGAGGGTTGCTGACCTGCTTGCAAATGTGGATAAGCTTCCTCGTAAAAAGGGCTATGGGCAATTATGTCAAGAGATTTGGAAAGGATATTATCGACATTCGCTTACTCCCGCGAGCTTTATGTGCGTCAAAGCTCAGTCGGAGTATACGAGGCATAGAGCGAGAGGGCTCACATAAAAAGTCAGAATGTTGGCCAGATTACAGAGGGCCATCACACTACGAGAACGAAAGCATAGATTAAGATACTTGAAGCAGTGTTAGCCGGAAAGACAACGTACGCAAAGTATATGGCACCTGGTGGTAGTATGGCTTTTATGAGTACGATCATAGGAAACGGATAGATATCAACACACCATCCCTGAGGATAAGAGAGAGTAAGGGAATGTTGATGCCGGTGATTGCATGGTCACGTTGAGCTCTCCATGTTTTGAGGAAGGTTAGAGTGAAGATTATAGAATCGTATGCAAACAGTGCCTCCCATGCGCTCGCCAGGCCTTTATCGTTGAAAATATCAGCTGTATGCTTGGGATACCAGAAGGGAAATGAGGCTCACGAATGGCTCTAAAGCAGTAAAGTATCCGAATGGTTGGATTCGACATTTAAATCCCAGGAAATAAAAGCGGAACACATACGTTCCATTCGATACACCGACGTGACAGCCGCTCCCATTTTCCGATGTTGCAGTTTTTTGAGCGAACAACGCCCACTGCCAAGCAACGATCAGCTCAAAGATGCAGAAGTCTGTTCCGATCTTGACAACGCACCAATGAGATCGTAACCATGATGGCCCCACTTCCAATCATGCACGCCAGTATTCGCATTGAGCGGCCATATAGAGCATAGATTCGCCATGTCAAAAGAACTAATATTCCACCATTAAGAGGGTGCTCTTCAAGGATAGTGGGTTGGTAACTCACTACACACAACCACTTGGTTCGCGATCAGTAAAGCCTGGCGAAACATGCTATATCTCTTGCAGCTTCATTCAACACCCATGATCAATCTCCCCGACTGGAAATGCGTGACTCTGAGACCAACCTCTGTCAAAAGTTATAGGTAACTTAAATGGTCCATTATGAAGGCAAAACACGCACTTGGCTCGACAGAGTTGTAAACCCCAAGATAGACACGGCTATGTTCCCAAAGAAGGCCAGGTAACGATTAACGAAGAACCAGTACGAGCTACGATTCTTTGGTCTCCTCCACAAGTACTCGATCTCCTGGTCTAAAATTTTTTGTCAGGCATTGTAAGACGAATGCCAGTGGGCTCGACGTACTTGAAGTGATGGCGTGATCATAATAAAGAAGGGCTGCGAGCACGGACAACATCAGAGTGAGTTTTTCTTCAAGTCGAAGCACGACTGCGACTGACAGATGGCGAATACGTAAAGATAATCATGGATCCGTCTGGTCAATAATTTGCAAGTTAGTGTAACATCCCATGAAAGCGATGGCCACTGCTCACATATCTCGGGCAGTGGATGGACTGTCATAGTCGACGATGCCCATACTATTGGGTGGAAGCATGGTGGCAACCACGAAGTGCAGGAAGTCCAGCACCGTTCGGCGTTCACAGGACTTTGGGTGGATCTTTAACGTTTAGGTTACGTTGTTCCTGGCGGCAGACTCGCATATGTAGTGATCATAGAACCAGTACTTATACTGAAAGTGACGGTCGGGAGAAGGAGTCAATTGAATCAATCAAACTTCGATCAAACGTGATATTTTTTATGATGGGCCGACATATTCTGCACTGCAGTCAAAAAGGAGGCGCCTAAAGGCGCCCGTATAAACCGGATAAAAAACTGGGTAAGCATGCGGCTGCATGGCAATATATGAGATATATAAAGAACTTGAAAGCTTAAAGGCGTAACCTCAGACCTCAGGTGCATACAGTGACTTGCATATCAAACTGCGCACGGATTTTTTTTTGAACTTGCTGACAAGGTGATGGTCGTGGCATTCCTCGGCTGCCAAAAAATCTAATTCAGCCTCTCCGCCACTCACCCGCCGAGAGGCACCATAAATGTATCATCAAGTTCAAAAAAAATCGATGTGCAGTTTGATATGCAAGGCACCGTATCTCAAACGATTTCCGTGTTGAAAGAACCCGCAATCGGCAGTGCTAAGTACTACTTCATGAACCGCGGAATTATGTGGCGCTATCTAGCGGAGTCGAGCTTTGGCTGAATATCCTTGGAATTCACTGACCAACTCTTAAAAGTTAAGAAGCTGATCAATAAATATATCTATATTTCGCAGAAGGCATTGTCATCTCCCCTATACCCATTTGGCGCTGATATCCCTTCTCATCTCTTGGCCAATTGCCGAGTATAGCCGCAAATAAACACTTCAGGAATGCCAACGAAAGCCCAGAAAATATTTTTGTGGAAGTCGAACTCATTCCCATTATGGAGTGTCAATGGACGTAGGCCGGTTCAGCTTTAGGCATATAGGAGGGTTCAATTCGAAGAATCAAAAAAGGGCCGCACCTCGAGCAGGCATCGACAGCAGCACACGGTTTCCACATTTTGCGTCTTTCTGGCCTTACAAAAGTGTTGCCAGAAGGCGGTGTTGTATGTCTGGAGCTCGTTTTACTCATAGTATCCGTTCTCTGGCCTATGTTGATTATCGACAACTTGGCGTCCAGGATTCGGTTGCGTAGCTCGGCTGATATATAATTGAGATATCAGAGGGGTATGTATCCAATGTATGGGCCAATGGGGCACTCCAGGAGTACTAGATAGCGCAGCACACCCCAGGTGGACCAACAGAAACGGAAAAAAAAAACATAGTCTCACGCCAAAGTCGCTATTGCTCTGCTGTTGTTATAGGTACTTTATGGAATGCATACCGCGAGACCCCGTCAGATTGAAGGACCCACTCGCGTTCGAGTCGATATCCTTTCGACTTTGGGAGCCATACACTCCAGACGTACCAATATGCAACCCCGATCAGCGAAACAGCGAAACCACCAACTGGATGTGACTACGAAGGGGGGGAACAAGCGGATCAGTGAACACTCGAATAGAACGTGGCCAAGCCCGCCATTAACAATCAACTATGATGGACACACGACCAAAAGCACTTCAAAGACACTCACCCAGTAAGGAAGCTTTTCGTAAGTCCTAGAACCAGGGATAGGAGGGAAGAAGGGAACCAAGACCAGGAATACGTTCGACAGGAAGAACAGAAGGACGATCGCCTTCGGCGCGTGGAAAGGGGGATTCCAGTCCCATACACGATAAGAGCGTGTATACAGGAGTAGTAGACCCAGCGAGACAGCCGTGTTGACGAGAGATAAGGAATACGAAGATACTGGGGAAAATTCAATTCTTTCAGTCACTTAAATGAAAGGGAAACTGCTCACGGCTAATGAGGAAGAGGTAGGCATCACCCGGTGGAACAGCAAACAGGAAAGTACATGAAACCAGATATTGCGTGAAAAGGCCGGCGAGTGGAGCATTGAAGGGTTTATTGCTCGCAAAAATAGAAGAATAAGGGAGGATTCCTTCGCGCCCTAGTTCTTGGATAACTTCAAAATAGATGACAAGAGTGAATCACGATGGGCTATAATTATAGAAAACAGCATACCTCGGCCTTGAGAAAACTGGCCAGCTAAAAGGTTTCCCAAAGTAGACAACGCGACGAAAGCACTAAGAGCCTGGTCTCCTATCAATCAGCAATCGGGGAGAGAGTATATAACTCTCAAACGAATGTGTACCTTCTCTGTGGTGGGTCCAAATAAATTCCTGAAGTATAGTGCCCTGTGTTAGATGACATCAGATCAAGTCATAGAAGCGTCAAGTGTTCGTCACTAACGCGACAATCCGTCTGCTTTCCAAAATATCCGTCTTCGAAACGACAGCGAAGTACGCAACGTTGATGAAGAGATATACGGCACTAACAGAGAACATCGCGAGGGGCGCTGCGCGTTTGATAGTGCGAACGGGATCGCGCACTTCGGACAGGGCGTAGTTAGCATTTGAGTAGCCAATAAACGACCTTGCATTATGGGTGTAAGCGGTTCCGAGAGATGACTAGCATAACGCCACACTCTCACCAAATGACGTTATACAGCCCACTCACGAAGGCATTCGCCCCCTTTCCCGAGCCTTCCCATAGCTTGTTCCACCTGAAGTTGTCCGGTTTCTCGTAGCCATCGCGAACTTGCATGCCGTTAACGCCCGCAAGACAGAGCAGCCCAGATACCGATATCAGGGCAAGGACGACGAGTTTCAATATCCCCAGAGTATTTTGCAGCCGGATTCCCCATTTCAGTAGGCTTCCGTGGAGGAGGCAGATGAAACTTAAGCAGCAGAAGGCGGTGAGACGAGTAGTGAACCACGTTGGCTCGATGGCCAGAGAATGGAGAAGATCTAACAAAGTTGGAGAAATGTGATCCCTCGTGCAATGATATGAATTGGCATACATTCGCTGAACACCACGCTATTCGCGGTAGCGGTGCCCTAATTGTGGAAATCGACGTCAGTTCGGGATCAGAACGCCGAAAAGGAGGACAGAAGACTTTCCATTATTAGGGTATAAGCTGTAAAGGCGCATGTGATCATAAACTTTGGTTTGCGGTAGATATATTCGAGATAGTTCTTCTCGCCCCCGCTACGGGGAAGACCCTTGAAGGTGGATAGTGAGCGCACTTGTTACCTCAAAATCGAGGAATATATTCACCGTCCCAAGCTCAATATATACTGCGGTTCCACACGCAGCGATAAGGGCGCCGACGAGCCACATAATCAAAGCAATTCCGACGCTGCCAGAGGAACGTAAAATGTTGCTTGGCGTCGCATATATTCTAGCCAAAAAGGGTGGCAACCTTATCGCTGGTCACTGAAGAAAATACTTACCCTGTCCCAATGACGCGGTTAAAAATAAGGAAAGAAGCGCTGAAGAGACCTGGAAGACGGTAATGCATATCAGCTAAATAGACGGGGTTGAGGCAATTGAACACTCACCCAGTTGACGTTTGTCTTTCGGCACATTGTCGTATGTTTCTCCATGGTGTCCTTGACGTTCTGAGAAAGGTCAATCAAAGAAAGACCCGAGAAATGCCAAATCGTGATCACCTTCACTTCTGTGCAAAGCCACCCCATCTAATGCTGACCCTCCTACTGGCACCGTGTTCTCATGACTCGATGGGTCGTTGTGGCCCTGGGACAAGAGGGGAGTGCGCTCAAGAGCACTTGAAAGCGGTTGTAACATCCTCCACTCAAGACGCGAACAGTTCCCTTCCTCAGTCGCCAGTACAAGTAGAGGCGGCCAGGTGGTGCGTTTGTGGGAACTGCGCTCAAATATATGTTACGTAATAAGATAATATACATGTAATACTGATCTTATCTTATCTTGATTGTTTCAGTCAAGATCGTGGAGGAAAATCCGCATGAATGCTCGGAAAAATACAGTTTGGGGACGACGGCGTGTCTCCCCTGAGCGTTCTAGGTTTGACGTGATGCTTGATCGATATTATCCTGCTTTCTCCTTTCCTCTCATATCAATAGTCTGAGGATTTGGAACGTTTGTAGACAGTCCCAATTCGTTTGAGACGCACGGGGTCGGAGATTACGAATCTGGTAAATAATGATGCATGATCTATCGGTAACAGCCGAGGCATCATATAAACTGACCAGGACGATGGCACAATCTTCATCTCTCTTTTCTTCACGATCCACATCCATCTACAATGGCCAACGTCTACGTGAGTACTCATTCCCACCTAGATCTCTCTGATATCGTGGGATCGCCTCCTACGACAGTCATCTGCATCCGGCGTACCCCGAAATTAATTACGCACGTCGTTCCCTGAACCGATGCCTGCACGTTAATCAGAGAGCCTAAATCGCGATGGGACATCAGATAACTGACCGATATCCTCGATAACAGTTCGATATCACTATTGGCGGACAGGATGCCGGCCGCATCGTCTTCAAACTGTACGATGATGTCGTCCCCAAGACCGCCCGCAACTTCCGCGAGCTGGCCACCGGACAGAACGGTTACGGATACGCTGGCTCTGGTTTCCACCGTGTCATTCCTCAATTCATGCTCCAAGGTGGTGACTTCACCAAGCACAATGGCACTGGTGGAAAGTCCATCTACGGAGAGAAGTTCGCCGGTGCGTTGTTTTTTCAATCATTTACGGTGGATCTCAGCAACTAAATTATCCTTGACAGACGAGAACTTCCAACTGAAGCACACCAAGCCCGGTCTTTTGTCCATGGCCAACGCAGGAAAGAACACCAACGGCTCCCAGTTCTTCATCACCACCGTCGTCACCTCCTGGTTGGACGGTGCCCACGTCGTCTTCGGTACGCTTTACTCCAGCCTTCATTGTGTCATGGAATCTAATTTTGGTCCTCTTCCCTAGGCGAGGTTGTTGAGGGGTTCGATGTCGTGAAAAAGGTCGAGGCCCTTGGATCGTCATCGGGCAAGCTCTCCAAGCCCGTCCAAATCGCCAGGTCCGGAACCGTCTAAGGTGGACTACCGTAATGTAGGAACGAAATCGAGAAAGGATAATATTATTGAAGACCTGTAGAATTATTCGAAAATCGTATCTAGCAATTTGACTGTTCAGATTTCTTTGGTTGTATCTTTTGTGTGATGTCATTGATATTGAACAGTCAGTCGTGAACCAGACGATTTAGTATTATGTAAGGATACGCTCCAATCATTCAAATATAACAAACGCTCGTGAAATACATTGGCCTTTTTCTTTATCTACTCACCCGCATCCTCTAGACCACTCCACTAGCCTTGACCTTAACCTCTTTCGAAGGTTTACCGGAAGCAGATCCATACGACTCGATCTTTTTCACAAGATCCAGCCCCTCGACAACTTCGCCTGATAGGTTGTTTGAGTTACGGGTTATTACCAGCTTTCACTCCAACGCGTAAGAAAGCATAACGCACCAAATACGACATGAGCACCATCCAACCAACCCGTCGTCACAGTAGTAATGAAGAACTGAGATCCATTTGTGTTCTTTCCGGCATTCGCCATCGACAAGATACCAGGCTTGGTATGCTTTAGCTGGAAATTCTCATCTGCCGCACCCAGACGGGTGTTAGCGCTGTAATTTATAACACCACGAACGCGACAAACCCACCTGCAAATTTCTCGCCATAGATCGACTTTCCGCCGGTGCCGTTGTGCTTGGTGAAATCTCCGCCTTGAAGCATGAAATTTGGGATGATGCGGTGGAAACCAGACCCCGCGTATCCGTAGCCATTCTGCCCAGTCGCGAGCTCGCGAAAATTCCTCGCGGTTCTTGGAACGACATCGTCGAAAAGCTTGAACACAATGCGTCCTTCGTCCTTCCCTCCAATAGTAATATCGAACTAGATTGTCAAAGAAATTGATGGCAGGTTAGATTTTGGTCGCGCGATATCGACAATGCCGATGAGGGCGTAAAACGCGCAACGAAAGGCGTGGAACTATCGTCAAATAGGCACTTACATAGACGTTGGACATGGTAGATAAGATGAAATCAGTTTTGAGGGGAACAGGCGTGTGTATAGGTTCGACACGAGATCGCCATGGACAGGATGCGCTGATTTCGGCGATCCCCGATCGGACCTCCGACGTCCGGGAAGACATGTCACGTGGAATGTCATTGCTATTAATAGCCCAGCTCCTTGAGTCGGGTCGCGGGGACTACTGAGTTCTGAAGATTCCTGCTTTATTTGGGGGCTCGAGGGAGCAATGTCGAAAAATGCAAGCTAGAGAGGATTCCGATTCATGAGCAAGATTGCAGGAAGACTCTTAGGTATGTTGCCGTCCATGAGTTTTGCGAGGCTTTTCGTCCATCTTGAGGGCAGATAAAGCCCAGGGTCTAGACTAGTGGAGAGTCCTCTATGTCAACCGTTAGACATATTTTACGAGGGAATGAGATCTGAGAAAGTAATCGGATGGTAATTGTCTTGCGCGGTATTTGAGGAGAACTGGAAGCCTCCTCGCGAAGTACATGTCCAAGTAAAGTATTGATAAGTGGCCCGTAGCGCTCAAGAATCAGAAAATACCTCAGCACACAGTAGCACTTTAGATTAACTGCATTCAAATGAATTAACAATAGCAAGCAATAATAATTGGCACTCACGAAGGTAAGACTCGCTACCTGCTGGGTGTATGTGGAGGTTTACAAGTGAATATTGTTCAAGGGAAAAATATAAAGAAAGAACCGAAGTATATAGTACACCAACGCTGCATTGCGCAAAGAAAAAACTGAGAATGCATGCAATGGAGAGACTGAAAACGAAACCCACCAAGTAGAAAGTACATCAAAACCCAAAAATCCGATTCAAGAAAGTGGGCTGAGTCTTGACAGGAGACCCGACGACATCGTCATCATAGTGGATTTTCACATTCCCATGCCTCACATCCACCATGAGCTCATCCCCAGCCCAGCCATCACCGGCGTCAGTCCACCGGGAGAAGTCTCCCAGGAAACATCGCCGGGTACTGTCCACCTCCCCGAATGTCGTCAGATTCCGGTTGATTCCATCCGAAAACCTCACAGAACCGTGCCGATGCGAGACAATTACGGGCCCGTGAAAGGTGCTTGGGATGTGTAAACGGATCTCTCCGTTCACGGACTGCGCATGGAGAACGAATGAGCTACGATTAGGTGCTCCGTGCTGATGAAAGAAATGAGAATGCTGGTATACGAGGAATGAAAGCGATAGAAAGTATGGTCGACGCTTACGATTTTAGCTGTGATGCCTCCATGTGTTGATTTCATTTGCATCACGACTCGTTGATTCCTCGTCGATGAGTGCATATCGCTCGCGTTATCGGTATCGTTGACAAGAGTAATATCAGCGAAAACAGACCCATGGGTAGACTCCAATCTCAAATTCTTGCGAGTTTCTTCTGTCTCGCCAGGCCCCAGCGGAGGTCGAAGGAAGAGGGGTACGAAGAGAGAGGGATCGACGATCAGGGTTTCCTTCACGGAGCTGTGAAGGCGGGTTATGGAGACGTAGTTCACTGTCTTTGCGACAATTGAAGTGCTGGACGAGGAAGAGGATTGTAGAGAGGCATATGTAGGAGGAGGTTCCTGCTAATGTATGGCATAATCGGCATTTCGCATCAGTCAGGCAATAAAATACGTCGAGATATCACCCACGTTCAGTTGATCCTGCTCTTCTGCCAACCTTCGCGCTTCCAGCGCTTCCACTTGCTTGTCGTCCACCAGAATCATAACTGCAAGGCTTGGCACCGGGAGACTTGATTAAGAGAACCCCGCAAGCGTGATTGCAAAGATCGTATGTGGTATAAATGGTCAACCTTTCGTTACAGTTCCGACCCAAGTTAGCCAAGAATTTTCAGAGATGCGTATGCAGAAGCAAGAGAAAAAATAACTGCTAGTTCGCACAGGACGGTAACATGTCAAAGTTGTCTGTCAGAGAGGAACCCGTGGGACTCGCGTGCACCTTGCAATCTCAAGGCTCGCCGGCACTCATCGGCACCTCCAAGGAACATTCCTGCCGGCTATCAAAACGGACGCCCTGCAACCGTTAACCTCATCGTGCGGTTTTTCTCGGTCTTCTCGTACTCAAATAGATTTCTTCATGAGATTATCTTTCTGCAGACTCCAGGCCCCGCCAGAGGAAGATCAACATCTGGCGCGAGCACGGTACCAGAAGGAACCGACGGGATTCGGGAAGCTCGGCTTTTCGGTTTGCACACACTGCAGTATACTTGCATTACTTCGTCTCCCACTATAACCCCTCACGCTTCTCACCTTATAATGTGCCTATAGCATCCATTGATCAGTTTATTGAAATCCACCAAACAGACTAATCTTGGCCACAAGGCATGCAAAATCTCTGAGTATCTCACCGAAGTTATTAACTATTGATTTGTATATATCCGATTCAGAAAAGATAAATGTATAACCGCCTAGGTAGTAGGAATCCTCCCGAAAACTTTCCGTCCGGTCGCAAGCTCCCAGCAGGACTCTTACACTTAAAATATAAAACATGCGTTACACTTTGAATCTTGTACTCGACTTCTCGGACGTTGGCCCGTTACTCAGGCGCGCGCAATCTGGAGACAAGGACAGCTTCCTCCAGTGGACAACCTAATCCCTGCCGTCTTGACCATCCCAAGCCGAGACCGAGGTGATCACGCCAGACCGAGCAATCAGAGTAGGCTTTGAGAGCTTTCCAGATGGCGACCCATAGGACTCTATCTTTTTTACAACATCCATCCCCTCAACGACTTCTCCTGGACAAAACAATCAAAATTAGTATCGGGGGGAAAAACACAAAGTAAAATTTCTTACCGAAGACAACGTGAGCACCGTCTAACCAGGAAGTAACGACGGTGGTGATGAAGAACTGGGAGCCGTTGGTGTTCCTGCCAGCATTTGCCATGGATAATAAGCCGGGCTTAGAGTGCCTCACGCGAAAGTTCTCATCTTTTATCATGAGATGTCTAAGTTAGATAAGGAAATTGATTCTGCTAAAACGGCATACTCACCAGCGAATTTATCTCCGTAGATAGATTTAGCACCAGTGCCATTACCCTTGGTGAAGTCACCGCCTTGGAGCATGAATTGAGGGATGACACGGTGGAAACCAGAGCCAGCGTATCCGTAACCGTTCTGGCCGGTGGCCAGCTCGCGGAAGTTGCGGGCGGTCTTGGGGACGACATCATCGTACAGTTTAAAGACGATCCGGCCGACATCCTGTCCTCCAATAGTGATATCTAACTATTATCAGAAAGCATCAGTCGAGCGCTAATTTATGTCATAGCGCTAACTGTAAAATAACTGGAAAGATTTACTCACGAAAACATCACTAGGAGAATCATCTTTTCCGTCCTGACTCTGAATTAAGTCGTCTGGTGCAGCCTGACCAGATCGTACAGAGGCAGTCTTTGTAGGCTTGCGGCCTTTACGTCCAAAAAAGCCAGTGCGTACAGGCTCTGTGACCGACATATCGGATAATGAACCCACTCCGTCAACAATTCCGGAGTTGGCGATGGTGACATTTTTAGTGAGCTTTCCTCCTGCCGAACCAAGGGCCTCAATCCGTTTAACGAGATCCATACCCTGAACAACCTCCCCTGGGAAGGCAGATTGAACCTCCTACACATTCATGGCAGCAGGAATATTTAGGACTTACCAAAGACGACGTGAGCGCCATCCAGCCAGGAAGTCACAACAGTGGTGATAAAGAACTGAGAACCGTTGGTGTTCCTACCATCATTTGCCATAGATAAAAGACCAGGTTTGGCGTGCTTGATGCGGAAGTTTTCGTCTGATAGAAGACCATGAGATCCCAAACGGAGGGGAGAAACCGAGCACTATGCCTGCGAATTTCTCTCCGTAGATCGATTTTCCACCAGTGCCATTGTGCCTTGTGAAATCACCGCCCTGAAGTATGAAGTTCGGGATGACGCGGTGAAAGCCAGAGCCCGCATAACCAAACCCATGCTGGCCAGTCGAAAGTTCGCGGAAGTTTCGAGCGGTCTTCGGGACGACATCATCATATAATTTGAAGATAATACGGCCAGCAGGATCACCTCCTATGGTAATGTCAAACTACAGCGACACGATATCAGCGCGGTGGTGGAGCTCAGTGTTCAAGTCCACGAGAAATCTAATCCTCACGTATATGTTAGACATGCGCGCAGATCGATGGCGCAGATCGTGAAAGGAAGAGGTATCTTGCCCATTTCATCTATCTGCGGGAGTACACAGCCCTTGCTCCCACTGGCAGGGCCTTTATAAAATAGTTAACTTCAAGGCACCGCAAAGAGCCGCAAACTTAGGAGTACATATGTAGTAAGTCAAGTCAGTCGAAGTGAGTACAGATCCACAGCCTTTGACGAAAGATCTAATCTAATCTCGAAGACACTCTTTCTGTCGCTGCTCACTCCGTATTCGTTAAGGGCATCCATAACAGGGAGCAACGCTATGGTTGTAAAGTTCACTCAATCATGTATTCAACAATATAAAGACAGTTTATGTGGCTCAAGTCCCGAACTTGTTCATAGAGGGCCGATTAGAAGTGTTCTTTCTCTGCGTATGATATCATTGCATCCCCTTGAGTCTTTAGTCAAGCAATCCAGAAATTAATGTTGACATAAAAGAGGTGGCGTGAGATTAATAATTCATAGTGAATACTGGAACCAGGCGGAGCGATCTCCCAAACCAGGTCTCTCTTGATCTACTGTCGATGCCTTCCTAATCTCCCTCTTCCTTTTATTTTGATCCCAAAGGTACCAAGTGTTGAGGGCACTCAAGGCTACCATCACAACTGAAAACGATAGAAGGACCCTCGTTGCGAGAATGTATCGCGGTGCTGCTGAAAGGGAGCCCAAAAGCCACGTAGCCAGAATCCCTCCTGAGTTCGTCATAATGAATCCGATAGCAATGGCAGTGGCTCGTCGGGTGTGTGGTGCCGCATTATTGGCGCTCCAAGTTGAAAGGGTGGGCGCTGAAAGGTACGTTCCAGGAATCGAGAAGAACAAGGAAGCATACTGAATATTATGCTTCTTCGACACTGAAGCTAGAGGTGAGATTACACAAATGGCGGGAAATGGGCTTGACTCACCGAGGAACATTGAAAAGCCGATTACACATAGAATGCATGAAAACGTGGAGACAAATCCGCGGCAACGATAACGATCGGATATGTAGGCCCCAATCATCGCAACTTACAATTCGTCAGATGCCGATGGTGAGGTCAATGATACTCGGCTCACCAACAAATGCCGTTGCAAAAGGAGGCACACTCATCAGCTGCGCGCGTGATGCCGTGAAACCGAGACCCTGAACTATGGATGGAGTAAAACTTCAGGGAGACGTCAGTACGTGGAAGAACTGATCCAGTAGGATTCGTACTAGGCCATGCCATAGAGAATAGTCCCTAAATGACAAAATTAGAAAAGCTTGATAACGATCACCGAGATAGGCTTACCAGCAAAGAAGAACAAGACGGCCAACATCCAAACGTGGGGCAAGGTGAAGGCTATGCCGACTTCTCGCCAGCTAAATTTGTCAATCTCCTCGTTTTTACCTGTCGCACCATCTTCCTTGAGTTTCGAGACAATGTATTCCTTCTCGTCCTTATTCAAGAAGCGCGCCGTAGCTGGAGAACTGGGAAGGAGAAAGTAGGAAGAAAGGCCGAATAAGAACGTGAAAAGGCCTTCCAAGATGAAAATCCATGCCCAGCCAGGTCGATTGCCGATCCCATCCATATTGATGATACCAAATGCGAGCAAACCGGAGAAGGCGCCCGAAACTGACGCCGCCGAGAAGAAGGCCGAAATCCTAGAGATAATCATTAGATTCCGTTCCATGCTATTGTTGTACTGGCTTACCTCCATTGCAGCCTTTGTCGAGGGTAAAAAAATGACAAATATAGGACAAGTCCAGGGAAAACACCACCTGTCCCAAGGCAGCTATGGTAAGCCGAGTTTGTGGTTAAGACGAGACGTTACCCTCAAAAAGTCCCAGGAAGAACCGGCAGGCCAAGAGGCCGTGGTAGGTTTTAACAACACCTATATTTATTGGAATATAATTTTTTAAAATAAGTATGAATATTCAATCCATTAAATCTGAGGCCTGACAAACCTTGAAGGGTGGTCACGAGTCCCCAAAGGGTGAGCATAGTGGGTAGCATTAAATTAGGGCCGACCATCTAGGCAACGCCTATCTGTTAGCGACGGATCACAGCGTGAAATATACCTAACTAACTTTGAGTAGGAGGTTGGACGGGAGTTCTGCCGCAATGTATGGTACATATGTTACTGTCAAGGCAATACTGTATTGTTTGTTCGTCATCTTGAGGTTGGTCTGTAATCCGGCCACGCGTGCATTGCTAACGTTTGATCGATCCTGAATTTTTATGAAGATAGAAGAGTCAAGGCGCCGGCCTCATAGGTAACTTAATATGCTTACTAGGAATGACAAGAAGTAAAACATCGTGACGACTGGAAGGATCCATAAATCCAGTTTGCGCCAAACTCTCTTCTCCATAACAGCGTCGACCACCGGGAGAGGAGAATGGCTATCTCGACTGCTGCCGGAGTCTGGATGCTTTTCTGCATCCTCGAAGGTAGGCGACGAGGTGTCCACGTTGGCCATGATGCTGAGCTTTCCTGCTCTGAGAAGCGGTGAAGGGGGAAAGGGGCGAACGTTTCGGCCATTTGGTGATTCCAATATAAGTCGGGTGGGATTCGGACTGAAAGATGGATCATTCGGCAGATTCGTGAGTGGAATACTACATCTGTGGTTATGAATCTAATGATGGACCTCCACAAGAACAATTTTACATTTGTCATTTTCAGCCTGAGAGGGTTATTCCCACGCTTCCTACCTTTTCGGCATGCCGAGCCAATTTGATGAGCACACAGCGAGCAAACACGCTGAACAAATGCCCTATTCAGAACAAAAAACACGAAAAAACCCCCTTATACAGTATTCTGTAACTGGTGAGGCACAGACACACATCGACGGATACACACAGAATCCCAGGCCGTCAACAAATGACGGGGTTTTTAGCATCACCCCCTTGTCGAAGCATGTTTGCGTGAAAAAGGTGGACGGTACAACATGATCATCGGAGATTCTTGGCTATATTTATCCTCCATGGTCAAGAATTTCGCGTCTAATGCAGGTGAGCCTGTCGATCTCAAATACAAAGCATTATCTTCATAATACCCTACTCCTGGACTCCTAAAGTAATACGATCCCATCATTATTACGGAATACTTTCAGTGTGCGGTACGATTGCACCCCAGATTTTCAAAGACGAAAAGTAACTTTCGCGATGCCAGGTAATCCAGTACGCCGATTCATCCCCTCTAGACAAATAGAAGTGCAGCTCACATGAACAGCACAACCAAAACTGATCGCTCTGTCATCAAGACGTTGTCTATCATACAACGCCTGGAGTCTTGACTAATAATACTCGCAGCAGCGTGAACAGAACCTGGGAGAACCGCAGGGGAGTTAGGCGCACGTGAGAACAGAAGAAACATTTATCCATGTGGGCTGTCTCTTAATTGGAAAGAATTCGGGGAATCGCTGGCTGATGCAATGGGGGTTCCTGTGAAGAAATATCCGGTACATTCTGTACACAGGACTATCACTTCTACCTTGACGTGAGTTCTTGAGAGCTGGATTCATTTAGATTCGGATTGATAATCTAGCTGAATAGGAGACACATTTAGTCTTGGATCCGTTGCTCATCATCGTGGTATCGCATGGTCATTAGCTGATACTGTCGAGATACTACCACCTGAGCCAATAAATATATCTACTCGATAATTACTGAAGGAGACTTCATTGGGTGGTATCGACCGTACTAGGCATTGGATCCTCCCGCGTCTCCACAACCTGAAAGGATACTTATACATATATGAATTTCCTGGAGAAAACAGAACTGGATTGACCTTGGTAATCGTAACTCCGCATTCTATGTCTGGGTTTGCCTTGTGAGTATCAAGCTCAAATGCGGATGTGCCAAACATATTCTGAACAGATAAGATGGTCAGTAACTCTCAACGGAAGTATGATACTCCTTGTCCAATGTGACTTACAGAAGATCGATCCTGATGTTATGCAATGAGTTGAGAAAGGAGGGAAAACTAAGAACGTAATCCATAATACGTACATGACGAATTCCCAGGTCAGATGAGAAAGCACTCCTCCCATGAGATGGTTTAAGTCCGCTCAGCTCATTGATGTTCGATCGCGCATTGAGGGTAGATAATAAGCAGTTCGCATACAACTTGGACAGCGCGAGGTCCCAGATGAAATTCCTGTAGAAAATGTTGCGTGAGTCTCGAGGCTATCGACATCATCGGGGAGCGCTGAGCCCTTACAGTGCAGTATGCTAAATCGCCATGGGATGGTGTTAGTATCTATTTTGTCTTAAGGAAGAATAATTACCGGAAGGCCTTTCCATGAAGTTAGCAAGAAGATATGCTGTGACCACAAGGGACAGAGGCTCACTCATAAAGAAAACAACATCCGCTAGGGCGAAGAACGCTCTAAAAGAAGCCAAATTATGGATAAAATATATGAGATATTGCGAATAAAACAGACGTCAGCATTCCTGTTTGCACGGTTACTTACCGTTGTACAGACTGGTCAGCAAAATAGCACCTGATCTAGATAAAAGGGACTCACTTCGAATAATTTTCGAAATAGCGTCATCAGTAGATGCAAACCCTGTCTTTCGCCTTGACTAGTACGAATTATGATGAACACAGCGAAGTCAAGGACGACGAAAGTCACGAACCAAGCTCGTCACCAAAACCACAGTGATCAAGATATCCGCGATACATGCTGAAAGGAACCACACAAGTGCTGGCCAATGCAGTTCTGGTTTGCGAGCGAACAGCTTGATCTTGACAATCAATACCGTCGTGTATGTACCCCCAACTGAAATGAAGTTATTAGCAAAAGGTGTCACAGTTTAAGCAGATAAGATCTTTACCTAGCGAAGCGATCGCAAAGAAGGAAACGAGAAGAGGAAGAAAGTTTGATTTAGTTATTATCCAAATCCTCCAGGCGAAAAAGAGTTGTATTGGTGTTGAAACGGCTACCTGCAGTTCGAGATAAGAGGTTCAGTCCATAGTATCACATGGAGGCTGAAATGAATCTCACGATGAGGATAGGTTCTGCACAGAGTTTAGAGGCACATCGTTAGCTTCTACTCGAGATTCGCTCGTGGATGGTCCGGTCCTACCAGCTGGAAACACTGGATAAATCCAGTCAGTAGATGTAAAGTATTGCTAAGTAGTTTCTAGATACTCACGTGTCGGAAAGAACTTTGTGGCATCCGGTTCACCTAGAGGCAAGCAATGTTGTATGAATTTAGACGGCAACCATCATGATTGTTTCAGCAGTTTGGATTTACGCACCAAACTCCTCGATCAAAGGCTCATACATTATCGCTATGTCGCATCCAGTGTTTATGGTCTCGACGATGAAGAGATATAGTACCTAAAATAATTGATCCCTTCAGCTTTGAACATCTGGATGCGTGTGGTGATCCTACAAGGCATTTAATCCAACGGGCATCCCTAGCATTCGTTAAGAATAACTAGCAGGTGAAAAATTTACCGACAACATACCTCTTGAAGTTCTGATAATAGTGATATGCCTAAACGTACAAAATAGATGTATAACGGCCATCGGGAGGACCTTTCTTTGGAACAGACCTGCATGATTAATACCTAATTCACGCAGACGAGGCCATGGTCAGTTGGGGAAATTAAATTACAGATAAACACGCGTACTCCATAGAGGACCATGTTAATGAAGACGCCCAAGAGCATTGGCCCAAAGCTAGAAACCGAGTCTTGTTAGCATCAGAATTTACAGTAAAGAAAATTATAAGCGTACAGTAGCTTGACGTTAGCCATCGTGCGATCTTTGAGATGTATGCGACTGGGCGATTAATGGCACCGACCCAGGGGATACGGATGAAAGCTACAAAGTAAACGACCCTTTTGTGTCCTGAGAGGAGGAGTACAAGGAAGACACCATGTAGAATGGACGCTGCCAGGTACTACTTAGAGAAGTCGAAGTTCGGCTCCAAATATAGAATCTGTCCGTGGTTGAGGTCCAGATTCAGAATCTTATGGTGCGGCGCCATGCAGCCCATCTCCTTTCTCACCGGAGCCAAGTTTAGTTCAACGAATCTTAAGCTCACTATCAGCACCTGATGTACATTGCAATACCGATCTGATAGCGAGTGTCCCGCTCTATAATCGTGTTCTCAGAATGTAGCTCTTTATCTGTTAGAATTTATCTGAACCTTCTGACTCTTTTGGAAAACTGAATGAGGTATCATATCATGAGGGAATACCAAGATTCTTGAGGTCGGCCTCATGCCCGTTTATTGGCATATGGTAGTCCTATCTCGAAATAGAAAGCCGGTACGGATATTCTAAATCCGATGATGGAATAATACTTGACGCTCCACGGAAGGGCAGTACTCCCACATACAACGTTTAAGCCGGAGTAGGCTGCCTGCCGGCAGTTGTGTCCTTATATAAATTAAAACGGCAGCATGGAGCGGACAACGTCGACACCTGGCATTTGGCAAAGATCAACACATGTCGAGATGCAATGAAACTCGTTTTACCGGGTGATTGTTCCCGACAGCTTTCCTGTACAATATAAATCGAGTACATATAAGCTCTCAGCGGACCAGAATTCATGAGCTATATCTAGGAACCATGAGAACGCGGTCAGTCTACTAATTGGATTTATCATTTTAACACCATGTTCAGTAGGTCTCTCCCGTGAAGTCTAGTCAAAACGCTGCTTCGCACAATCGCGGCCCGATTTGCAAGTTCTATCAAGTTCATTCGTATTTCGTATCGCTATCACTTTCATGATGGCTCTATGTTGGCAATAATCGTAGTATGAAGGGCGTGTGTATATCACCCACGACATGGCCATAAAGAACTCGGAGCCGACGACTCAGCAATTGTCGGCGATATCAACAGAGCAGGCGCTGCATGAAAAGGAATCGTGATGGCCTCGTTGACAACCCACCCTCATTTTATCAAAGATAACATCCGCTGGAGCACAGGATCACTAAACTGCATGAAATACGATGAAGGCAAAGGATATCTTCACAGACCCCGGTACACTTCGAATCCAAAGTGGAGGGAGACCCGAGTCAAGCAGCAAGGAAATCAAATATCCAGACCAGAAAACAGACTGCAGCAGCAGCAAGACGCCAACTACCTCGTTGGCGCCCAGAAACCCATGCAGATAAAAAAAACCTGTATTTACATAATTGGATACAGCAAAATTACGTACATCCCGCGACCCAACTTGAATGCCGTTGGGCCCCTTCCGCAATTGCGGCAGCAAATTATCAGCAGAGTAAGCATTTGTCCAGAATAAGTCATGAACCGGTGCAGACGAGGCTGAATAGTGCATGGAACACATCCACAGAAGGGGGGTCCAAGGCGGGCGCAGAAACGCACGCCATGATCAATGCTGGGTGGCAGGGAGGTTTGCGAAAGTGAAGTGGAACTTCAGAAAATGGAAAAACTCAAGTACGTATGCACGTACACGGACGATCCTCGTTATGCCTGGGCATGTCCATGCTCAATCTGCAGCCCGAGTGGGCATCGATGACCTCCTTTTGCAGGGGGAGAGAGATATGAGATATGCTCAGCTCGAGGGATGAGCCATAGTTTCATGTCAATCGTGAAATTCCGCCAGCCAGCACCCGTAACTAAAACCACGCGCATCCCGCGACCCAGAGATGCCGTTGGCCCCTTCTGTCGGATATATTGACGGAAAAGGAATGCGCAGCACGAGCTCAGTGTTTGTGCAGAACAAGTACTGAACCGCGATGGACAGTCCCAATACATCCGCAGAGGGGGCCAGGCCAGGACGGGCGCAGAACGCACAGAACGCTTTGGGGGGAGGCGGTGGGCTTTGTGAAGTGGAAAGGAAAGGCGTAAGGGCACATGAATTACATACGCACGTATGACGGGCGCCCCCCATGGGTTCCCGAGCACGCACGTCCATTATTTGAAGCCCGAGTCGCGCGAATATCCTCCATCTGCAAGCCATCGATAATAGAATGCGTCGTAATAGAGGATATCGTCCAGATATCGTCCAATACCGGGCAGAAAAGCAGGCCGGAGCAGGGAAGGCACGGCCCAATGATTCTAGGGCACTGCCATCGACGAGAACGACGACAGTAAAAAGGTACATGGAGCGGGAAATGCTGGTGGGATGAAACAAAAGGAAGGAGTGCCACCAACAAGCAAACAAAAAAGGATTCATGCATCGTGAGAGAGTAAACGATCGGCCAAACTCGGCAAACGATGACTATGACTTTTTTTTTTTTTTTTTTTTTTTTTTAATTCAGTGTTTATTCTCCGGTGTGGCTGAGCCATATGGTAGAGATATATACAGCAAATCTTTTTCTATGCGTCCGTTTCTACCCCAAACCCTAACCTAAATACACCCCCGAAGCCAAACCCCCGAATCCGAAGAGAAGGGACTTACAAGGTGAAGGGAATTACGTACGTACCTATGACTTGTCGGGTGTTTACGTTTGACAATCAGCCATCAATTCACCCATAACTCAACGAAACCTCATCTGTAATACATAGATAAAAATTTGCTTGACAGAAAGTTGTTAAGAAGTTCGTCTTTGCCATATTTTTTTGTCTAAAAGTGAAGGTATTGCAAAATCGCGATTATACCACAAGTACCTCGTGTTTGACATATATAGTTGCAGGCACTTCTATTTCGATGCATCCTTCTTCGTTTTTGTAAAATCCAATAGACATTCGCACTAAGGTGATTTTGTGTGCTAGTCTACCAATCTACCAAATTTGGGGGCCATAGGTGGACTACAGCTAAAAGTGGTAGCATTTGAACATTGTCAAGGTACCTGGACACCGTCAAACACCAGGACCTCCGAAAATACCCTATTAGGTCAGATACCAGTTCACCCGAAATCGCAGCCTTTGGCTGTGAAGGTCAGATAATTTTTGGCTGTGTTCACCCGTCGAGAGCCAAAAATTTTCACTCAGGTAAGGTGCTATTGTTCACCCAAAAGTCGGCCCTACCGTCCAAGGTCAGATGTTGTTCACCCGACTGCTGTCGACAACCAATGACCGGAACTCCGGAACCGGCAGGTTATTAATAGGTTTGGGCCAATGACCCATATGCAAAATGTACTTGGTGGCACCTCCTCTGCAAATTGTTAGAACAATGCAATACGTGAAAGAAGAAGAATGTCAACAATTTGTAGACTAAGATAATGATAAGAAGTGTGTGAAACGATGAGGCTTATGATTAAAATCACCAATTAATCATATGAGCAAAACCGAGGTCAGATATTTTGTTCACCCGAAATTGCGAAATTTTGGAGGTCAGGTTGGGAATTCACCCGAAATCAGGCCCTAAAATGAAAAATTTTGTTCACCCAAAAACCCAGAAATTTTTGGTTTTTTGTATCTGACCTACCAGGGTATTTTCGGAGGTCCTCAAACACCCAACAAGTCATAAGTAGTAAAATAAAAGTGCAACGGATTCCTGAACCCTCCCGATCGCGCTTGGTCGACACTCCGCTGCGATAGTAATGGAAAGAATAAGAGCCGAGGCCAGACACCTACGTACGTACAGTACATATGCACAGATATAGTACATACATTGCGCACCATAACCCCAATCCTCATCCCACAAATTTCAACAACCGCCGAACATCAAGTGAAAATAGTTCTTAAAATACCAACCTAAACAAGTATTTAACAGTTCATGAGGGTATGCATGCATGTATGTACGCAGAACAATATAAGTATCCGACGTCGAAACAGAGACAGACAGACAGACAATCAGAGAGCGCAGAAACAACATAAAACACGACCGACACCAAACTTAAAAAAAATCCAGGGTCCAAAATCCTCAGAACGTAACAGTTCAAAAAATCTCACACCTCCATTCCTTTTTTAAAAAAACCTTACGCCCAAACACCCATCGCCATCACCACAACGCCCGCCACCAACCCCACACCCGCACCACCAACAGCAAGCTTTCCCGCACCCGACTTGGTGCTCTGCGTCGCCGCAGCCGCGGTGCTCGACCCCGTCGCGCTGCCCGAGATGACAGACGCGCCGGCAGACTGCTGCGAGGGGTAGAGCGAGCCGAGGGGCTTGATCTCGAAGGGCTCCGAGGTGGCGTAGACCTGCGTAGGGGGGGGGGAGGGACGAGGATGAGTTTCGCGTCGAATAAGTGAAACGAAAAAGGAAAGGAGGGACGTAAACGAAGAAAGACAGAAAAACGCAATCGGACTGAGCGAAGGACAGACGAAAGAAAATTAAGATGACTGACTAGGCGGCAGCACGCCAGGGTGAACGAATCGCAATGCTTCTCTGCCTGCGAGGAGACCAGGGCGAGAAGGGCATTCGAAGATAACAATGACGAAGAGGACACAAAAATGGAACAAGAGAGAATGGAGTCGAACGTAGACCACAAAGAAAGAGAAAAAAAAAAGGACACAAAAAAAGCCATCCCACTCACGTCAGTATTATTCAACGGATTCGCCAACAAGATCTCCCAGCCGGTGCCGGTGGGCTGGTTGGCTTGATCCTGGGTGATGATGATAGAGCAGTCAAAGTTTTGCTGTATAGCGATGATGGCAAGCGGGGCGACGGCGATTGCGGGGCTCTGGTTGGTTACCCTACGGTGGGTGGTGGGGTTGAGAGTGAGTAAGGGAAAAGAGGAGAAGAGGGACAATAAGAGAAGAGGGGCGAACGCACAAGACGGTGAAATCAACGATGCTGGTGTTATGGCACGACCATGCGATGAGGTTCTGCGATTTGGCGACTGTGCGTGCGCAGACGAGGGGGGGGGGGGGGGGGAGGAACGAGGAATGAAAGAAAACAGCACCCATGGGGGGTTGGTTAGTTAGTACGCAGTTCCACGGGCCAAGCGGGGCAAGTGGAGAGAGTAAACGCACCCCACCAAATAGACGACGAGGGACTGGTGACTTGCAGGCCATCAGCGGCAACGCCCCCGAGGGAGGCGAGAGCAAGCGCAGTGGCGGAGAGGACTTTGTTGAATGAGACTCGGACCATTTCTTGTTCTGTTGGTTCTCAGGACTGGAATCGCACACAACCAGAGAAAGGACGCACGCACAATGGATGATTCGAAGGTTGGAGGGTTTGGGTAAAAGAATGTGGGGTGCTCAACAGGAGACTCGGGATTGGAGGTCTGGAGGGGACAGCGAAGATGATGATGTGGCCTGGGAAGGACAAGGAAAGGCTGGAAACATTTCAGACAAGGCGAAAGATTTTCGCTAAGGCCGGTGATCCCCGCGACACCATGTGCCTTCCTCGCTTGTTCACTGGACCCGCTTCGATTCTGTCAATGTGGGGCGATAGCATGGCTCATATATCGCCTTAATTTTGGAGGGTGATAAAGGAGGAAGTACGATGAGGGGGCCATCCGCACATCGTTCAACGTTGCCGCTGTAGAGGGCGACGGCTCGACGGCCTAGAAAAAGACCCCGCCGCGGTAGCGGTCGGCGGAGCATCAATTCGTCCAGCGTCCGGGCGATCGACAATCAGACGATGCCGTCATACCGTCATCATCCCATTGTGGTCCGGGACAGCCGAGACGAAGCACGCAGTCGTCTGTCTTCTCTCCTCGTCTTGATTCTGGTCGTCTTACTTACGACTGTAAGAGTTGGTGCGAATCTCGCTCGCGTGGGTATATATAAGTTAAGTCAGTAGATGAATTATCGTTATCTCAGAGAGCTTGGAGGCCTAGGGTGATCAATCATCAAATGGGAGCGAGACACAGTTAGCTGCCTAAGGTGAGCGAGCTTCAAGGGATGAGCTCAATCAATTACTAGCGCGAAGCTATTGTACGGTGTATGAGAGCTAATTCTGCCAGTGCTCAGTAGCCCCAAGCAATATCGAGAGATCTGAGTGCAAGCCAACAGGTTCAGCACGGTCTCACGAGGTTTCTAAGCGAGCTACTCGCCCAGTATGCTTCTCAGTGCATGGGCCCCTCTCAAAGTCCTATGCCTGCCGTCCAATGAATCCTTCGCCCTCAACCAATCCTGTCAAAAGGCATCGTTATCGGAGTCCAGGATGTACTTGTGGTAATCGTGAGCCTCGTCAAAGAGATACAGAGTCATACCTGTCATTGGAGTCCTCGCATGTCGCCGATATGGGCAACAGAAACAGCGCACGGGGGTGGAAAGGTCATGGACCTGGTGGTGGCAGCTGAGGACAAGAACCGCGGCAGACACTGGCAGACATGACATTGACACCTCTCGCGGATTTGATGAACTCTCGACACTGTCGAACATCATTTCTCTGTTGTTATTGTTCTCAGTTCAGGTGTGTGAGTCGCATCTTGTCTATCCTCCCACTGTACAAAGGAATCAATGCTGCGGATACACCTGGAGTAACAGACGTGGGTGTTTCCTGGTGCAATTTGTGTACTAATCACGACAACTGAGGCGCGGAATCGCGTCTAGGCTGATGTTCTGGGTACTCTGAAGTACTAGAGACTGATTCGTCTGTCTGCCTCGGGATTGTCACCTCTCACCTCAAAAGTCATGAACCATCCTGGCATGAGAAGTTGATCTTCAGAAACAACCTAGGAAGGACCGAGGTACTTGCTATAAAATCAGTCTTCCAGCTGGTCGAAAGTTCAGACAGTCAGTCGCTTACTCCCATCCTTGAATATGTACTCCAAAGCTTTCTTTTCTCTTGTGCTCGCTGCGCATAGCATCGTTTCAGGTATGGAGTTCCTGGGAATGTCAATTCTTTCAACTCAATGTTCTCTCCTAGTCCACGCAATAACGTGCAATGACAAACATCTTCTTGAATCAAAGCCTCTGACCATGCCATCCGGAGACGTGATCACAATGGAAAGATTCACCTGTTCAAATAGTATTTCAAATAGTACAGTTCCCGCCCGACGACTCCAGCCCTCCAGTGCTATCGACAGACGTCATTCCTTGGATCCGAATACGAAGAGAGCAGCCTCCCAGTGTACCACTTCTAATTGTGTATGTGGTGTTCCATGTGAGTAATATCGAGCCAATTCGAGCTCTTCACCTCACCGCCGCCGTCTCATATTTAACTCCTGTTAGGCTTCTTCCAACGCTGCGCTAACGCGGCTACTAACCTTAATGCCGCAGATTGCACCGTGCTTGCAAATTCACTGACGAGCAAGTGTGAGTCTGTACATGCTCCAGTCCTACGAGATTAAGTTCTCAGATCTGCTTTAGCGGGCACCTTCATTGTTACAGCCGGCCAAGGTGTTGGCTTCATCCTTCAGACTTGCGAATATGCAACTTTCAACGGCAATCCGACGCAAGACATCGAATATTGCTTTGATGACTTGGTATGCCTTCAATCAATAAGTTCCCCTGGCTTTACAAGTTTCAGACATTCGACACGCTATTAAATTACAGGGTGTTTCTGCTACTGAACTCTTCGATATTTGCACCGCTGCTCAGCAAGGGGAATGTGGGGGAACTCTTGGTGCGCTTATTTTCACCAACAGGTACATCTCACGAGTCACTCCCCTTGACATTTTTTGATTTGAATCTGATCTGGTTGCATGAATTCAGTCAGAATCTGACATGACCCCACATATCGGCCAGCCGCCACCTTTTGGCCACTTCGCATTTCTTGTTCAGTTTTCGCTCAATCCACACGAAACTTGGTACATGACATTCGTAGTTTCCAAGTATTTTTTTTACGTATAAATCCAGTTGGTGTTGAGGACTCAGAATCAGAGGAGAGAAAATGGCACTTGCCATGTCGAAGCTGGGTGATTTCTCGGCGTCACTTTGTATCGCATCCTCCCTATGTGCTAACACATGTTGAACGAAATGAGAGACAGACCACCCGGCACCGTGATAGGCGATGCAATGACCCGAACTATGAACCCTTCATACAGAATACGTGGCCAGTGTCCGCTCCGGAGAATTCTCATCCGTCAGAGAAGCGTCAAGGATAACAGGGGTATAAAGTTGCAGAACCCACATCAGTGTCCTTCGAATTGACTTGTCAAGTCCATTTAAATATACATACATAGGTGTAACTTACAATTGTTGCTCAGATATGCGCCCATTCGTATGGAGGGATGGCTCTGAATCCGCTCTGACTTTGGTAAGATATAGAGGGTTCACGGCGTAGAACTGGCGATCGGCGGAGCATCATCAAGGACCATCGACGATCAGGTAGTCGGCTGCAGTCTCGACGCAGTCGTGGAGGCTAGACGAGAACTCGAAGGCGGAAGATCCTTGGGCGGTAGCTCCGGCTATCGTCTATCATATTAATGATCTTTCCTGAATTTCAACGCATGAAAAATCCACTAATATTTCGCAAATATTCTCTTTAAACAATATGGTACTTTAAAATCTAACTGCTGCTACGCCCGAAGGAATTCCCTCTCTGACCTCGTCGGTTGGAGGCCATGAATTCAAGCCTCAACGTGACGTGGGATCTAAAAGATCTACAGTGTCAGGCTTAAATCGTAAGCGCGCTAACAAAACTGCATTTGAAGGTCCTCCATAATTCGAGACTTTGCTAGCAGATAGACGGGGCTGCTCGTTTTCGTCACCGTCAGCGGTGAATGTTCCCCAATGCTGACCTTGCTTGCGATTGGAGTTCACGTTAAAGTAAAGCTGATGAAAAGTCAGAGAAACATTCAGCGGGAAAAGCATTTGATTGGAGAAGACTGAGACGCACCTGCCCGTCAGGATGGGAATGGCTCACGTAGAGGGCATAGTCTGGTGCGTGGAGCGTTCCAATCACTATTTCAAATGGTCAGAACGGACGAATTTAAGATGATAGAAGACTTGCCGAGGAAGAGTTCTTCCTTCTGAATATGGTGTTCGTCTCCATAGGTTTGCAAGATTGTACCGACATTGGATCGAAACCACTTCTTGGCGGGATCTAGAGTCTCCATGTAACGATATTCCGTTCCTTCAGCGTAAATATATGCAACCTTATGGCCGGCCCTTAGTGGGAACGACTGGCGGCTGAAAGCACAGCAGTTTCAGAAAAATACTCGTTCGACAACGCCGAACACTTACAATGAGTTTGCGGAGCTTGCAGTACCCTTGAGCATCTCTAACGCTCTTTTTGCTAAGGATTTTTTGTTCGGGTGTTGAAGGCCGATTTGTACTGGTCCATAACCATGGATGGATGGAAGGGATTGAATTGAATGAAGGTCCGATTTCTCGGGATGGAACGCATTGAATAACGTAATGAACTTCCCACCTGGCTTCTGCAGATATCCCACAGCACCGAGATCAACAGCAGAAGGTTCCCAGAGCGGCAAGATGACTTCGAAAAGGATATGTCAGATGCTCAGTCATATCATATATGTATCCATGGAAGTGCGTACGAGAGAGGTGGTATTCATGAGTCAACAACAATCGGTAACGCCGCTCGTTTTTTGCGTCCCAGATTGCTTCATCTGCGGGTGATGTAGCTTCATCATTGTCATCCTTCCCATCGACGCCCTCGTCTGAGGACATGGAAGTAGAACTTCTGCGCGGCACCTTCTGGTCCTCCGAAACAAGTTCTACAATGAAATAGGACATATATGATATGGGGATTGAACAAATGCCATGAAAAATAGCATATGCTTACTTCGGAGGGCAGCCTGCGCACTTTGTACCCTCTTGGGTTCGGAACCAGGCATCGCAGCATGGAAGAAAGGTGGGGTGGATTTGAGAGAGTTGTACCGAATACTATTCCTTAGCGAGTGAAGGGCAGCAGTGACTCTTTGGAATGGCAGTCTGTCCTCTGGTGCAACACACCAACAATTGTTGAGGATATCTAGCAGGGCTGGTGGTATATTGAAGGGTAAATTTTTAGGGAGGGGCGGGTGGAGATTTCCCTCTATCAAGGATAAAATGAGCATTAATAATTAATGAGGTTGACCGTCGACCGACTCAGCACGAGATCCCGGACAGTATCGTCATCCTCGAGGGGCCACGGTATTCTTCCCATCGTCAGGATTTCAACGCAAGTGATCGAAAACGCCCAAACATCAACTTCCGGGGTCAGCGGGCTCGCACCGGACATATACTCCGGCGACTGCCAGCGTAGTGTTCCACCTACTAGTCAATAATATCAGTAATCAAATTTGCAATAGGAATAATATTGAGACGTACTAGGAGGGAGTAGTCCGCTGGTTCTGACCGCTTCACTTTTCATCTCGTTTTGGCCGAAATCAGAGATGCGACATGCAAGGTCGTCGTCAACAAGGACATTAACGGCCCTTAGATCACCGTGAAGAACCCCTTTATTGTGTAGATATTCCATTCCCTTCGCAATTTCATGCATAAATCGGGTGAGATCCGGTCGATTACTGTCGACTTGGCTGGAAGACTTTTGCAGTGATGAATGGGCTTTAGACGTCATAGTAGATTGCAGTCTAGTTCCAGCGGGGGTGTTGGGTTGTGTGTCCGCCTCTATCCATTTGAGGTATTGCACTAGACTTCCGTTCTTCATGTACGGGGTGACGAAGAAAAGTGGCGGATCGTCAGCACCGCTGCTTCCACCGTATACACGAAGAACATTTGGGTGCTGCAGGGTTGTCCATGTTTGCATCTCACGAAGGAATAGTTGCGTAGGAATTGATTCTGCTAGAACCTTGATGGCGACGGTTTGTCCCTGCCATGTCCCACTATAAACATCAGAGAAGAAGCCTGCGCTGACTTTCTCATCGCGATCGACTTCGAACCTGAAACACCGTGCATCGAGACAGTCAGATATGCAAAAATAGCAATCCAAATGGTACAACTAACTTGGTGATAGTCCATGTCGGGACGACGGAGGCATCGAGACCCCTTATTCGCTTCAAGCTGTCTAAACCAGCTTCAATGAACGCCAGATCCATTGGGTTCTTGGTTTCCCCACGGCTAACACCATAATTTTTGAGGCCCAGGCTGCTCACTAATACAACGTCAGCAGCTGCACCTCCGTTACCTTCAGGTGGGCGATCAAGAGCGCGCTGCATTGCCACGATGGCGTCTGCAAGCTCTGGTCGCCCAACTTGGAGTACTTCCAGGATTTTTTCGTCGCTATCCTGAACAGAGGGATATATGAAATCTCGCAATTCAGACAAATCTTGGGAGGCATCGAAAGAATTCTGCTGGGCTTGTAAGGACTCGAGGTCCGGTAAGATTTGGAAATCTTGCCCAAGACTGGAGACGCTTGTTATGCTTTCAGATTGCGCAGCGGTTTCGACGAGGGTGAGCTCGTGACCGTCTGGAATTAATAACATCAATTTCCATCCTGTTACAGCGGCCTGATACATACCAGAAATTTCGGAGGTCCGAAGGGCAAGGAGATTTGTGTTAAGAGTGGCTTTCATCTCGCGCAACTCGGCCTGCTGGTCTATCTCGGCCCTAAGGATGCGAACTTGAATGCCCGCCTTTCAAAAGAACAATTAGCAGAACAGCTTGGATAAGACGGTTATGGGAGATGCGTACTCCAAAAAATGAAAGCGTGTTATGAAGCCTGTTGTTGCAAGTGGAGATTTCCCTCAAAGTTTCATTCCGCTTTAGATACTTCTTTAACCAAGGGCGATTATTTTGCTTTATCATAAGACGGTGCACACAGGAAAAGGACCTGCGCATAGGCTTGAGCCAATAATATCGATAAAGAAAGATTTGCGCACTCCTCTAAACTTCAATGGGCGCTGCTAAGCCTTCCGGCACTATGCCAGCTTCAGAGAATTCTTCACGGACTGCGAGAAGTAAAGTGGCGCAACGGTCTGTCAGGTGTATAAATGCTAGGGTATGCATCTATGCCGTCGCAATTCAACAACAGAAGTTTTATAAATGCGATATGATATCACGCACATCGATATCCTGAACAGCGTTCCAGATGTTAAAAAGAATTTCCCCTGATTTCCGCAAACCCGGAACTGGCGAACGATCACGACCCGACAGATCGGCAGTGATAATAAGTGAGAGGTCAGCGGTCTTTTTTCCCACCGTAGACCAAATGGCTTGAGCCACAGCCTTTCGGCAAGTGTAAGTCAACATGCTACACAACAAAGCAAACAACCAATTCTCACCTTGTGTGCATACAACATAGCTTTTGTATATTCTGGCCGGACATTCGTTCTCTGTTTTGCCCCCTTCTGCCAGGAACTTTGCGGATTATTATCATCCGATGAGGAAAAGGAGGATAGCCCTAGTCTGGCAGACTCCATAGTTTTTAACGTTTTTTGGTTCTCCGAGGTTATTAGCGTTGTCGGGAGTGCTGATCATTAATCATAAGCTCACATTTTCATTTGCCATGGTTTCCATTTCATTTATAATTTGACTTATGGCTGATGTTGATGTCACAACGCTCCCCATGTTCAAACCTTCAACATTTTCTGCGATGGCTTCAATCTGAAGTGAAAAATCAGCCCTCAGGAGCCATGACGAGGATTTGATGAGTTAGATATTAGATATACGTACCTTTTGTTTCGCGTCCAAGAAAACGACACCTTAACAAATATTTGTTTGAGCAGTGATCAGTCCTAGAGAATGTGATTCAAACCTTCTTCTTCACAAACATGATGTGAGCGCAGAATCCGTGCAAAGAGCTGATCCGCAGGAGGTAGAACCAAGTCGTCCTATGTGAGACAATAAATTTACAATATCTTCCATGCAAAAAAGTACCACTTACCTGTGAAATTACCGAGATCCAATCCTTATCTTCGGTGATGGCCATCCTCGCATTAGGCCTCTGATACCAGTCAAGGTCGGAAAATCAAGACAAAGGATATCAAGAAATTTACGCACTTCCTTCAATAACATTTCGTTGATGACCTTCGATGGATGATTTGCCTAGATAGCCTGTAAGGTGAATCGTTGGACGAGATCAAATGTAGGTTACAGCACGCACCAGAGCTGTTGGTAAATCTGACACGTGGACAGACCCTGTGGACGCAGGAGATAGAGTATCGGTCAGCCTCGAAGCACCGCGAGCACCAGATTGTCCACCCGGGTTAGACGTAGATCCGCCTGTGGTAGAGCCGGATGGGTTGCTGGGGTGAAAGGATGATGGAGCATACGAATCAAAGGTGCTGCGATCATGTTGAACATAGCTCATGTCAGTTTCGGACACCAGCTTGTCCCAAATGTCATTGTCCAGGGTAGCGTTGAGCGTCCGAATGAACAAACATTGGTTGTCGTAGACGATGCCATCCTGCGATGGATCGTTGGCCCTCAATTCTTCGATCTCTCGAATATCGGGACCGGCCCTAACCTCAGCCATACCGGAGTACTCCCAGCCATATGTCCGCCCTACACTGCTCTCACCCATAGGTCTGAACTTCAGGCGAAACCCATTCTGGGCAGTAGTTTTCGCGAAAGTCGCCATACCCCACGTTGTCGTTTGGTCCCAGCCTACAACGAGTCGAACGTCTCCGTTTCTAGCCTCGCGTCCGCGAACGTCATGAACATATCGATACCAGTCCTCGGCATTTGCAGACATGTATTTCCTGAACCTGATGACGCTTCCGAGGTCTTCGGATTTTGACCCCTGCGGCATTGTAAGTATGGCACCCTCCGATTCTGTTGTTTCAAACGTCAGGCCTCTATTCGCGAAGATCAGCCCATCGGTCCTCGCAGTCATAAGGAAGATAAACTTACGAAGGATCGCTATCGCGCCGAGACCTCTCAACGGAACCACTGGAAAGATAGCTATTAGGCCTGAACCCGGAGTGTCCGCGAACGTCAGAGGGCCTAAGGGGTGGTTTTAACGGAACGAAGTTCTCCGGAACGTCTTCAGCGTTATTGGGGTCGTCCCGGGGTAGGCATATGTTGAACAAAAAATCAAAGCCTCCGTAGTCAGTGATGATGCCTACGTCGCCGATAGAAATCCCTCGCCGCTGATATTGAAGTGGAAGTTTGGTATTGGGCTCCGGGACCCACAAAGGCGACCCGCGCCCTTTGACGGAAAGATGCCGATAGTAGATATCGCAGCTTTTCTGCACGGGAAGAGAAGGCCTTCTCTGTGGAGCAAACGTTTATCTCCGTAAGCATTGTTTGAAAACTTTTAGATGATGCTTACCCAAGGCCGCTGCTGTTCGTCAGGCACACCTATTGTAAATGTTAGATTTGGATTGTAGACAAAATTAGGTGAAATATCCATACGAATGGCTTGCTCCGGTGTTCGAACAGATACATTGTTGGCTTGCTGTCTTTCCTCGTCTCCTCTTAATTCCTAATCAATTGCATGAAGAAATTGTTCTAGCATGGCTGATGACTGGGGCATACCGCTTCATTAAGGTCAACATATCCTCCCTCTGAGATCCGTTAACTTAATTGAGGCATTTTCTCTGAAGTATGCTTACGATTGAAATTAATCGTGAGATTGGTATGGTGGCCGCGAGTCATATTAAATTGTCCTCCGTTTATATCGAGATCGTTGGCTCCTGTAAAAAAGGAGCCCTGAGATGGTCTACATGTAAAGAACTTAGCTTTGGCCGATCAAATAGCAGCATGAAGAGAAGACGTACGCTACTTGATTGTTACGACCTAGTCTCGCTATACGAGAAGTCGACGATGCGCCCAAACCCCTAGTTGGTGCCACTTGTCTGTCTTGCCCTCTTGAAGGACCACCTACACCACGACCTCGACGAGCCTGTGCCAATGGTATCGGGTTCTGATCACATCCACATCTTCAGTCCATGACTTTGCCAACGAAAAGGTTCATTACCCACCGTCGTGGGTGTATTTTGGTGTGCCATTGCGGGAAAATGATCCAGAGAGAGCCTACGTCAACGAAAGTGAAGTCGGTGTAGTTGAAGAACAAAGTACTAGTCTTGAAGAAGTGCGACTACAATTAGATACCGCTTGACAGTTGGTTTGCTTACGTGATGTGAACAGCCTCCCCCAAACGGCGCAAGCCTTCCCTATTTCAAGAATGTCTCGAGTACAAGTTGCACATCGCCTGTGGGCCGTAGAACCAGTTTTAATTCGGTTTACAGTGAGAAAGGCCCAAAGTCGGAGGGAAGAACACAAAACATTTCGGATATGGAAATTTCGGCAGTTCGGCATTTCGGTGCTTCGGCGCGTTCCAATCGCTCATACTTACAATTAGCGACGACAGCTGATTGATAAAACTTCGTAGATGCTAGGGCTCGTATATCGTCAATTCCCTTGGCCATTAATGCACCTTGACGACTTATCACATGCACTCGTTGTGGATTAAATTGCCTTCTCAGGATGTTGGCATAGGCATAGCTCATGCAGGATAATGTACTGTCTGTTTCAACTTTCATACAAAACCATGCAATATGTCGTGTACCGTAATCTGAATCATGATCTCGAGATGATCTCGAGCTCTTAAATCGGACTTGCTCTCGAGTGAATCCTTGATCTACCAACGCCAGTCCTGTAGATCAGCTGTAGATATGACCCTCTATCACTGGTAGGTTCTCATCGCGTAGCAGATACCAGCAACAATGAGTAAGAGACGTAAAAGTAGATCGTTCTTATGTAAATCCGCTGAATGCCCAGTCAGGTGGAAGTATGAGATAGGGGTGTTGTCGCAGTTCAGCTGCACTCGGTCGCTCTTCGGGGTTTCTGGTGGATTATTATCAGGACGATGAAGAGAGAAAAAGAGTCAGGTAAATACGCACATCGCAAAGCATCTTCGTCTGAAGTCATCCGCTTCCTCGGAGAGAACAATGTCTTCGGGCACAGGTGGTGGTTCTTTAGATTGGGAGAGCTAGGGTTAAATGGCGCGAATGAGAAATACAGAACTATTTGTATGGGACTGGAACCATACCTTGAACATGACTGCGACCATCTCTTCACCGATCCAAGGCCTCATGCCAGACCACATCTCCAAGACAACGCATCCAACACTCCAAATGTCTATCTTGAAATTATAAACCTTCTCCTGGGTGTTGATAACCTCCGGGGCCATCCAAAATAGAGTACCTTGCAGAGGCGTGGAAGCACCGCCAGCCAAGTCTTCTGTTCGTTTTGAGACTGAAAAATCTGAGATTTTGCATGTTCCTGACATTTCGACGAGAATGTTGTCGCCTTTCAGATCCTAAACCATTTCGTTAACAAGCATGTTCAAAAGGAACGGTAAAACCAGTAGAATCGACGTACTCGATGAAGGATGCCCTTCGAATGGAGATATTCAAGTCCACATAATATCTGGGCTGTAAATGACCTCGTAACGTTGTCATCGAATTTGCCGTGCTTGTGCAGACAGCTTCCGACAGATCCGCCAGGAACGTATTCGAGGAAACTAAGTGACCATATGCCATGAGAAGTCACTCTACATCCAAGAAAGAAAGCAAAAAAAAAACACATACATGCTCAGATTTGCAGCCGTCTCCTCGAAGCCAAGATACTGCACGATATTTGGATGGTCAAGATCTCTCAGGGTCTCGCTTTCCATCTTCACGGCCTGCACGACCGTATGCTGCCGCGAATCATTCTCGTCACTCGCGGTCTGCGGAAGCTCAACCTGCTTGACCGCGATAATTTCCCCCGTGGTGGCATTCAGGGCCAAGTACACACGTCCATACGTTCCTTTGCCGATCAACTCACCCCGCACCCACTGGAACGCACCTGTAAAACCATGACATTAGCATATATGTCGAATGACTTTTTAACGCGGCGGCATAACGTACGAGGTCCGCCGGATGGTGCCTCTGGTAAAGAAACATTGGAATCATTGCGTCCTTGTACAGTCGTCACTTCCTCCCACTTGCTTCCCCAAAGCTTCGTCCTCCGCCTGTGCAGCACATTGTCCGTATGTGAAATCATGTACGCCGCCCTCGACATGCGGTCAATGCGCTTCTTGTGCTCCTGTGCAACGATACGAATAGACTTCTTCGCTCTAATCCTTGCCCAATCGTCGTTGACTGGCGTAGGAGGCGGCAAAGCAGCTGTGGAGGCCTCAGCGGTAGTAGGTGAGGTGTCACCCGACGTCGCTTCAATAACGGGCTTGTCAAGATCATGCTTCGGGAAGAACTCCTCAAGGTGGTCGTAGATATTCTCAGGAGGAGGACGAAGTGCCCAGTTGTCACCTTCAGGGTCGATGGATGTGCTCTCCGGTCGTCTAGGCTGTAGTCTCAGCGCAGTCGTGGGCGCTAGACGATAACTCGGAGGCGGAAGATCCTTGGGCGCTAGACAATAATCCGGAGGCGGAAGATCCTTGGGTGGTGACTCGGGTCGAGCTTGAGCTTGGCCGTCCGCCGTTGTACCACTACCTCCATTGCTCGACCCTGTAAGATATTCGATTTGAACCTTCAAAGACGGCCGGGCCGCATTCTTCGCGAGCTCACGTCTGGCAATCCATGCGCCACGGCCGTTATCCGGGTCGTCATCATCATCCCCATCATCTGGACCATATGAAACCCAAGAAGTCCTGCTCGCCAGTGGCGGAGGCGAGGGAAGGCGTCGTGTGGGACGTGATTGCTGTGATCGGGGATGTACAAAGGTTCCTGTCGAAGTGGCCTGGAAGATGCTGTATTTCTGATCCTCCTGCTTTACCGTTAGCTCTAAACTACGGTCTTTGCTTATGAGATTTGTCGGATTTTCGGGTGACAATGGCGGCGATGGACCCTCAACATAACGAGCCCTATCATCATGCGGCAGACTCTGCGGACTGACTGGCGTGTGAGGAGGCGTGGTGTTCGAGGTCTCAGGCCAACTTTGCACGTCCGATGAAAGATCTGAAAGGTCACTATAATAAGTCGGCTTTGGTCGAGGCCCAGGTATCGAACCTGGCGAGTGGTAAGTCCTGCTATTAGGAGGTACCGTGCGAGGCGAGCGATTAAACTCTTCCCAACCCAACGTCGAGCTGGGGACCGCAGGCAACTGCCTTCGCGGATATCCATGCGTTGGAGGAATGGTATCCACTGCTGCCGACTGTGGGCGAGGGTATCCGCCTTCTCCTCCCTTCCGATCAATGAATACGCTGGTCGCGACTGGTAAATGAGCTCGGGGTTTAGTTAAGGGTCGTGAATCTTGCGATGTCGAAGGGACAGGTGGCGGGATAACAATCTCCTGTGAGACATCCCCGTCATCAGATGTCCTTCTTGACTGTAGCGAACCTTCAACATTTTCAGCGACAACTTCAATCTAAGGTGAGAAATCAGGCCTCAGGAGCCATGACGAGGATTTGACGAATTCGAGATACATACCTTTTGTTTCGCGTCCAAGAAAATGACACCTTGAAAAATATTTGTTTGAACAGTGATCATTCGTAGAGAATGTGATTCAAACCTTCTTCTTCACAAACATGATGGGAGCGCAGAATCCGTGCAAAGAGCTGATCCGCAGGAGGTAGAACCAAGTCGTCCTATGTGAGACAATAAATGTACAATTTCTTCCATGCAAAAACTACCACTTACTTGTGAAATTACCGAGATCCAATCCTTATCTTCGGTGATGGCCATCCTCGCATTAGGCCTCTGATACCGGTCAAGGTCGGAAATCAAGACAAAGGATATCAAGAAATTTACGGACTTCCTTCAATAACATTTCGTTGATGACCTTGGACGGATGATTTGCCTAAATAACCTGTAAGGCGAACATTTCGATGAGATCAAATGCAGGTTTGAATACCCACCAGAGCTGTTGGTAAATCTGACACGTGGACAGACTGAGTAGATATTAGAGAGACAGTGTCGGCCATCCTCGAAGCACCACGAGCACCCGATTGTCCACCCGGGTTAGACGTAGATCCGCCTGTGGTGGAGCCGGATGGGTTGCTGGGGTGAAAGGATGATGGAGCATCCGAACCAAAGGTGCTGGGATCATTTTGAAGATAGTTCATGTCAGTTTCGGACACCAGCTTGTCCCACACATCATTGTCCAGGGTAGCGTTAAGCGTCCGAATGAACAAGCATTGGTTTCGGTATACGATGCCATCCTGCGATGGATCGTTGGCCCTCAATTCCTCGATCTCTTGAATATCGGGACCGGCCCTAACCTCAGCCATACCGGCGTACTCCCAGCCATATGTCTGGCCTACGCTACTCTCACCCACGGGTCCGAATTTCAAGCGAATCCCGTTCTGGGCCGTGGTTTTCGTGAAAGTTGCCATGCCCCATGTCGTGGTTTGGTCCCAGCCTACAACGAGTCGTACATCTCCATTTCTGGCCTCGCGTCCGCGAACGTCATGGACATAACGATACTAGTCCTCAGCATTCGCAGACATGTATTTCCTGAACCTGACGACGCTTCCAAGGTCTTTGGATTTTGAACCCTGCGGCATTGTAAGTATGGCACCCTCCGATTCTGTTGTTTCAAACGTCAGGCCACTATTCAGGAATATAAGCTGCGTGATCGCTCCGAGTCGTAAGATAATCTTACGAAGGATCGCTGTCGTCCCGAGACCTCTCAATGGAACCACTCGAGAGATAGCTATTAGGCCTGAACACAGAGTGTCCGCGAACGTCAGAGGGCCTGAGGGGTGGCTTTAACGGTGCGAAGTGCTCTGGAACGTCTTCAGCGTTAATGGGGTCGTCCCGGGGTAGGCATATGTTGAACAAAAAGTCAAAGCCTCCATAGTCAGTGATGATGCCTACGTCGCCAATGGAAATCCCTCGTCGCTGATATTGGAGTGGAAGTTCAGTATTGGGCTCCGGGACCCACAACGGCGACCCTCGTCCTTTGACAGAGAGATGCCGATAGTAAATATCGCAGCTTTTCTGCACGGGAAGAGAAGGCCTTCTCTGCGAAGCAAGTATTTATCTTCGTAAGCACTGTTGAAAAATTTTAGATAAGGCTTACCCAAGGCTGCCGCTGTTCGTCAGGAACACCTATTGTAAACGTCAGATTTGGACAAACTTTAGGTGAAATATACATACGAATGGCTTGCTCCGGTGTTCGAACAGATACATTGTTAGCCTGCCGTCTTTCCTCGTCTCCTCCCAATTCCTAATCAATTCCATGAAGAAATTGTGCTAGCATGGCTGATGACTGGGCATACCGCTTCGTCAATGTCAACACATCCTCCCTCTAAGATCCGTTAACTTGTGATTGAAATATTTTCTCTGAAGTGCGCTTACGATTGAAATTAATCGTGAGATTGGTATGGTGGCCACGAGTCATGTTAAATTGTCCTCCGCTTATATCGAGGTCGTTGGCTCCTGTAAAAAAGGAGCCCTGAGACGGTCTGCAGGCAACGAACTTAGCTTTGGCCGATCAAATAGCAGCATGAAGAGAAGACGTACGTTACTTGATTGTTACGACTTGCTCTCGCTATACGAGAAGTCGACGATGTGCCCAAACCCCTGGTTGGTGCCACCTGTCTGGCTTGACCTCTTGAAGGACCACCTATGCCGCGACCTCGACGAGCCTGTGCCAATGGTATCGGGTTCTGATCAAATCCATATCTTCATTCCATCACTTGGTCAACGAAAAAGTTCATTACGCACCGTGGTGGGCGTATTTTGGTGTGCCATTGCAAGCAAATCATCCAGAGAGAGGCAAATAAACCTTGCCTACGTCAACGAAAGTGAAGCAGGTGACAAGGTCGTAGTTGACGCAGTCGAAGTACAAGGACTAGTCTTGTAGGATTCGCCTACAATTAGATGCCGCTTGACATGCTTGACAGTTGGTTTGTTTACGTGATGTGAACAGCCCCCCCAAAATGGCGCAAGCCCCTATATCAAGAATTTCTCAAGTACAAGTTGTACATCACCTATGGGCCGTAGAACCAGTTTTCGTTTAACTTTACAGTAAGAAAGGCCCAAAGTAGGAGGGAAGAACAGCAAGTTGAGTCGGCTCCATCCTTGCCCACGGTGAACTTTGCCGATAAAACTTCTCACGGTCCTGCCAATGTTTTTTTCTCTCTTGACCACTCGTTCCTCTCCCCGTCGCTTTTCTCTCTCCTTGCAAAACAACTTTCCGGCCGTACAATACGCTGAATTTCCCGTACGACCTTCGTCGTGATTGAGGCTAATCCAGTGGGATCTCATTTGCCTTTCTATCTCGTGTCGTGGCTCGCGTTTCACGCACCGAATCTATTCTTGGTTGAGAGGAGGCTCGCGCTGCATCGGTTTTTTCGTGATAGGAAAGAAAGAAACCCGCTTATTGAGTATGAGGAACTGGCTGGAAGGTGCACATTTAGTTCGTTTCTTGTGTTTCCTGGAGTTTCCATGAAATTCATCTCTTTATTTCCAGCCTATGGCCGAAACTGCATATGTGCACGACAGAGAGTGAGAAACCAAAAACACTGCTGCTCTCTGTCAGTTCACGCGCAAATCTATCTCAGGCTGGTTTTCCAAGTCCAAGTCATGTTCATGTTTTCATTTCTTTCTCAGCAACTTGAGCTGGGTGTGTCAGGAGTTCTCTCCCTCTCGTTCATGTTCATTTCCCACCAGCATGTTCCCAGTTTTCTTCTGTTTTTCCTTTATTTCTGCACGACGAATGGTTCCTTGACACATTGATTCCGTGGTGCGACAATTGCTGTTTCTTCCTCCTTCTCTGGCCCCTTTATTGCTGGCAAGTCAGAGATACCAGCTAGCTCGAGTTCGGGATTTCTCCCTTCCTTTCGCTTTTGCCTTTCTCCGTCTCTTTTGCATCATGCCGTTGTATTCTGGCGTTTGGGCGCGACGCTACCGATCCCAGGAGTGCCTATCCTGCTGGTGATTCCGTCATCTCGTTTTCCCGGCGTAGCAACGCGGAAAAGCCCACCACTTTGCCTACGTTCTAATTTCCCTCTCTAAGCTCGATGCCTACTGACGTGCTTGAACTGCTAATTTTTACGAACAGGGTCGTGAATCAGATAGGCATCCGAACTTTAACGAATAAACCTCCCAGTTACACGCATTGACAACGAGCATACTGTATGCGCATGGTTATTCCACTAATAATTTGTTATACTTAGGTGTTTAAGGCTTGCCGCCGCCGCCGCCGCCATACCCTTTGCAGAATTAGTATCGATGAGGGGAACGGAGACGAGGATGTGTTAGCGTTCATGCATCGTGGATTATGAATGCTTCAAGGCTCCGATATTTTGATGCTTTTTCACGTGGAATTCGAGTTTCGTCGGAGCTTGATCAGCATGTCGAAGGCGTTCATGACGGCGTGCTCGACGAGTGAGTGGTTCGAGTTTGTCCTCGTGCTCGTTTTCTGACCTTCTAGTGTTCTCTAGGATTTCAAGAACTTGCTTTCCGTGCTTTACCCGAGCGAAATTAAGGCTTCGAGTAATATTTGTAATGTTTGTTTTTCATTCTTTCAAGCACAACTCCTATCTTCGTCCACATATATGCGCGGTCTAACTTATTATTATCAGCTTTACACATACCTTGAATGAATGGTTCGGATGTATCCATCAACCACCATCGACTTCTCGGACCTGTCCACGACTCGGTCTCGTCGGACGCCACGTCTATACTCGAGTACAGCGCAATTAGGATGAAAACGAAAACGACAGTCGCGTTGATTTGTTCCGCGGCGTTTTTGATTCCCAGGACCTACAGCGTCACACCCGCAGGTGTGACCACAATCGCGGCTTAATTGCGTGTGTGGTTATTACTTGGGTTCACAAGAAAGAAGCTTCGCCCGAGTTTGCCGCCCCTCTGTGCAGTGCAATCCCCTGTCATCCGTAGTTCGGAATCGAATCCTTCGCATCCGTGATTCATGAACGTTTGAACAGCGAGGCAATCAGGCTGCAATCACAGTCATGAATGGACGTGGCACTTTCAAATCAACAATCAACGAGTCGGAGAAGAACTATGATCTATGATGGCAATTAAGCGTTTGCTTACGCTTTTTGGCCCGGGGTTCAACGCCCGCATTCGATCTCGGGCTGTGTTTGGAAGGTCTGGCGCCCGCATAGTGCGGTTTGGGTGCGTGCGCTTGAGTGTTTTTGGGTGGGAGGGGTTCCGTTTTTTGGAATGGCTTTGAGGGTGTGGGGCCGGTGCTGCCTTAGCCTAGACGTGGAGACGAACGAGGCATGGGGCTGGCCCGCTCGAACTGGGTTAATGGGATGGAGGTTCGATTGAGTAATAGGAAGCCTATGGAAAGCGGAACGTTCGCAGGAAGAAGGGAAGTCGAGGCCAGCTGGGTTCCCTCTTTTATTCCGGATTGAATTTTTTTTGGACGTTAGGGTACCCAACTGGAGTCTGCTCGACAGTGCATGCCACTTCTTTTCGCTTCTCTTCTCTCTCTCCGCACCATACACACACACACACACACTCTGTTCGACGATACTCTTCACTGCCCTCCATCTTCTATCCTTTTTCCCTTGGTATCGCCGACTTGATTCGTGTCTGTGCTCATCGTCCTCCGGCTATTGAGGACGGAGGGTCTGTGCAAGTGGTTTTTCCACCTACAACGTCGATCAACACACCCTGCTCCCGCGACGGAACCCAGAACACCATCCCACCTTCTTTCCCTTCCTTATAATTCCTCGACCCGGCTTTGGTTTCGCACCTTAGCTTCTTAAAAGCAATATTGCAACTCATCGTTATCGCATCTCTTACTATCAACACCAGCCTGCCGACTTGACTACTACTACTACTTCAACTTGCCCACTGCATTTGCTACTGCCGACTCGCTCGCCTGCCTCGCCTTTGCCTTGCTTACAGCTTCAGTTATCCACGACCACTTCGTACAGCTTCCCTACCTGCTTTCGCTTCTATTTGCCTATTGCCACTTGCATTCGCTCGACGACACCTACCAGCCAGCCAGCTCTTTATCTTTTTTCTTCCGGCGACTAACGTTGCTTACTATTCTTTCGGCATCCTTGACCTTCCTGCTTCACCGAAATAAGATCTTTGTCTTCTTTGTCAACTATACACATACAACAACAGCCCCAGTCCAGCCCGTACGCACATTCCGCACTTGCTCCCTTGCACAATATCCCAGGTCCACATTCTTTCGTCCAGCTTATATCCGTTCTAGCGTTAGCAAATTTGAAACCCTCTCTCCGCATTCTACCGCCTTATTATATTTGAATCAGTCCTTGCTCCTACATACCACACAACCACCTTGTTCACAAAAGCCTCTTTTATTTGTTTTTCTTCTTCTTTTGTTCTCGTGCTTTCCATTACTTTTCTTAACTCGACGCCATTCTTTGCCACGAGTTTTCGATGTCGGGAGGAAAACGGTCGCCGCCGTCTGTGCAATCTACGCCCAAACCGACCCTTTCGCCAAATCACAATCACAATCACACGCTCACTCAGGGACGCGCGCTTTCTTCTCGCCTGCAACCTACCAACACCCACAGCTCGCACTCTAATTCCAATCTCAGTTACAGGCTAGATATGTCCCTCCCGCCTTCCCCTCCCGCTGACCTCCCCAGCGCCACCCATGCCGACGGGAATATCAAGCGCGGTACCGGCGGTGGCGGAGGGCAACCTGCGACCGCAGCCCCCGCCAGCCCTGGGCCGAGGAAAATCGCCGCGAGCCTAACCACACCGTCGTTCGCTACCGTTGTTTCCTCCTCGAACCCCGCGCGGGTTTCAGCGAGAACGCCTTTGTCTACTACGCCTTTTTCGTCTTTACAGCAACAGCAACCTGAACATGCACAGTCTTCTGCGTCCCAGGTTTCTCTAGAGTTTTCTAACAATACCAGTATTCTCGATGGTGGGGACGGTATAATGGGCGGTAACATGCCTACAGCCGCTCCTGCTAGCAACTCGCCCAACGTTGCACAATCCTCCAGTCGATCTGGGTCTTTGTCTTCTTCGCCCAAATACCAGTCTTCATTCTCTAGTCCCTCCGTATTTATGGATGAAGACAATAGTAACATCAGCCTCGGCAGCAGCAGCGGTGGCAATTCTGCCAGCACCGATAACGCGAGACAGGAACAGGACCAGGAAGGCGAACTTGAAGACAGCGAGTCTTCTGACGTCGAAATTTACCTCAACACGCGCGAGTTGCATGATTCTGCGGCGCGCATGCATGTTCTTGTTGGTACCGGTAAGCGGCATATTTCACGTCTGCTCCCTTGTTGAAATGCCCATCAATCATTCATGCATCTGGATGCTAATGTCGGCGGTCTGAATGCTTGCATAATACCTCTAGCTTTTCATCTGCATACGTTTCTTGTTCCATTCTTCCACCCTCTCTTCTTTTTTTGTGCACCGCGTTACCTCTCTTTTTTCGCGGTGTATGTCGCTGCTTTTAGAGCGAATTCTCGCGTCATTTCGCGTTTATTTGCTTCGTATTTATCGCTATTGCTTCTATGAGGCTTTTTGACGCGCATATATTCATGGATTCAAGCTTATCTTCGTCTTTTGGCCCAGGTGACGCGCGTTCCGGTCAGAATTCGACCCCTGTCCGCGCTCCATCTCAAACGCTGAACCAGAATCAAGCGTCGAACGAGTCCCCCATCATCCCTGCGTCAGTGCATTTCCAGGAGAAGCAGGGGAATACCATCTCCGCGCCTAACTCGAGTTCCATGGGCTTTGACCTCCGGGTTGGATCCACAGATTCCAATGGTACAAAGACCTTTTCTCCTCTACCACTTTCCTTGTCTTTTTCTTCCTCGCCTTCTTCTCAACTTCACGCGCAACAAGAGCCACACGGAGCCACCCAGATAGGTCAAGCCAAATCTCCGCAACTTCCGCCCACTCCAGTACATGCCACTATACCCCTTCCCCAAGTTGATGAGTACGACAATAGCCAAGACGTGGACGCGCATCAGCTCCAGAGACTCCACCAGCATGAGCAGATGCATGGTCATTCACAACCAACCATGCATGAAAGCGCGATCGATCTTTCCGGTCTAACGATCGGTGGCATTTCTGCCGTTCCATTGCACGATGCCGCTAGGAGGGAGCCACAGCCGTACCAGCAACAGTCGCTTACAATACCGACTTCACAATCTCAGCCTTTACTTTCGGTCAACACATCTTTCGATTCCAATGGGCCTATTAGTCCGTCGCCTTCGTCGGGGTTTCCTACCTCCATGTCTGACTCTGCCATGGGTGGGGTGGGGCAGAAGACGCCGAATGTTTATATCAATGGCTTGCCTCCTCATTTCCCGGAGGACCAGCTGTTCGCGCTTGCGTCTCCGTTTGGAGATATTAGGAGCGTTCGGACGTTCACGAGGCATGTGAGAGATAGTGAGAGTGGATATGGATTCGTTTTGTGAGTTCTTCTACTTTTTTTTGTTTTGCCGAAAGTTGGTGCTGATTAAGGGGGTTATGGTCCTTAGGTTCGAAACGGTCGAGGCGGCGGAGAGGTGTATTATTTCGCTGAGGCGGTATAGGAACTTGCATCCTACTTTCTCGAAGGTACTTTATTTTGACTTTCTTTCCGTGTTTTTGTATCTTATCATACCTTCCGTTATATTCGTGTAGCAAATCCATAAGATCCCAGGAACCACGTACGCCCAAGGTGCGATGGTCCCCTCCTCGACATCATCATGGGATGAACAAGGCCTTGGTTCAGGATCAAGCTCGGCTGGGGGTGACTCCGGTGACTCCTTGGGAGCGGAAGCGTCATTCAAGGCCAAGATGGAGAGCTTACAGGATCCGACGAGCACGAATCTTTACATGGAAGGGTGCGTTTTCGTTCTGGTGTTCAACTGGTGATGGGGCACCTGATGCTGATTCTTCTATTATTTAGGCTTCCGTTGAGTATCGATGAACCTGTAGGTTGTTTGTATGTGATTGCCGGAGTTCAGCTGAGATCCTTTTTTCCTTTTCTTTTTATTATTACTTTTAGACCCTAGCTGCACTGGTATCTCCACACCGGATAAGCAGCAGCCGATTCTTCCAGACGAGGTTGAGTAATCCCCCGAGGATCATTGCGTTCGTTCGGTATGTCCTTGGTCGCTCTAGGCTATCCTTTGTTCCGCCTGTGATATCCTTTTGCTGATATGATTTGTGTTGTGAAGGTTGGAGACTAGAGTTGGCGCCGAGGAGATCATCGAACGCCTGCATGGACGTATGGTCCGAGGGTGGAATGACACCGGAAGTAGGATATCAGTTCGCTTTGCCGATACTAGCGAGCAGCGTGAATTGAGGGTACGTTAGTCATATTTTCACCGTTTGGAGTAATATGTGTTCTGATGAACTTTTTTTTTATCGTACGTTTTAGAGGACGGAACGCTCCACTCAAGAAGGCGACGGCTCTCCGGCCCGGCTTACCATCGCCCAAGCCGCGTTGTTGAACCTCCGAGGACAGGAGTTGAGGCCCACCAGTGCTGGGCCTGTTATCCATGCTCATGGAGCTGGAGTCGGTGCTGGACGCATACCCTCGACGTCAAGCAGAGGATTTAGCACCTCGATCTCGGCGCCTGATTTTGCGTCGAATGCCCATGTCGCTCCGGGGCCTAGTGGCCTGGAGGTGGACTATTCACTTGCGCCTACACGCGGTGGGATGAGCGGTCCTGTCTCGAGGTCGAGGTCGCCTTATCAGGGACAGCAAGGCCAAGGTTATCAGCAGCAAGAGCCCTATTCGAATCGTGGGCTTGGACAGACGCCTCCGCCTATGGATCCTGCTATGGCTGCTCTTCTCAATTCGCTCAACAACAGCAGTGTTCCTTACCAGGGTGCGACAGGAGGGTATGACGAGCCCGTTGGTGGAGAGTTGGACTACAATATGCAGAACCTGCGGGGCATGGGTCTTGGACATGGACCGCAGCCGCAGGGTTATCACCAGCACCTCTCGACTAGCCAGAGCATGGACAACATCCATCAGTATGCGCGTACTGCACCTGCGTACACCCGGTCTGGGTACACCGCCACGGAGGAGTACATCATGCGTGCTCATGCAGAGTCGGCGGCACTCGCGCATACGCAGGCTCAGCAGCAACATCAGCAGCAGCAAGCTGAGCGCCGAAGGCCGGCGCCCCTGGACTTGAGGAGGCGGAGAGGGGAGGAGGTCCAGGACGATACGGGCGCCGCGAATATTGCCTTGGGCGTTCGTGGGTACCGTGCGCAGGCCTCGATTGGCCGTGTCGGACAGGGGTTGATATCTCCCCCGATGTCTTCGTCTTCGATGGGCTCGTTGACGTCGCCGATGATGGGAGGTATGGGCGGTGGGCTCAGCGAAGAGGATTTCCACGCGTCAGCTGCGGCTATGAGGAATGACTTTAGGCAGCAGTTGAGGTCGTTGAGCTCTGGAGAGAATGGGGACGGAGACGCCAACAGGACTGTAGGTAGCGCCGCGTATACGAGGCATAATCCCCATGTCCACCCTGCGCATGTGAATGCTCGTCTTTCTCGTGATGCTGCTCCTCCGTCATCAACTTCGCCCTATCAGCAGCAGATCCAGTATTCGCCTATGACAATCATGTCTCCTTCGCTCCCTTCTGCTCCTTCGAACAAGGACTCTCCGAACTTGAACGATCCTATCAGTTATCAACATGCCGCGGCACATATGCGATCGACCACGCTTCCTCAGCACCGGTCTTCATCTATTCGGGACGGTCAGCAGCAGACGCATCATGGGCATGGACGGGGACATTATCAGCACAGCAGCATGAGTATGCCTGCTCAGAACCTGAGGACTCCACAGCACGCTAGTGCTGCTATTTTGGGAGGTCCCGGAGGTATTGAGGGTGTGAATGGCGGCGGCGGTACCATTTACGAGAGTGACGCGCAGGAACTCGAGGAACGTCAGCGTCAGAGTCAACAGCAGCAACAGAGGGCAGATTCCGGCATGAATGCGATGGGGGGCAATAACGGGAACAACGTTATCGCCTCCAACGCCTCCAGCAACGCCTCCTCGCAGTTGAATGCGCCGAAGTCGCACTACTCGAGTTCGCCCAGCATCTTTGGCGATATGGAGCCTTCGTCGTCGTCACCGTCCCTTATCTCGCCTACGCTGACGTACTCGAGTCAGACGCCGTCGACTCTTAGCCCTGCGACGCCGTTCTTTGGGTCGTTCAATAGCCAGACAGAAGGGTTTGAGAAGGGACCTAATGGTGCACCTGGGATAGAGCAGCATCAGCAGAAGAAACAATCTTCGGGGACGATGAATCCTAGTTCGCTGAGGAGTCAATGAGTGCTTTTTGGGTGTTGCTCTTCGTTGGAGCTGGTGAGTTACGATGTTTTAATGGTTTCGAGATTAGGACTGATTCATCCTTTTTTTTGGGTAGGCTTCCTCTTGCTGTCGGTCCTCGTCACCCTATTCCTCAGCTATCCTCTGTCGCCCACCTCGTCTAGCGTCATCCATCTCATGCTGACCATGACCCTACTTTGACCGTAATCCTTCTGTTCTTTCTGAAGTTCTCATTCACTAGCCTATTGTTAAACGCTTGTTTCTGTTCTGTCTCTTCCTTTTCCGGTAGTCCCTATTCCTATTCCTTCGCTCATCATTTCATCAGCACACTCCCTCGCGTTACATCTTCCTTGTTTTTCCAGTCACTCGCTCCTTCCCTATTTCCCTCGTTTATTGTCTTTCGATTCTCAGTCTCTGGGCCGCAGCTTCTATTACTACTTTCTACGCTTTCTATCGATATCAGTAACCTTCTGTCAACCTAGATTACATCCCATAAGTACATGTAGACACGAAAGACCTCTAGCGGTTACAACCCCCCTTTTTTATGTACTGTATTTATACTAGTAAGCCAAGTTCCCCCTGTGAATACAGAATAATATTTGTTGTGCGTCATTGTCTTGTAGGATTGGGAATTTTGAAATTTCAAGGTTTTAGGAACGATATCGCGGTCAACTGATCACCATACTATGGTGAGTTACTGGTCGACTTCACCGACACCAAGGGCTTCTTACAGACAATATGTAGACAACCACCTACGTACTTGTCGTATGTTAGTCTTCGCAAAACCGACTGCTTCCTAAGGGGGACCTCGTCAGTATAATACACTCGTCCTCCGATATCGATGTTGAACTTCAGTAGCTTTGTTTATTATATTCATTATTTGAGGCGGACTAACTATTTAGCCATCGTGTTGTACGTCAGACATGGCTGTGCAGTAGAGACGCTCTTTCCAACTTCCAACCTTTCGCCAAGTTGTGATTTAAGTGATTTCCAATTGATTTCTGTGTCTCTTTGGGGTCAGTCAGGGCGCGTGCATCCACACGTTCGCCGCCCGGCGCCAGTTCATCCCCGCCTCACATGTCCACCTTGCACCTGACAGCATTGAACAAACTGTGTTTTCTTAGGTTTTCAATTGTGGATTCGCGCCTTGCTTCCAATCAGCCTCGAGGCTCGAACCTTTGCAATCCAGGTGCTTCAGGCATGTCCGCAGAGCCGGATCATGGCCGGCAGAAATCTCCACGTTCGCAACTCCGCCGAAAAATGCATGGCGATTCGAAGAATTCGGTCGAGAGACCGTAAGGAAGCTTCGATGCAAAGTCAGATGCGTTCAAGTTTTCTACTCCCAATTCCTCCAGGATGATTGTACTTAGACTAGGTATGGCCTCTCGAGAGTGTTGCCTCTGAGACACAGCGATCATAACTTTTTTTTTCTACGAAAAGGGTCCGGGGGAGGTTGCGGCTCAGCCACGCGGTGTGTCGCATGTCAGATCGACTTCTTTTCGCCGACATATGTACATCGAGAAAGAAGACTGCCAAAATTGAAGTGCATCACATCGTACTTATAGACGAAGTTGGAAGTTGTCTTTGCTAGTCGCGTTTTGGTCGTGTTTACCTCTCTCCGGACTGCGACCACCTCCGACTCGGAAACGATATCAGGAAAGGCGCTCAAGTCACCTTTCTCGCCTTCTCTATCAACAGGTAGCTTAATTCATAAGTACAGCTGCTGATTCCAGTGCTGGTTGTCACTACTTATCATATTTCATTCAACAGTCTATCATTTTACCTGTGTGGCTTACCCCTGGGTCAGCGCCGCTATTTGACGAGACACTCTTGCCTCTGTGCACACGACGACGTTCACCCTCTTCTCTCAGCCAGACTCGCATCTTCTTTCACTCTTGGGACTCCGTTTGCATCCCTCTGGATGAACTCTTGGGTGGGAGATCTTCCATGGAAAGCTTTAGGAGGATGGCGTCAGATGTGACATTGGAGGACCTCAAGTCGATGTATGTAACTCACATTTCTTTCGAAAAATTTGTTCTCCCGCGAATGTCGTATGACTGCCATCCGGGTATCTGAGTCCTGACGCCTTCACTTCTCTTCCTTTCAATTGCAGGCGCGTCAACCATTATTTGACTCTTGTGTCCATCTGTGCGTTGGAGTTCACTATTATCTTTCTTTGAACGCCTCTCATGAATTGCATAGCCATCCTTATCTACGAATACTGTGTGACCTTCGCCGCAGAGGTCGATCGGTTCTGGAATGTTGGTCGGTTGAACTGGGCCTCGGGATTCTTCTATCTCAACCGATACATGGTTCTGTTCGGACACGCTCCCATCATGATGCAGTATTTCTGGTCGACGTCTAATCCTGACAAAGTGCAAGTGAGTGTGTTTCTTCCGAGACTAGGGTTACCAAGTACTATCTGCATACCAGCATGGACTAGATGCTGATTCTTTCGTCTCCTAGATGTTAGTATCGTCCCCCGTGCTCCGTAAATTGCGTGAAACGCGAATAAAATGCGATATCTAATTATGACCGTATCTATTACTATAGCTGTCACCAACTGCAGTCGTATCATCAATATCTGGCAATAGTGATCCAGGTCGTCGTTGCATGTACGTTCGTCTGTAATTCTCGATGATGCTAGGCTGATTCCTTGATGATCTCTGCTTCAGGTATGCTAATAATGCGAATGTACGCTCTGTATGAACGCAGTCGAAGGATTCTGGCATTGCACATTGGCGTCGCATTAACCGTCGTGGGAATTGGCTGTGTAAGTTCCGCATCAACCATTCCTATCGCAACTCCCTCTTCATATTATTATAACCACTGGACTAACCATCTATCTCAATCGCTTTATGGATGCTTATTCGCTTTCTTTTTTCTTTTCGCGCGTTTTACACGCTCCCTCAGTGGGCTGTACTTGGCGGGAAGTCTCAAGAGCCTCCAGATCTCCTTGTTCCCATAGGGTGCGCTTCTTCTTTGACACATGATCAGTACGTTTTTGCTCGTTCTTTTCGTGTCCAAAGGGATTCTCATCACGGAACCATATTCTTTGTGCAGAGCCATACGTGCGTCGAATTTCACTCATTTGGAGATCGCTGTTTGTAAAGCGCTGATTAATTTCCCTTGTTCCTTTATTCGATACAGGCATGGGAGCAGCGTGGGCCGGGATGCTCTTCTTTGACTCCTTGGTCTTCGGAATGACTCTATACAAGTCTCTCTCGCTTCCACGGATTACTGGGACCAATCTATTAACAGTATTGCTGAGAGATGGTGAGCATTTTCTTTCGCGTTTCGGTCGTCTTCCGTATAGTTTTGGTGTCGACGAATCCTGACAGTGTTATGTTTGGGATAGGTACCATATATTTTGCGTCAGTAATTCCCTCCCCCGACTGGGTTGATATTTGACGAAATCGGCGATAATAACAGAGTGATGATGGCATCTAATTTGGCCAATATTCTAACTTTTTTGGTACGAAATATCTGCTCTTCATCATTAAGATCAGTGATGGTTGCTGATGATTCTACTCCTATTCTTTCATAGTTCGGCGGCGTGAGTAGTCTATAAAATTTCCCATCATGCATATGGCAAGCGTGTAGACATGGATCGCTGATATCTTGATTTCGAAACCGCAGCCGCTCACGAGAGGTGTAGCGACAACTTTCACCAACGTGTAAGTCTTACTTTACATTTCTCTAAGCAAATATTAAAGGAACGCATCAACTCTAGTATATCTTCTATAATGATCTCACGGCTCATGCTAAATCTACGCGATCCCTCCCTTGTCCCTGGCTCTGGCCGAAAACGTAGCTCATATCTAACGACCGAAAATTTGACGTATCCGAATCTTACCTTCGTTGTTCCGCAATATTCGACGCAATATTCCGATGCAGGAGGAATCATGCCCCCTCCAGGTCGGGCTCGTGCTGTATACCACTACCTAGCCACCGGGTCTAGCCGAAGTACGTTCTCCGTGATGCGTCATTTATTTCGTGATACTTACTTTACCATTCGAATCAGAAAATGACTCTGACATAGAACTTGTTACTTTGCAAAATTCCCATGTTTGACTTGGGCTGTTGGACTTACTTTTATTAGAATAGTGTATTGTAATATTCTTGTAGTTCAGTCTGTAGCGATAATATGTAGGCTTTGTAGTGTATCACTTGCGCGCGACGAGTTGTAAAGCCGTCAAGATTGTATCAGTCCCGAGCCTTAATTTTATGTTTTAAGTTATCCATAATTGTTTTGAAACATTTTGAGCTTCTTCGCAATGATGTCGATGGGGAAAGCTGTGAACGACCAAGTTAGAGGAGACGCGTCGTAACGCGACGCGTCTCGTTGATTATTATCACGTGCCAATCACGTACCGTCACGTCTTGTCACGCTAATTATTGTCACGTTGCAGGAACCAAAAACTCCTCTACAAACCGCGAGGGACGATGGCGATGCAATCCTCGAGTCCTACATATAACTACCCTGCGACGCCCTCCGGTACTAGAAACCCTCTGCAGTACAGGCCACTTAATTCCTCGCCTTTGGTAACATCGCCTGGAAGTCCGAAAATGTCATCGCCTGTGGCTGCTGCTCAAGCGCGTCGCAAGTCTCAATACAAAGCCCGTGTACCCTCTACGCCGACGTCGACGCGTAATCCTGCTCGACGACTTTTCAGTGCTGGTGATAGTGGGATGACGTATTCTGTTGGATCTGTGGAGGGCGACCCACAGAAAGTTTTCCTCAGAAATCGGTTCAAAGCACGATGTTTCGAGAGGGCAGTGAAGGCCAGAGACAAAGCCATCCGCGGAAAGAGGTCTGCAAGCATGATCGAACCTAGCAGTGACGACTATCAAATGGATGACGAGGAAGAAGAAGGCGACGAGGATATCATGCAGGATGAGGTCTGTACCCCCACCTCTCGGAAATATACATGACCAATACTAAATATTGTCCATCCTTTTAGCTTTTTCGCAGAATCATGGCGAATACGAACAGGAAACAAAGCTACTCGTTCAAGGTATCTTATGCTCAGGAGGTTGGGTCTTCTTTTGACCCGGACATTGAAGATGTAAATTCTTGGGAACAAGAGCTGGCAGGTTAGTACCCTTTTTTAAGTTTTCATCTCCCTCAAGGGCGCTTAGGGTGAAATTTTTCGCGTTCTCTAGCTTCTAACTTTGCCGATTACCATGGCGCATCGATGCCAATTGCTTCGACCTCGGCGAGTGCTCCTCCTTCGGAACTGCATTGGCTAGAGGAGGAAGAGCCAGAGGAGCTTACGCCGGTTGATCTTGACGACGAAGAGCTTGAGGCATATGCTGAAGAATGCGCGCAGAGAGCAGCGTTAGCGGACTTTGAGGATATTCCGGCTGACGAACTATTTTATTGGAACGAAGAAGAGGAACTCGGAACTCCAACTTTGACGCCGACCGCGGGACAACACGACGACATAATGGATATGTCCTGATTTCGACTTTTCTATTTTGACCTTTCTTATCATACTGGTTCTCCCCATACTGATTCATTACCCAACGCACATCACTATTTTGTCATTGTTATTTGTAACATTATTCGATTTATTGCTCTGAAATGCTTTGAATGTTTTATAGATCTGTTTATTTCTTGAGCGCTCAGTACTTGGCACGCTCAATACTCACGGTGCCCAATGACCTGCCCTATTCGTGTTTGTTCGGAAGAAATATACCAAACAACGGAAGAATTTTCTTTGATTCTCCCTACCAGCACTGTCTCGAGCCCACCTGTTTCCGAGAAAACGACTGCAAGATACGGCTATGCACGGCGAGGGCTGCATACAACATAGCACATTCGGAGCCTTCTCGGAACGGCACAGGCATTTAAAGTTGCAGATATCCTTCGCATCGGTGACGGCACTGTCATGTTCTCGATACCTCTATTTTTGCTCCCAAGTAACTCCACATCCAGTGATTTCTGGAGTTTTTAGTAAGTCAAAGTATTCAAGTTCTGCTGGCAGACTCGTACACGTGGCCTCCGACCTTTGACTTCTTATGGTGATAGGCCAAAATATCTTGAGAAACTCTCACAAACAGTCCGATGCTTCTCTTAAAGCTTGCTGACAATGACGGTTGAAACGTTGAGTGGAGGACTCTGCTCGTACTTCCAAGTTCTTGACGCACCATGGTTTTTCGGCGACGCGACCAGCGATGTTGCTTTCTAATGGCATTCGTGTCCATGGTGATCGTTTTATCCTTCACGGTCGGCTCGCAATATCTCGAACCCCACCTGGGAGATATCTCGCTGCCTGGAATCAACATTCCAGGGTGGCTTAGGCCTGACAGACCCGGTCCTATCTCGGACGAATTCTTTGACGAAGAGTATATCCAAGAACCGAACACCAGAACAAGCACTGCACCGAAAACATCGTCGACTGGCACAATTCGTCCAGCGATACTGGGTCCTAATGACGTCGGGGTGGAAACCACGATTCCTGAAGGCGCATATACTCAAGGATTTACCGTCATGGACAACCTATATATGCGAGATGGGACTTTTTTCGTGTTGACTTCCGATGCTTCGAAATTTCCCTCAAGGCACGACATGATTGCACGACCAGTGACCAAGGAAGAAGGAGTCGATTTAGCGCCTAGCGATCAGGTTCGTGAAGGGTTTGGCTCTGCTTCGCCTTCGTCATTTTAATGCGAACGTCGTTCTTCAGGATCTACAATTTCTCGAACCTTCAACGGAGGCCCTGGGAGGGCGCGCCATTCGGATCACTGGGCTTTCCGTCATCGTCTACGACCCTCCTTCGACAATGAACGTGGGTCACTTGTGACTATTAAACTGTAACTCAGGTACTGACCCTTCTATTTCTGCGTAGAATTTCTACAGCTGGTGGGGTGAAATTGTTCTCGGGGCATGGAGAGTCTACTCGAAGATCAGCCAAGAAGTCAACAACAGTACAGCATCGTCCTTGTCTCTGCCTTCGAGGTTTATTCTGCCTGTACGTGGCTTTCCATATTTTCAGAAACATCTGTTTGACATGGCTTCAGGTGGTAAGCAAAGGAGCGTGGAGAGACGACGCCAGGATAACTGGGCCGCTTATGAGCGCAGGCTTCCCTCACGCATCAGTCGAGGAATCTGACTACTGGCAAGACTTTGCAAAGCTGAACTCTACAGTTATATTCGAACGCGTTATTCTCGTCAGCCGAGAAGCGGCGTCCAGACAGTGAGTTTTTCAATGCCATAAATTTACACCTTCTGTTGCTATTAGGGCCTTGCCCGACGTCGGATTTACTTTATGCTCACTTCGCAACACGTTTTTCGTTCTCGGCCTTTGCATCTAGTCCTTCTACCACACAGTGGGGCAAAATGATTACTGGAACTATGCAGTTAGCTGTACCGGATGGCTTTTGGGGCCCTATACGGACGATGGTGGTCCGAAACGTGCTTGGGTATCTCCCTCTGCTGAACGAGGCTGGTGTCGTTGTCGGCCCGCCTGAAGCAGGGTTGTCGACGAAGCCGGTGGTCACGTACATCTCTCGTCAGGAATCAGAGAGAAGACTCGAAGAGAAGGATCATCATGGGCTCGTTGATGCGCTCCGAGCGCTGGAGCAGGAGGGTATCTGCAAAGTTCACGTCCTCGCAATGGAACACGCCAGTTTGGTGGCGCAGATAAATCTCGCCGCGAGGAGTACGGTGAGTGTGGCGTTCCTTTACTGCTTACTGGATTGCATCTGACTTACTCTATTGACGGTGGCGATAATAAGATCCTGTTGGGCGTTCATGGGAACCAGTTGACGGTCAGTATTTGCTTGATGTTGTTCGATGATGGACGCCACTGAGATTTTTTGTATTGACTCTTGACTGTTGTGATTAAGCATCAACTGTGGATGCCGCCATCTCCCATGTCCACCGTGTTGGAGATAGTCTGGCCCAAAGGTATGTGACGCCTCAAGGAAAAGGACTCTCAGCATTGACGCCTGTTTCGAAAGCCTATGTCTTTGATCACGAGATAATATCGAGGAATATGGGACACGAGGTTCGACTGAAATCCATCTCCATTTCTTGGATTCTAAAAGGATTCACTTGTTTTATTCAGCATTACGCCGTCTGGAATGATAGTTTAGTAGACCCAAAAGGAAGCTACTACGAGGTCAGCCGCGATGTTTCCTGCTTGCGCAAATGCTGCTGCTGATTCGGTCCGATGCAGGGTATCATGTATGGGGATGAATTCAATAGCAGTATGTGGAATGGAAACTATCTCTGTGTGTCGGCCTAACGAATGCTTGTGGGTTCCAACAGATGCGATACCAGTATACGGTCCGGAAGTAGCGGAATTAATAAAGTTGCGCCTTTCTTCTTGAAAGACGACGTCCCCATGTATCTTCAACAGCTCCAAATATCAGAAAGAAAACGACTCGACCCTTGCAAGTTCTGAAGAAAGATAAAGTGTGCCATAATATTCAATGCCTCGCCTACGGGCCAATCAATATTGGTTAGCCTGTCTTTCTGACGGTGGGTAGTTGTCACACAACCATGCTCGTACACTCGGATCACGGCTTGACTGACATGAGCGCGAACGTGGACACTTTTCCCCCGCCATACATCCGTAACGTACAAATCGGCACCCCAACGAAGTGCTGCGCGACGCCGACAACAAGGATATTTATATTCCATGATATCATTCCGGCGCACGATAAGTCTTCCCGCCGCCATCGATCTTTCTGTTCATCGATATCATCCCATACCTGAATTGAGCACCGCGAGCCCAGACCGTGAGTTTCGGTCCCACCCTCTCGCTTAGCTCGCAAGCAATATCTATTCACTGATATCGTTAAACTTAAAACCGTTTTATCCATCTTCATAACACTCATTACCTCTGGGCCTATTTCCTCCAAAACTCTGAGGTCATCGTATTTCCGCCGCAGATCATTGTCATCTGAATCAGCTTCTCGTACCTAGGACTTCTATCGGCCATTAATAAGTGGCATATGAGGTGAGCGGTGTGCTTTTTTGCAGAGTTGCATGTCAGCCATTGAGTCGGCATGAATCTATTCAACGGATCCGCGAGCCATAGTTCTAGAATCGCATGTTCGCAGCATGGTTTTGGAAGGCGACCGACCCCTAGACTGAGTTTTGGCGTGTTGATGCTGGAATTGACGTTCTTGGTGCAATTATCACACGCATCCTGAACGCGCAAATAATGGGCATCCTTTTGGCGGTGGTGGACATGGTGGCGGTGACCGCTGGCGACTTAGAAGGCAATTCGACACCCGCAGGAGGACGGCAGGGTATCACCGAGAGCTTGGTACCTCTTTCTCCTTCTTGAAGATATGGTTTTTGAATATTCTAACTCGCCGGACTGTCACACAATTCTAACCAGCACTATACAGCGCAGATTTTTTCATAAAGAGTTCAATCAGGGCATCTCCCGCTGTTGTCGCCTTTTCCCCCTTCAAAGCGCTATTTTGCTCATCGTAACTCCTCGGATAACGTCCACACTATAAGGTCCACGCCTTGCCGCCGTCTCGAATTCCATACGCCCTTACTTATCTTCGTTTAAATCATGCTTTTTTCTTTCTCTGCCTCTGCTCACCAGCGTGCATGGTACGTTCATTATCCAATACCCGCGCGGTGACCATGTGCTGACGTTGCAGCCCTCCAGCGCCTGGAAGCAGCAGGAGCGGCAGTCAAAGATTGACTCGCTGCCCGCTATTTATTCAGCACCACTCTCCTTATCCGAAGAAAAAATCCACACTCTTTCCATCTCTCAGCTTGTATCACAATGTCGGTCGGGAACGATCGCGCCGTCGGCCATCATGCTGGCCTATGCAAAGAAGACACTCGTAGCTCAGAAAGCTACGAACTGCGTCTCTGATATAATGTTCCAAGAGGCTCTGCTCATCCCCCCGGTCGCCAACTGGGGTCCAGGAGTCGATCTTGACGCGGGTGTTAACGAGACCACTCGTGAACGCTCTTTATTGGGAGTACCCGTCAGTATTAAAGGTACGGAATTGCTTCTCAAGAAGTGAGACGCCACCGATCGTGACTAACTCCCACTTTTCCCGTATAGACACGGTCAACATCAAAGGCCATGATTCTACGATCGGCTACTCCAGCAAGGTTGGCCACCCATCGGCAACTTCGTCAGCCATAGTACGTTTACTGCAGGACGCCGGTGCCCTTGTGCATGTAAAAACTACTGTTCCTATCGGTCTACTCGCCATCGAAACCGTTTCCGACGTCTTCGGCTGTACTACTAACCCTTACAATGAAGGTCATACAGCCGGCGCATCCACAGGAGGTGGTGGGGCGCTCGTTGCATGTGGGGGAAGCAAAATCGAAATTGGCACTGACTTGGCTGGAAGCGTCAGGATACCTGCTCACTTCTGCGGTATATGGAGCTTGAAAGGTAGTTCTGGGAGATTTCCGACGTGGGGCACCGAATCGTCCATGATGGGTTTGGAATCTGTGCCAATCGTGACTTCCCCAATGGCCGGCAATCTTGCTGACCTACGCGAGTTTTGGAAACGGGTCATCTTTTCCGAGCCCTGGCAGTACGACCACACTGTGAGTCTTTTTTCCTTTCTCAGGATGTTCTCGGTCGCGAAAAACTGACGTATGGGCAGTGCGTCCCGCTCCCATGGAAAAATATGGATCTGCACGACGAAGGCCGCAAGCTGAAGTGGGGAGTCATGTGGGAAGATGGTGCGTTGAATGCATGTGGATTGTATTCGTTGTATCTAATTTCTCTCAGGCACTATACCCCCCAGCCCTGCCTGCAAACGTGCTCTATCCATGGTTATATCTGCTCTCAAGAAACAAGGCCACGAAGTCGTCGATTTGTATGTTCTTTCCCCCTGTGCTATTTCGGATTCGTGAATCAATACCGCCCCAGTCAACCTCCTGATGTCTTCGAAGGACTGAAGATTGGATATCAGCTTCTTTTCTCTGATGGCGGTACGTACGCTCATAATGTAAAGATTATTAAATAATTCTGATGGCGCACTCCTAGGCCAACAACTTCGGAGCGCTCTAAGCCCTGGGGAATGCCTCAACAAGCCTTCTATGTCAATTCTCGAACTCCTCAACCTCCCGAAATTCATAAAGAAGATCTTTTCCTACTTCATGCGCTCGAGCGACCCAATGTCCAGCCAGCTATATAATATAATGCATGCGAAGACGGTGGTCGAAGATCGCCACAACGTTGCGGCGAGAGACGCATATCGGGCCGAATGGCACAAGAAATGGCTCGAGGAAGGCCTGGACTTCGTGTTGACGGTTCCTATGTCATTACCGGCCATTGAGAATGGGGCTTCTGAGAAAACGACCCTCATTAGCGCAGGTTACACGTTTTTGTTCAGTCTGGTACGCCCCGTCTCTTTAGGATATCACTCTATTGATCAGCAACTTACGCTGATGTTAACATAGCTTGACTACGCTGCTGGTGTCATTCCTGTCACATTTGTTGACAAGAATCTGGATGCCCTCCCTGAGGGTTTCCCGAATTCGGATCGGTATAAATCTTTTACGGCTGTCGCCAAGGGCGCCTATTCAGCCTATGACGCAGAGAAGATGCACGGCCTCCCACTAGGTGTGCAAGTGGTGGGAAGAAGACTCGAAGAAGAGAAGGTGCTAGAAGGTATGCAAGTGATAGAGGACGCCTTGCGTCAACAGGGATCGGTCTTCGTCAACGCAGTCAATCTGTAAATCCTACATAACCAAAACTCTTGGTCAATCGGTCCGAGGTTCGTTTTCTCCCACGAACCTCTCTCCCTACTTCCCTCTTTTTTTCTTTTTCTTTTCAACTTGCCTTCGGATTCGGTCCGATTCATCGCCTCGAGGCGGCAATCTGTGATATATTGTTTTGGCCTGATTGCGGTTTTATATACAGTCAATATCGACCGTGCATTTCATTCTTTGATTAATTTCCGCCGCTCGCAATCTTAATGGGTCCCTTATTCATTTGTCCGTAACACTTATTCATATATACTCTTTCCTTCAGCTCATGGACTTGAGACCTGTACATTAGAGTATTCGTAGTACCACTGTTTGTATGTGTATTCTATTTCTATCTCTCCCTGAATTATTATTCCGTGTTGGTTGTCTCGCACATGGGCGTTCATTTGAAAAGCAAGAGTCGTGGGACATTTCATGATCATAGAATGAAATAAAAGAGGCATCAATTCATTTTCGTTCATACAAGACTACAGAACATGTCCAAGATATGAGACGCAGACGCTCTTACAGGCATTGAGAGTAGTAGGCTATGATTCGCTGAATCAATATCTTTAGCCAAATTTCGATATGGAAGAAGGCTCACCGTTGGAGGCTGTGCACGTATACGGAGCAGCGCTGCCGGAGCAATGTTAGAATAACGAAAGGGATATAGCAGCGGACCACATACCAAACGGTAGCACCAGTCCATCCTTGTCCACCGCACTGGGCGTAGTGCGCAGCGGTTCCAGCTGTAGATGTGGGCGCAGAACTGGGCGTAGATGCTGGCGTAGATACTGGCTTAGATGTTACAGGCGGGACAGAGGTCGTCGGCACGGCAGGCGAGGAGGGCGAGGAGGGTGGTGGGGATCCGGAACCCGTCTGGCTAGGAACTGTCGCCTATATAATGGAAAGGCAGAGATGGTGAGGGGTGAAAGTTCATATCATGGAAAGTGCTGCCTTACAGTCGCGCCAGCGTAGAGAGGAGGTCCTGGGATAGGGTAGGTAGTCCTAATTGTGTGTACGACTATTAGAATTTAGAATTAATATTTATTGGATAATGCAATATACTCAGTTTGGGCCGCGTTGCTGTAGATGTCGACGGTCACTAATATGTGGTGTTTAAGAATGTTTATAGGTGTCAAGTAAACATACTCACATCCAGGATCGGTGTTGCTGTATCCGCCGGGGAAGGTGACGAGCTCGGCGGCGGTGGGAGCTAAGGACCCACCGCCGGTTATTGTGATTTGGGCACATTCAGGGTACATTTGCTGTGGATTTCATATCCCGTAAGACCTCTTTCCAATTGGACACATCACACAAGTTACTTACAGCAGGCAGCGAGTGCAGGGCAATGGTCTCGAAACGAATCAGGTAGCTTCCGCTGGGAACAGAGCTAGGAATAGTTGTCGTCCAGGTGTCGTTTTGGCTGATCATCAAGCCAGCACCCCAGTTTCCTGCGTAGATAGTTCCCGACAACAGACCAGCTTGGTCAATTTTGAACTACGTGTGGCGGCTCAGGAAATTGTTTTAAATAAAAGGAAAAGGAAAATCACATACCCAATTCAGAGTTGAGGCGTCGACACCCGTGCAGCTCGATCCTGGGCACTGAGCGAGGTAGGTGAGCTAAATATCAAGATTTATTAGTACACATTTATGCTGTCATATCAATATACACACCTGAGGTCCGTATGGGTGGGGCCAGGGTTGGTTCCAATAAGCAGTAACCTTAGAGCCGGCTGCGACAGTGGCAGTAAGCTGCAAAGCGCCCGCTGCTCCATTGTCATTGCATGCCAAAGTCGGGTCAGTGGCATCTTGGATTGGGTTGCTGGAGAGATGCAATCAATACCGAAAAGGACTTCCTCCTAGTTCAAACTTCGGAATACGCACTAACTGGACCAAGGTCTCTGGATCGTGGTTTGGCCAGTGGGGGTGTTGTAGGGGTTCCAACCTTGGTACCAGTTTCCAGCATTCGAGTAGGCAAGAACACCACCGTGTGCGGCAGCGCGTTGGGCGCAGAGAGCGAGAGCGAGAGAAACGAGTCCAAACATTGTTCAACTTGGCACGGGAGTAGAACTTGCCTGTAGATACCGAGCCAAGCATTGAGCATCCGCCTTTTAAGCGTTGGAAAAATTGAGTATTCAATCGGTTTTTTTATCGCATAAATATCGCCTCTTTCGCTGTGGCTTGTGACGAGAGCGAAGAGAGTCGACGACTTCCATGTTGCTTTCTTGTTGGTCATCCGGGGAAACAGGGGTCAATACGTGGGATGCGCTCCAGTATTCGGAAGAATATGCGTACCAGCGTAATGTTAGGTCATGGTCAGACCCCACAAGAAGTGCGGTGCCGCCAGCGTTCTCTGGCCGCATAACGAAGTGGCTCTGCCGGCGAATATCCGAGAATTATGGATCCTTGCCTGTTGGCCTCGGAGTCTGTTAGTGAAGACTATTTCTCTTGATCGTAAAAGTCCGCGTGGTTCCTCCCGTGTGCCAAAAATCCGCGCCTGTACGTAGAAGTACTGAAATAAACACTGATCTTAGTGATCCGCTTCCTTAAAGACAAGAAGGTGGAATGAAAAATAGCACATACCTCTTAAAATAGTGCATTTGGATTTTTGTCGGTTGAACTGAGGCAAGCCTCTCTTACAGAACTACCTCGGGCTTTTGTCTACCCACCCTCACCCTGTGCGACCAACAAGCCGAGATGTGAATAAACGAATAAGCATTCACAACGGACCTGATCGGTATGGGGAATAGTAATTTCGGAATGAATTGACGCGTCACTGACAGGGCATACAGCGACATTGGACCGGTAATAGGTAGGAGAAATGCAGTTCTTCCTTGAATCTCATGACTGGATACATAAATTAGCCTAGCAAAGAAGTTGAGAACATCCATGACCTACGTAGCGCAAAAATTACTTGCGATACTGCAAGGGGGTGCGCCAAATAAAAAAAAGTACCTAGGGTCGATTTATTTTTTAAGCCAATATTTCACGGACTAACTAACTAACGTAATCAGGAACCATCCCGATATGGTAATATTACATCAGCAATGACGCAGGTGCCCCTCCACTGGATTCCTCGCACGTCTCGCAAACCCATTTAAGAGGTGCTTGCTCGAGATTTATACATTCTAAATGGTACTGTATATGTATTAGTATATTCTTCCAATGAAATATAATTTTTTGACTGTTGAAAATGGCCGAGAAAAGTCACATTAGATCCAATGATTGATTGCATCATCCACTCAGTGCCGCAAACTATGTTCTACAGCATTTCTATATGTATTACAGCCAGTATTTAATAGATGTAAGGCAATATATGGTGTAAAACCTGCCTTGGGTCACTTCAAAGCACCTATTTTGGGACATTTATAGAGGGGTATAAATATTTTTTTCGCCAGCCAGCGGCTGGACTAACTAACCAACCCCTGGTCGGCTATTAAGGTTCACGCACCCCCTTGCGATACTGGGCCCAAAGTAAAGCTAAAAAAAAAGTAGTCGCCTTGAGGGTTTCAAATTGTTTTATAAATGTACAATTTAGAGTAAAAGAGGTCCAGTCTCGCATTAGAGACTTCAGAGAGAAGACAATATCCCGTCATCGAGGCTGAAAGCAAGGTGGATGAAGCGGGGATTTAAAAATACATGTAGCATGTGACTTGGGGATTTTTAAGGCCACATGACCACATGGACGCGAACACAATTTAATTTTAAGTACCAGAATTTACTAACGAGCCGAATTTACCGTTTAAAATAAATAAAGAAATTGATGGGACTATGCAAGAGAGAGGATATGTTTCTGCCGCGATTCAGAGGATATATTTATAACGTTTTAGGTTGCAAATGTCCGTGCTGAAACGGAGTATATATACAATTGGAATGTAACGGACAAAAACAGAAGTATAGAAGGTATCTATAAATATGAGTAGAAATGCGGCCGCCTATGCTATAGAGCTACACAGAAAATTACGGAAAAGAAAGCAAGAGGATGGTGCCGAATGGGATGACATGCTGTTGAACCTCATCAACCAAGCGAGATTAACGAATAGCATATCATACAATAACAAGCAGAAAACAATGCCATCTGCTACGCCGCAGCACGACCAGTCTCCGAGGATGAATAACCAGGTGAACGAGGAACAAGGAACCGGGGAAAAGATCACCGGGCCTCAACATCCCTGGCCGATTTCTCACCTTCAGTCCACCTCGCCGAATTATTCCCCGAAACTGTTAACCACGCTTCGAGACGTCTCCCCAGCTCTCCACCCCGGCCCCCACAGATATCCCCCGTCGTATTCAACATCTGCTCCTTCTCTTGCTCCTCTAACATCGGCAACTTGGACGAGAGCTTTACGCCTCGTCCCACACCTGACCGAGCGGCGACCTGGGTTTTACCGTTCAGCCTGTTGACCACACTGCGCTCGCCTGAATCAGCGGCAGACGTGCTGACCATCGCATGTGCCGCTTCTAAGTCGACGGAATGGCCATCTTTGAACCATTCTGCCTCGAACTCTTCTGGACCAAGGATGCTGTCCACCAGCCCTTCCTCCCATCCATCCCACTCAGCGCATCGATGAGCAAGGCGAAGTCGCGTGCCTGCACTTTCGTAGTAGAGCCACTCTTTGCAGAGCTCTGCGAGGTCGACGGGTTTTTCGGTTTTAGGCAATTGGACTGAGATACTGGGGTCGGTTGGTAGTTTGGCAACAACTTCACGGAAGATTTTCGTGAGGAAAGGGCTGGATTGAAGGAAAGCAGGAACGTGGGCGCATGCCCAAAGCGGTCTGGTTGTCGTCGACTCCCAGTCGATTATACAAGTCTAGGAGGAATATATTAATCAGTTTATTACCAACTTTCGGCAGAGACGGAAGACGCACGATTGAAGTGTGGTCTTTCTCGTCGACAAAAATATTCTCCAAGCTCAGATCATGACAATCTAGCCCAAACTCCTCCGGGCCGTCCCCGGTTTTCAGCAATGAACTCAGCCGTTCCATCATCTGCATCCATCTTCCCATCTCCTTCTTTACTGTTTCCTCCATTTGCGCTATGTGCGCAAGCAGGAAGGTGCTCCGCTGCATCCGTCTATAATCCCGATACATGGCGTCTCCCGGGCCCTCCCACTCATCCTCGCTCTCCGACAAGTTCCATTCATCGCTCTCGTCGCTCTCGTCACCCGGTACTGCACGTAATTTATGGTGACGCGACGAAATAATCTCATCTGGGTCTAGATGAAGTCGATGAGGGGCAGATTTACCCTCGCCCTCCCGAATGACACCTTCAATTTCGCGGGTGACACAAGATGCCAAATAAGACTGTGCGGTTGACCATGGTCCCCGGTTGAGCTCCGCAGGATGGCTGAGCTCCCCCCGATTCGAACCGAAAAAAGGCCACGAGATAATAGGTCCAACATGATAATCATGCGGAACTGATTGTAAAGAAGGAAGGGTGAGGAAGGAGGGTTTCGGGGTAGTGGTGGCGGAGAATCCAGCCACGTCTAGAGTGGGCGAGAACGGAAATGCAGAATAACGATCTGCAGTGGCCTTGGGCGTCGGTGCGCCAGACCCAACACTAAACCATGGTTCTGGTCCGAAATATAGAGACCCGATAGCCTTGAATCGGTGCGCGAAGAGTGGGATGACGATGGCGGCAACATTCTTCATCAGCTTCACCAGATCGTTGTAGGGAAGCCCGTGATAAACCTGCGAAAGCGGAATTCCCGACGCCTGTATCACGTGATCGTTTAGCCCACTAAAAACCTACCGAGACGACAAAGGCATACTTTTGACATGAGGATGAACTCGCCACCGAGTCGGTTGTAAGGATTGGAATCATAGTGATAGATCGTGGACACTGGTACGTTCGTGTTGTGACGGAGATAGCTAATCGTTGCAACTTCAGATTCTGTCTTCAAGCGCGGCATGAAGCGACGCGCAACTCTAGCGACGAGATTGACATGATCGACCAGGGTAACAAGATAAGCCTAAGAAAATCAAAAATAGGCTATCAGAAAACAGAAGCATAGAATAGACAAGGATGCGAAAGAAAACTACCTTATGAAACGTTCCTGCACCCAAGCTATCGTCAACGTAGGTCTTACGGGCGAAGTGAAACCCGAACTCACCAGCATTCAGAAATGTGATGCGCCCAACTTCCACGCCCATCTTTTCGCGCACGACGTCTTTCAGAAGCTTCCTATCCACCTCAAATGTTGTGGCACCGTGTAGAGCTGCGTCCGCCTTGCGCTCCTTCTTTCGATCAGCGTGTTCAATAGCCCAGTCCCATATCAGAGGTGGTTGGGCCTCGGTCTTCACAGTCGCAGTTGTGGATTTTGTTGCAGGCAATTCGCTTTCGTTCGCTTGGATGAAGAGTTTGCGACCATCCCGATGCATTACAGAATGGCCCAAGGCAAATGGTAAAGTCGTCGACGGCTCGTCCTTATCAAGAGTCTCGGCCGGCTCTGGATGTGTTGATAATTGAATCAGCGTACTGGTGCAAGATCCGTTGCTTTTCGAGTTCCCAACCCTGGTGGCACTGGCGCAAAAGATGAAAGAGAGGTAAAAGGGTCAGCAATGGTGAAGGAAGACGACAAGATTGGTTGTCATACGCACTGACTGTTCAAAGCAACTTGAAACGACCAATTATTACTTGTAAGCTGTTTGTCTCTATTTGTGATGGCCTCTGTGCCGGTAATAGTTTCGGTCACTGACGGCAATCCCATTTGCAAAGTGAGATAATAAGAAATGGGGGAAAGCGGGGGGAAGCGGGGAGGTACAAAAGGAAACTTGTGTCTGGGGAATGATTGCTTTTATACACCAAGAGAGATCCTTTTCTTTAATGGTACCGCCGGGTTCCGTCTTAATTAGTGTTCCGTACTCAACCGCATCCTTATTGCCGACATGAGATTTTAAACGTTTAACGCATACCCGAGTGATCAATCAGAATATACTATGCAAGAGACACCCTCCGCCGAGGTCGTTTCCTTCACACGAATGTGGATCATCATTACCACACAGTGTTGGACAGTCATGACTTATCCCGCAAAGTCACAGTCAAAAATCGAATGACTAGTCATGACTAGTCATGACCGGTCAATTTTGATTGACTTTTGACTGATCAACACGCACTTCAAAGCAGCCGCACATGACCTATGGAGACACTACGTATCACGCATCAGCGCTAAATCAGCACGCATCCCATCACGCACCACAGACGCATAGTCGTGTGGGAATTGATTGATGGCCATCAGCCTTTTGGGTCAAGTCATTGGTCAATTTGACCAATGACTTGACTTTTGTTGACTATGACCGACTTTATTGACCAGTCAATGACTTGTCCAACACTGTTACCACATGCCATATCGGGCCACCGTCTCCAGGACCCCGGGAAATGGTAGGAGAGAGCGTATAACTTTTCAGATAGATTTTTGTCCTAAGCCAGGACCTACGAACAGACGGGCATTGAACATTTAATACTCAAGTTCAAGCGTCAAGGCTTTCATTTCACGAAGACGATGCATTTACAAGACAGAGGACAGATGCTGAGTGGAGGCTAGGGAAGATAGGGGCAAAATCGACGAACTATCGGGACAAAGAGTCGGTTTTAAGATGCTATTTCCCGGGGTCGTCCATCTCTCTCGGCAATAAAGTCTGTCTTGAAGTCTTGAATCCCAAGAAGATGCTAATGCGCGCTAAAAATTGTTCGCCGAGGGCAGAAACACGATCGCCCAACGCCAAGGCCGCTTTCACCGCCAAGATACGAGTAAATAACGATCTCGAAAACCGAATTGTGGCACAGAATATATGCCAAGGGGTCCAAATTAAAGCGAGATCAACTAACGATGCCCTGCGGATGGGCGTTAGGCATTACACCTCTATTTTTGGAACATGATAATACAAGGGTGCATGCAGAAATTTAAAAGGGCTCGAGGTAGCGGCTGATAATTCATCTATGTCGCTTGGTCTTGCTTTAATCCACCGAACGATTCAATACATATTGCAGCATGGCCGTTGGTGACAGGCGGCACCCATATCAACAGATAACTTAATTACAATCGCCTGGAAGAATCACAGCTAGTTTGAATGCACTTCTAACGGTGTCTTGGCGCCTGCAAACTATCCCATGCCTCGCTTCTTCCCATCTCTTAACGGCGTCATAGAGTTCCTTCAATGACGAGAAAATAAAATGTACTTACTGTACAGCACATAGCGTCATGAAATTTTCAATCACCAACGAGCACTCAACGTTCAACGAAGATATCTCAACGCGCGGTGACGATAACGTAGGCACGAGGCGTGGCACTACCTACGCCACGGTCTGTATTACACGTCGCACGAGACGGATGTCCGAGAAGGGTTCGAGATAGGTCGGTAATAGTGCGGACGGGATCTGCGTTCGAGTGTGAAAAACACCTAAGCGACTTGTGGGTGCCCGGATGCCCGTGCGCTGGATCTCGTTGTACAGTGTACACATTGCAAATCCTTACTCGGAGTCGGAGGTTCATCATTTTTCTCTTGGTCTTTCCGAAGAACGTTGGAGGTAATGAACAAAATTTTTGTCCATTACTGCAACCTTAAACCCACCAATTTCAGTGGACTTGTTCTGGCCTTACCGTCGAACGTGCTTCTTACGATGACTGACTTTTGAATTGGAGCAAGGCCACATGTATCACTAGAAGTTTCCAACGGATGTATTTTTAAGACTGCTGTAAACCTTCTGGCCGTAGACGTCGGGCTGCAGTATTGGTACGGATACAATTACCTCGTAGCGTTGCAAAAGACGTGCTCAAGCGTATGGTATTACGAACGGTGCACGTGGCGACAGGAAGTACGCAAACGGAAAGCCATTTTCAAGGAGAAATGAGGACATTGTCATCCAAAAATATTAGCTGATGTCCAGCAATCAAAGAGTAACTAAAGGATACACATTTTCTTTAGAGGTACGGTACTAAGTAGGTAAAAGGACAATAGGCTAGAACGAGGTTAATGGTTGTGTAACCGACGAAAGTGTAGAAGTAGGAGAAGAGGAGAAATGCTAGGTGGTACAGGCCGACTACTGTTACAACAGATTAAATCAAAAAATCATGTATGATTGACGAGGTATACGTATGTAGATGGCGAACAAAACAAGAAGGAGAAAAGAGAATCTAAATACCAGAACAGCGAAGGTTGACGAGGCTTTCATGCCGTATTTTGAGCGGAGGAGAAACCTATGTACTTATAGGTACGGATGTGTCAGAGGAGATCTGATAAAACAAGAGACTCGTCAGCATCACATGTATTACTAAGGCTGATTCAACGTTTGACAGAAGAACAAACAGGAGATAAGAAGACAAGGATATGTATACACTCACCTATCAGCCGCAGGATCCGAACAAATGACCTCTGCAATTCTTGAATGCAGCCACTTCATCACGTCCTCACCAAGGCTCGTGCACTCGTAAAACTCGAGCAGCGCCAGCCTGATAGGAGTGACGCCGCCCACCGCCTGCGCCGTGCCATTTTCCGGATTCCTCGCCTCGACCATCTGCACCAGCTTCGTCACGCCCTCATTGTGCGCATGACAGCTCCTCAGACCGAGAACCTCGAGAACGGGGCACGCCCACGCCAGGTTCTGGTTCTGGTTCGGGTCATCTTCGGGCGAACCGAGTGCAGTTAATAAGGGCTCCAGTGAAGTCCCGCCAATAGTTAGCGTTTTAAGGTGTGGTAGCTCCGCAAGGAGGGCTGTCCATGAGATAACGAGTCCTCCGGGGCCGTAATAAAACGTGGCGGCGTTAGCGGCGACGCCGTACGCTATTGAAAGTTGCTGAATTGGGGGTCGGCTGGACCGCGTAAGCAGGCTCGAGATGATGTCTTCGATCGCGTCTCGTGCTTCAATGTCAAGCGTGAGGGAGTCGAGGTTGGGGAGGGTGAGCGATTCGAGGAGTTGTGTAAGAAGGTAGTGTCCACCAAGAGTAAGGGTGGTCACATGTGGTAGTGTGAGACCTGTAAGCGGGAGAATAGCCGGCAATACGCCCTGGAAATGCAGCGAAACAGAGGTAAGATCAGGGTTATTCGACAGGATATGGAGTATTCTGTCCAGAGGAAGGTGTGATGTCGGAAGGCCACGAAGGTTGAGTGTCTGAAGGCCGCGAAGCATGGGAGAAGACCACTTGAAAGGGGTATGTTGCAGTGTGAGCATTCGCAATTTTGGAAGAACCACTGAGGAAGAAGAGTTCGCATTAGGCAACCAAGGCCATTCTGCAAAGAAGGCCGCTTCTACGCTCGAAACCTCGAACTCTCTTAAAAGAGGTGCGTCCCCTGGAGGTAAAAATATCAGTACAGAGGCGCATTTTACAGGGCCAAAACGTACCGTTTATAGACTTCAAGGCTCCCATTGATGTGAATTGCTTATCGAAACGGAAGACGAATCTTTCCCAGCGGTGCATTTGTTCGACCAGGTAGAAAAACGCGATATGTCCCCAGTGCATGCTAACTCGAGACACGGTGTTCGCTGGCCGTTCATGGTTACTCTGACTTCCGAAAGGAGAGCTCCAACCATCACTGTGGCTAGGCGGCGAGGGCGGCATGACTATGGGTACACTCCCAATAGGCGGGGGAGGCGGGGGAGGTGCAACCACATAATGAGACGAAAGCTGCTGCGAGTTAAACGACAAATTCCACGGCGGTGTTATTGGTGTTAACGGCGATGGCGTGCGTCTCGGTCGCACAGAAGAAGGGTCATTCTTTTGCTTTGAGGTTGCCACGTACAAGAATATTTCGATATCTAGAGGAACTGTTTCCCCCGAGCGCTCGAGCCATAGCCGAATGGTATCAGCGGACGCGTGTTGGGTTGTAAGGAGCCGAATCTGTAAGCAACGGTCAGCTTCATGGTCAGAAATTAGCATGCATTCGCGGGAGCGAGAAGGCCTATTAATAGACAGTGAAGTCTCTGCCGTCCTCCTTCTTGGCAGGCTTTACAGAAACCGGATAGATGACTGATGAGCCCAACATAATCGTCGGATATGGGTCGCCAGAGCACACCAGTCACCCCGCGTGCACCAGGATACGCGAGAAATGCGGGGTACGACTCCCACATTCGACATCGGTTTCAAACGGGCCGTAATAGACCACGAAGAAGAGTAGAGAACTGTAAACGAACTCACTTTTGACCAGATCAAAGGTATCCTCAAGGCCAGCCTTCGCCATGATGTACACACCGCCGCCAGCACCCACGCCGAACATGCATGCTCCTCGAAACTCCACATGAAAATCTCTCTTAGCAATTCAAGAGGCAACCGCCGGATCGGGCTGAGGTATGCCAACGTCTTCGAAGCCCGATTCTCCAGCGCCGAACGCTCCATCTGAAGCTCGCGTATGGCGACTTTGCTGTCCCGCACTATCTGGGCAAGCGTGGCCTCGGCGGCGTTGATTTTCGAGGTGAGCTCGCGTACGGAGTCGCGTGTCGCCTCGAGGCATTTGCGTGCACCTTCTAGGGTCTCCTTCGTAGGCGGCTCTGCGAAATCGGGGAGCGACATGAAATGGATCAAGGGGAAATTAGGGTTGTAGATATGGTGGAAAAGAAAGAAGTCAGAGACAACTCGCTGGACAGATATAATCGATTCGTATTTGGCAATTTCAAACTCCGAAATTCAGGGAGCAAGGTGACGCGATACAACATTCGTGAACCTCCTGTTTGTTTGAAAAAAGCTAGCACGAAAAATGGGTGGCGCCTTGGTTACCTTCGAAACCAGGTCAAGGTCGACCTTGCCCACAAAAGCGCTGCGAGAGGATCGGTGGGCGCCCCTCGCGCAAGATTTCTCCGCCTAAATTCAGGATGCGGCAATACCGGCTCAGGGCCTCGAGGCAACAAAACACGAGGTGAAAGAATGGCATTGCAGCAGCATGTTATGAACGTCGTGGAAAGCTCCTGTTCCGCGATGTCACGCCAGAGGGAAATGAAGGCCGGACATAATGGAGCCTTTTGTTGAATCGGACCTTTATCGCAGACAAATGACAACAAGGGGTTGCTTAGACTGGCTGATGAAGAATGGAGATGGTCAGAAGAGCATCCACAGGCAGCACACATGCTGGTAGTGATGGAACTCTATAAGACTGCATTTCAATTGCAAGGCGTAAGGTCTGCTTTCGAACACAATGTGCTGAAAGTAAACACACCTTTGCAGCGCAACGAATCTATTATGCCTCGTTTTTATATCCCTCAGGGCCTGTCATCGCGCCGGTTGCCTTCGTTTCCAAGCCATTTGTCAGTTAAAAGTTACACTTCATCTTGGAACCATTGGGATCATAAAATATGCGGATCGACATCGACATTGTAGAGAATAAAGGAAAGAGGATCCGGAGAGATGATGTTGGTATCATTCGAGATTTGATCTATTGATAAGGACTGCACAAGCGCCCACAAGAAAGTGCCGGTGCCGCGCATCGTGACTCGACGCATGGATTTAAATGAAAAGCGGGGGTAGAGTGGCGGATTTTGGAGCGACGAGGTCCATTGCTCCAGGACCATATGCAGTCGGGAAAAAGGTACTCAAATAAGTAATTATCCATTCTCGTTCGTATCCTCGAGTCCCATTCAATCGTTCGACGTACTTACCGTATAACCTGATGGTCTTTGCGGACTCAATACCATTGCTTGTTGACGTCATGCGCTATGAATGAGAATTTCAACACAAGGGCGGCCGCCAAATAGCTTTTCGCGAGTGCGAATATGTATGCCCCTTTGATTAGCTGCCTATCGCAATTGACTGTTCAACGTTCAGCGCTCAGCGCCTACCTGTTTCTCATCTCTGGGGCCCTAAGAAGAGGGTCGAGGAGCAAAAGGTGGCAAACAATACGCCTCCTGGGTTGCACCTGCATCCGTGTTAATGGCCAGGATCGTTCAGTAGCCTACCACTAGTGTCCAGTAAATCAACTTCGAGAAATGGCCCTGAGAACGATTCATTCGGGATCAAGATGAGTGGGTGAACAAAACTGGGGTGTTACTGATACAAGTGCATAAATGAAAGAAAGAAAAAACATAGCCAGTTGTGATAGGTCATCGTCCTTCACGAAAGACCGAGGTAGACAACACCGCTGCGACAAGGACACTACGCGTGTTCTCTTCGGATTCCTTCCCGCCAATCCAAATAACAATTAACTTTACAGCCGCAATAAACCGGCCAGATCATTTCTTCCCAGCCTCGATGGCGTCACCGTTCTTGCAGGCGATAATCTTGATCCTCGCGGCGCTAACCATGTCGTTCGACTCCATTTTAAAGGTGGGGTTTTTGATAATAAATGTCCACACATCATCGCAGAGACGGTATGTGCGAAGATGGCCCTGTAGACCGACAGAACAAGGATGGGTGAGGTGAGGCAAAAGGGGGTTAGTAATAGAGGATACAGAAGAAACCTAAGCACGCACCTTGAGTGTCGTCTTTGTCTTCACCTGTTTCACCATCGTGTCCGCCAGCGACTTGTCGAACTGAAATGTGCGTTAGAAACTAAGATCCACACACGTTATCGGACACGCAAGCTGCGGTTCGGGGTGGCTACTGCCCTCCACGCATGTCGACGGGTACAAGACGAAGCGATACTCACCTGCTGCAAAACCTTCATAGCCAACTGCGGTGTAATGGCGCCGCTCGTGATGAGTTCGTCCAGCGAGTCTGTCAGAGCCATGCCAATCCTATCCATTGCCATTTCAACTCCTATGCTGAACTGTCGCGTTTTCAGAATGCCGTGAAAGATACATACGATGAACCGCGGTAAAACTCGTAGTATGCCGATGCCATCGTGTTAACGAGCGTCAGACTTATATGCAGCGACGAAAGCCTGTTGGTCGTCGATTTGGTCGTCGATGGTCGTGGTCAAGGGCGGAAGGGCCGGTGACTAAGGCAAACGAGTCACGGTGGGGTAAATTAACTCGCCTCTCTCACGTGATTATAACCTTGAACTTAGTGAATCCTGGAGTCCTGGACCTATGATGGCACTCTAACCTTGAGTTCTGGCAAAGAAGTGTTGCTGATCATGAAATAAAATAGACTTATTTCATTTAAAAAAAGCGGCTATTCTAAACTTACAAAAAATGCAATACAACTACGATGTAAAGTAAAAGTTACAGTTGAGTTCAAGTTACAAAACCAATTGAACACTGTCCATGAAGGAATCCCAATTCCTTGGCACATTACGGGTTATATAGTATAACTTAAGAGTATGGGACCCAGAGTCGTTTCGCGTCTCTCAAATTATGGTTCAAGTCGGGTCTGAGAGTCAGGTATCTCTTTTTCATCGGTCAAGGGATGGGGCTCGTCAATCTTTCGCGAATAACTTGGGCAACTGTCGGACCATGTACGGGTATAGAGACTAGCTAAGGCCAAATATATTCCAGTCAAAAACCCCTTGCAAACAGAGAGAGATATAAAGATCACGTACATCCATTAAAGTCTCTTCGGTCGCCATGCTCGACGCCTTTAAACCACTGTCCCGCAGGATACGTTAGGGTCGTGTCGTTCCATACGGCGTAATGCTACATCCGATATTCTAGGGGTCTTCCTGGACGAGTTTAAGGAGCCGCGCGTACCATGTGTCCCATATTCCTCGCTAAGATTTCATAATCGTGAAGGTAGGCTAAGAGACTAGGTAAGGGTTATACAATAAATGTCGATGTGATAATGTTACCTTTCGGGAAGAACACTTCAATCACAGTTGAACGAGGGGAAGGAGGCATCCATATTTGGTGCTACACACGCAAGATTAGAATCGAAATTCACAAAAGGCTTCGGAGGCTTACCGTGAGACCATTTCCGTGTATCCCAACCATAATCTTCGCACAACATGTGAGAAATAGCCGGGTCTTGAAATAAATTCTGCAAACTCACGGTAGTCCCCGCAACCGTCTCAAGCTGTTGGGAGAAAGTCATCTTTTCCATTGCCACAACATTCACCTCACACAGGCCCTCGTCCGCCAGCTCTTTCAGCGCCTTTACTAGTCCCTCATGGGCCTTCTGCGAGAATCTCCTGACGCCATTCTGCCGTGAGATATACGTGACGATAGGTAAGGTCGATTTCGGCGAAGACATAACGACGCCAGCATTGTTCATAACAGGAAGATATCCGATGGTATTATGGACCACTCTCTTTCGTAGTGGCTCCCAGAAGTGCTCAGGCACGGTTACATTCATGCTGCTTAGTGATGGGCACGGGTAACCCACGGGCGAATTTTTGTCGACCCGCACCCGTACCCGCCAAAACCCGCACCCATGGCCACGGGTACGGGATCCCGTGCTTGCAGGTGCGGGTTTGCAGGTGACCCGTGGGTACAGAAACCCGTGCGGGTTTGATGGGGACGTCGTGAGAACTTGTGCTATTGTAACAATGTTGAATTAGAATTAGAATAAATTTTATCAAACTACATTACATAATTAACTATTCTGGTAACTAAAGAACATTTTTGACACACATTTCGGAGTTTTCCGTGTGCCGGCCGAAAACCCGTGACCCGGCTCATGGGTACGGGTTTGCCTGAGGGTGACTCAATTCCCACCCGCACCCGTACCCGCTAGACCCGTACCCGCAAACCCGCACGGGTGTCGATACCCATGCCCATCACTAATGCTGCTGGAGATCATCTTGAACCACAGCGAGGCCAGAGGGCTGTTCCAGAGTCAAAGCGAGACTAGCGGGATTAGAAGTGCGTGTTCACCTTTTATGAGCTGCAGGCCTGCTGACAATCATCGCGCGTTCAAACACAAAAGTCTGGTTAAGCGCGATGAGGTCCTTCCATAAATCGTTCCTTTCTATCGGGGTGTCGGGCCAGCCTGCGCGCTTTAGCGGCCCGTTGACGCCTGCAGGATCTCGCCATTGGTGCTCGATAATGTTCTTCTGGCGCGAAAGGGGTGTTAATGCTATTAGCGTTTGCCGGGTACATTTAATTATAATGACACGAGCTTACTGGAAGCAGGAAGTGTTTGGGTTCAGGAAGAGGGCTACTGATTCCTGGGACGAATGATAATCCCGAATACATGCGCATGGCACCAAGGATGAGTTCTCCCCACCAGTGGTAGTAATGCTGCAGTTGGGTTGAAGCGGGTGCATTGAAGCGAAAACGCAAATTGACATACCGGCATGACTTGATTTGTGTCATGGAAGATGAACGACATTCCGTCCATCACGACTGCACGTTCGCGCAGAATGGGCTTTGCTGCTTCTGGCGTAAGGATTTGCATATCCTGCCTTGGTGTTAGCGGAACACATCCAATAACTCGAGGGGTTTAGGAAGCTCACTAAAGGTGTCGGGTCCAAATTTCTGTTCCTTCCTACATTTTGCGGGTGGGCAAGAATATATTTAAGCAGCGGAAACGACTTTGGATTGCTTGTAACCGCGTATATGGTTCTGTTCCACACGTAGAGCCTGTCGAAGATGGTAAAACCCGCAGCCAGCGCGCCTCCAGGCAATGTAGCCTCCATTATGAGCGTGTTGTGCGAGAAGTTAGGCTCCTCCTCTGACACAACATCACCCTTGATTAAGTCCTCTCCTAACCATGGCCCATACTTCGAAGCACGGTGATCAATGTTTTCTTTGAATTCTGGTGGTGCCGAGCTGAAGAGGAATATCACCCGGATATGGAGATCAACGCGAGGACGATTTGCTGTCTCCTGGTCCACATCTGCATGCGAAACAGGTGGAAGTGAAGGGGCAAGAACAAGAATGACAGCGTTGATAATGCTGTCTGAACAATGTTTAACTTGTTAATAATACTCAGGGACATCAACGGCACCAAAAACATTGCTCTGCCGTGATTTAATTGACCAGGACTCCAGTCTCCGGATAGCGACTGTTTTGGGAAACTACCAGGTATACGCATGATCTCTAATAATCCTATGAAACGAGATTTGGAAACCGTCCTCTGATAAGTAGAATGTGCACACTACACGCCGGATTCGACGGTGAATCAGAGTCCATACCTCGGAAATTTTCTTCCGCCTTCATTCAAAGGAGACCTTGGGCTTCCTGCCGATGACAAATGCTCAAAGGACTCCAAGGGGATGTCACCTAGCACATCAACTATAGCATGGTCATGCCCACAAGAAATATTCGATGGCAATAATGGCTCATTGTTTTCTTGATGAATTCGATTGGAAGTCGGTTTCAAGAAAGAAAGAAAGCCTTCCCGTAGGACGAGCGCAACGGTCTTCCTAGAAACGCGCTGAAGAAAAAGCCTCATGAAGAACATGAAAGATCTAGTGAAATTTTAGAAGCAAACTCAATGAATATGGCGAGACAATAGACGCACAAGGCGATGATTACAACCACTGGCAGACCTGTACCGGTAGTTTCATCAACATCCTCAGGTTCTTCGGTTTCTTGTGGGGGTCTGTCGGCTGGCTCGGGATCAGAATCCGGGACATGCGTGGGGAGTGGTGCTGGGAGTGATGTCGGGGACGTTGCTGCCGTTGGACACGCATGTTTCGAGGACCACGAAAACGCATGTGTTCCGTTGAAAGTCCAAAGAAACTCGGGCGATGACAACTGTGCTCTGCTCGTGAGTACAGTACTGCAGAAAAAACTGACTACCGTACCTCTACATCGCGATCGCACGAGAACTGAAATAAAGCCTTTTGTTTCCGATTCATGTATCATCCGCCGTGAAATGCGACGTGAAGATGATCATCTGTGAAATTGGCCTTTGGATTGCCCTTCGCAAAAGAAGCAACCGGCACGACTTGTAGAATTCGCGATGGCTCAGAGGGGTGGTCAGGTCGAGTGTTTATCACTACCATATTAAAGTGGTTCTCAGATGTGCGGACAAACTGACAGTATTCGACCTCGACGTACCCGTAAGGCATATTAACGTTCCTTCGGGACACTATTGGAAATCATAAATGGCGAGAATAAGATGGGAGAACACGTGAACTTACCTGCAGAGTCGAAGGCAGCGTACCATCCATTTCCAATCCATTCGTCTGAACCGTCGCAATATCGTAGATATACTGCATATGTGTGGGTGGTGTTCTTTCGTCCTTGATAACTTGAATTCTCTTTGTTCCTATATTTCTAGAAAGGAGAGGACAGAGATCATATTGGAAGACAGAGTTGGATGGTCCCGAAGACACACTGTAAGTACACGGGATGGTCGAGGATAGCATGCTTAACATGGATAAGCAAAAGTGAAAGTCCACGAAGTTAAATCTCGTCCGTTGGGAGCGAGAAAAATGAGGACGAGGGAGAAACAAAACCTGTAAGACGTCTCGACATGGCTAACCTTCAAGAATGACTTTCGACGAAGCGGATGCGATGCGTCGGACAAATGTCGGCCGTTGAAGGGCGGGCCGAAAACATCCCACCACTCGAGTCCCGCTGCTTTCGACATATGACTGCTTTTTGACACCTTTTTGCTCCAGCTCGCACAGAAAGAATCGGGAAAGGGCATCCCGTGGCTCCAGTGAAAAAAGGTTCCATGCCCAACAAAGGGTCATGCGGTACTTTAGAGGCAATAAGACAGAATTGTGAATATTCTCATCGAAGTCAAGCCGCTCAAGTGCATTATGGCCAGCCAGGTAGGAGAATATAAGGGCCACGTGGACAGATGCCGTCTTGCACAACCGATATCCAACACATGATTCCCAATTAACGCTGTCGGTCCGGCCGGGCTCTTGGAATATGGGATATAACATGGACGCAAAGGAGTTGTAATGTCGACGAAAAATCGACGAAAGGATGTCTTCGAAGCCAGCTCCTCGCGCACCAGCAGGCGTTAATGTGCAATGGCTAGACGGTGCTCCTCCAACAGCGGTGCCCACAGGGAACGCCTTTGGCATTCCATGGCCGCAGGGTGCAGTCGACCGTACCACACCGTTTTCTGCAACTGCAAAAAGCGGAGGCGGGGTTCCTATTCAGACCTGGCCATTAGCATAGTTCGTAACATATTTCACTTGCGTAATAGAAATTCTTACTAATTCGACGTTCATTAGCTGGCCCGACGGAAGCTTGAAATGGACAGGGCACGCCGTCGGAGCAGATAGCCTGAACGTCGTTGGTTCTGGAATAAAAATTGCGCCTGGCACACCGACAGAACCTGCATCGCCCATCTCGGTCACGACTGGGGGAGACGGAAGCATAAAAATGTCGACGGGAAATTTTTCAGGTTAGCGAAATATTGTTATATCAATCGCAAAAATTTAGATGCTAACCTTTGATTTGCAGCAACCTTCGCTCCTTCGGGAAGTACGACCCTCATATCCTCCCTCTCTCTTTCTGGAAATAACCTGGCACAAAACGGGCAGCTTGTCGTGCAACTGCAGAATGCCATCGATCCAGAACTCTCTGCAACGTCTTCCTCCGCTGCGAATGGAATGGTCGTGCAGCCTCCTACGATCCAACGTATGCTCGGACGCGCAGACTCAGTAACGGTTGAACAATCAGGTCCAGTCCGTGGAGTTGTAAAGGTAACCCAATAAACATGTCCGTCATTCTGACTTGACCTCAGTCGAAACCGCAGATTACTGGGAAATACACGACGGGAGTCGCTGGTGGCCACGACGATTTTCTTCCATTCACTATCCGTTTCTACCTCGCAGCTGGAGGAACATCCTTACGAGCAGTCCACTTCTTCATTTTCGACGGCGATCAGTTCAAAGACTTTATCAAAGGTCTAGTAAGTGACTTTGCCATCGTCAAAAATGGCCCAGAATACTCACAAAACTGTACGTAGGGTTTTCAATTTTCGACACCGATGACCGACGTCTTGCAAGACAGACATGTCCGATTTTTGAACACGCTGCCTCCAACCCCGACAGGGTCGCCTGTCCCGCCATCTCAACCTCCTATACCCGGAGTCTGGGGAGAGCCAATCCGAGTAGTTTCCGGCTTGAGAAGAGACGCAACAGCCGCTGTGCTCGATCCGCAGTTCAACGGGCTGCCTACGCCCGACGTGAGTACGTGGCCCACGACGGTGTCAAGCGAGCTTGACATGCTTGCAGTAAGTTCTGTTTTGTCTTCAGAAATCAGCAAGGGAAACTAGAGAGTTCATAGGTATGGAGCGACTACTCACTTCAACAGCTCAGCTCGGAGTATTTCCAGATATTCAAACGTACGGACAAAGGAGATGCTGCGTCGTGGTTGCGTGCAACAGGATCTGGATTCGGAAGGCGAGCAGCCGGCCTAGGCTACGTCGGAGGCGCACGAGGTGGTGGTGTCGTGTTTGCAATAAAAGGCAGAATTCGTTTAACCTGCATAAAGTTTGAATTAATAATGTTCATTCTGCAGATTTCTGGCAAGGCGCACCTAGATCGTTGGACATTCGTGGAGCGGGGACAGATACGGCAACGACGACATTATGGGCATACAGTCCACACGTGGGTGTCACCCTAATGGCTTTTCCCTGCGAGTCTCTGACCACCTCTAGGCTCCGGCAATGGATATGCGCCACTACGACACCGTTCCTCACGGAGTATGTGCCCAGATCGTATATACCACTCGCATTGACCACTAATTCCACTTTGCAACAGTTGGATCTCGCGTACGAAGATGTCGGCGATCCAGATCCAAACCCTATCGGAGTCGGAAGGTCGTACGAATTTTCGTTGCAGCTCTTCAGCGCGACGCCGTCCCGGCAAACGCTATCGCAGTTGGCAGTCGTACACGTGCGTAATCACCTCTAAGGTCTAAAAACAGTTTTTCAAACGTTCTGCAGACGAAAATACCACAACTAGTGTCCACACCTGAGTTTTACGCATCGCAGAAGCTCTTTGGCGGAAGATGGTGCGTGATGTTCGAGTGGAATGCCGGAGGAAGCTGACATTCTATCCAGGAATCTCCCAGATACATCGACGACCGGGGCTGCTGCCCTGGAAAAGAGGAAGAGTGACCTATTGGACTTCTACGTCGCAGTGCGTATTACAAAGTAGCGTACCAGGCATTTATTGAACCATATACAGGAACCTGACCAACGTCAGTTTTACGGATTTTGGAACTATGGCGACATCATGCACACATACGACCAGACACGTCATGACTGGCGATATGATGTCGGCGGGTATGCCTGGGACAACGGAGAACTATGTTAGTCTCTTGTTTGAAAAGATAAATAAAACTAACATTGTTTCTGGCGCAGCATCCGATCTGTGGCTTTGGATGTCTTTCTTACGCACTGGGCGTGCGGACGTCTTCAGGATGGCTCATGCAATGACTCGGCACCTATCAGAGGTCGACTTCCACCACATAGGACCATTCGCCGGTCTTGGAAGTCGACACAACGTCTCGCACTGGGGCGATGGTGCAAAAGAGGCTCGTGTAAGCGGAAGCACATTGAAGAGACCATTCTATTATTTGACGAGTAAGGTTGCTTCGAATGTTTTGCTTTGGCGGACAACTGACCTCGACTGCTTGTAGCCGATGAGTTGGTTGGTGACTTGATGGACTATTCACTGCAAGCGGACCAGACAATCATGACTTGGGATCCATTGAGAAAGGTCTTCCCACCACCACCTCCACAAGGCCCTGGACGCCTCAGAATCGGACCGGACTGGACAACGTTGGCCGGAAATTGGTTCACGAAGTGGGAGCGAATGGTAACTTTCCTGAACTTTTTGCTTGAATCGACCTGATATTTTTATTGGTAAGAACGATATTACTTGGAGAGATCGAATCAAGACGGGCATGGTATGCATATATACCTGTTACACACATTGTTGAGCTGATGATATTTGACAGAGTGATATTGGTGGGTTCCAATACGGGCTGTTCACAGGTAACGGTTGTGCGGTGGGCTGGAATGCAGACACGGCGCATCTGGTTGACGAAGGCGGAGAAGGGGCCGGATCGTAAGTCGTATTATCAAGGAGCGGACTTAAGAAATTGAAAATGGCGCCATGATAATAGGTACAGCCTCGTGATGATTTTCGGCGGTGGCGAGTTCTTGATGGAAGCAATGGATCTCATAACGGACGAGCCTGCCTTTGACGCGGCTTGGTTGGACTTCTGCAGGCTATACAATGGATCCGATGCCGAGTGAGTCTGTGAACGCGTCATCCCTGGGGGCAAAATATTGACGGTTTGGAGTAGCAAGATCGCGCGTTATGGAAAGGTCATTCCGAGCAAAGATTTCCCCCAGTACTACGCCAAGCTCCAGGCATATGCTGGCGAACGACTGCAAGACACGTCTATCAAGCAAGCCGCCTGGAACATTATTAATAACAACGCGGTGGGTGTATGGGCTCCGGTCCAGAATATCGGTGGAACAGATGTTCTAAACCCAATTACGGAGGTAAGCATCAGAGAATAAAAACAGAAACGGACACATACCTGATATGATACAGATACCGAACCTTGGGACGAACGACGCAGGCCAGCTATCCTTGTCCGAATACGCTGTGCTCGCCATTGCACCAGAATTAGCTCCCAACACTTTCGACGCTATTCCATTCGGACATCTCCACAAAAATGATTGGGACGCGTCAACCGCGGCGGAGGTTGATGTCGGAGATGAAGAGCAGGCTCGTGAAAAGATTTTGGATTCCCTTCACAAGAAGAAAAGGCGGCCTGCCTCTTGGAGATCTTTGCTGTGCTTCCAAGGAAATCCACTGTGATTCTGCGGAGTCATGTTATTGGTAGGTTGCCTCGCCGCCCTCGGGTGTACGTTTGCCCTCTAGAACAAGATATATAAATAAGAAGGTTGGATTCAAGATGGGGGTCTCCTTAAGGCCCATGACCAAGATGAGAGCGTAGTTGGATGATGAGAACATTCAACAAACAAGTTCTGACAAATACTAATAGGCTCGGAAAGCGCTACGGCTTCGGCAACTGCCGGCAGAAAACAGAGGCTTTTTGTAGCTTGCTTTCAACGTCGTTGCGTCGTACTTACTTTCACCTGCGCTGTGTCTGAAGTGCGACTTCTAATAAGCATAAGTACGACTCCTCCTTAATTTTATATCTATACTCACTGAGCCGTTGTCATTAGTCAATCAGCAGGTCCGCGATATCACAATATGCGGGCAGTCGCCAGTATTGACGTCAAAGGGTCCACTGCCTCGCCCATCCCCTTTTGTGAAGGTCTCAAACTATATGTTCGACAATGCAGATGTGCTCTTATGAATATCTGAAGTAAAACCAACAAACCAACTTCATTGCTTAGAAGTTATGCGTGGTTGTGCGTACTATCGGCAAAGTTATTGATGTATTTCGACAGGCTCCAGAGAAAGTTGTCCAAAGCTCAAGTGGGTAAGGAAAGTACCAGCCGCCAGGGAGGCGACCATGTGAGAAATATACCATGACCAGTCATCGCCATCTGTCACCGCATGTACTTACGGTATCTCCGTGTACAGAGGTGATATCCTCATGCCGTGCCTATTTAAAACTGCGTACCTTTCTCTCATCCTTGACCAGTCGACGAGCTTGAGATGTGCTCCTCCCACCGCGACACCGCCGATGGCCCTTCGATGTCCTTCTTTCGCGCTCGTGACGAAAACTGGTCCAACTGGGAGGAGCATTTTCTGGAGTTGGATACCTTTGGACGGTTCTTCCTTTTGAATTTACCTACAGGTGTGTATTTCCTCCCCTCGACCCCGAAGCGTTGTCAACCTTCCTTCAGAACATTCACCCTATGGCGATTGGCCCAAACTAAAACGAGCTCTGCAGCAAATGACCCGGGCCGCATTTTTTGACTTTTGTGTCGACGTACGGGAAGAGATGATTCGAAGGAATAACGAGCTCCGAGATGGAGGTACGTATGATTATAGCGACATCGTAACTCAAACTCATAGGGAGATCCATCCTGCAGTGTTTGTACTCCCATCTTATGATGATATGTCATTGGGACGGAATAATACTCGGCGGAAATTATCGTCGATTTCTGCTCAACGCTTCCATGAACTCTGCCTCCATATTTGCTTTGAGATTGGGCGACGTTGTTCACGGTCAAAAAATATCAAGGTCAGTAATCAATTTTCACTCGTGGAATGTTATCCTCATTCATGAATACTCGAATCAGCCGAACTCGGCAATCCATGTACACAATCGCATAACAGATCTTGCAGAACTATCTTCGGATTCTCTTGAGCGCGCCCAGCTACTCGATAATTATCATCACTCCTTACACCCAACCGTGAATCTGCGCAAGCGTCTGACAAGGTTTGGGCTGCGTCAATCATATCAATATCGAAGCTGAAACTTATGAGTTTTCAAGGCTACTTGACAACCTTGATGAGGGGATTGCATTCCCGAATGAATGCGAATTCAGCGGGTTCTACTTCCCATCCGCGCCCCATGATAAATTTGACGAGACTTTGTCTACAATATACTCGATTTTTGTCTCTGTCCTCCAAGATAAATACCGCTATGACACCCTCCTCTCCTATCGGGGCGATGCCGCCCAGCAGATTCTCGATCTTCTACAAATGGTAAACGATCAATGTATCCTTACATCTTGAGTGACGATCTTACAGACTTGTTCTAGCTTTTAGATTATCCTCAAATCAATCCAACATTCAAGAATAGTTTTCTGGCGGCTCTGTCGCAACTGAGCAGCAAATCTGGATTACACCCTCGCTGCTTCATATTAAACGGAATCAAATGTGCACCATCACCAACTACCTCCGGCTATTTTAGTGACATTTGGAAGGGCGACTTCCGCGGACAATCAGTCTGTCTAAAAGTTATCAAGATGTATCAGAACTCCGATAGAGAGCAATTCCTAAAGGTATGCTATCATGCTCCCAACTTTGGCGTTGCATCGAACCCTATGACAGACCTTTTCTCGGGAAGCCATCCTATGGGGCCATGTTTCGCATCCCAACCTCTTGCCATTCTATGGAATATACCATCTGGGTGACGAATATGGAAGAATGTGTCTCGTCTCCCCGTGGATGAACTATGGAAATATCAACGAATATTTGCTACAGTCTTCATCCGCGTCCTGCCTGCTCCTAGTAAGTCCTGCTGACTCCTCGAATATCCCTGGCTAAGTTGTGATACGCAGATATCTGATATCGCAGGCGGGCTTCTATATCTCCATAACCGGGATGTTATTCATGGCGATCTCAAAGGAGTGAGTGTAGAATGATAACGTCGCTAAACCTCCATATTAATTTGACGTGTTTCCAGGCGAACATCCTGGTCACCAGCTCAGGGAGGGCGTGTTTATCTGATTTCGGTCTTTCAATGCTTAATATCACTTCCCTACCAAGTCCCGAGTCCTCTTGCAGCACAGAGTTCCTTGGCGGGACAATTCGGTGGCAAGCCCCAGAACTTCTTGATCCATTGATCGAATATCCTAGAGCGAGTATGCAAAGTGATGTCTATGCATATGGTTGCGTATGCTACGAGGTGAGCCAGCGTTCAACTTTCTCGTACTGTTAACTCATATTGAAGCACAGGTTTACACGGGAGAAGTTCCCTTCTACGAATATGTCCGCGATGTTACCGTGATTTATCAGGTAATGAAAGGCAAACAACCGTCGCGTCCCAATCCAGAAAGTCCTGCTTTCCGTGGCCACGGTCTGCCGGATGACATATGGGCGTTAATGGAGGATTGCTGGGACAGATTTCCCCATAGACGACCTACCATGGGGCAGGTCATCTCCAGATTACCCAGAAAAGATATTGTCGACTCGCGGCTCCACGATAATTGGGATGAACAATCGGCTTCGCGATTTCGTAATGCAGTTTATCGAAACGACTGTCTCTCTATGACTGTATTAGAAACTGTCTTATCATGGGTATGTGTTATGTGCCTCCGCGTGTCGAACTCAGTTGCTGACGACCGTTATCGGAACAGATGTAAGTTTCCATGAGGGTATTGTAGTCGTTTGTTTTCCTTGGCACTTGAAGGCAGTCAGCGTCCAGTAATATTTATATGAACATTGGGGCACTATTTAACCAAGTATATGTAGCCTAAAGTCCTTGCAAATCATGTCAAGTCCATATCGAGTATCAACAATGTCTGTGTGTGCGCGACGCAACAGGGAAAATTGCATCTTGAAGTGTCAGTTACGCTTTACTACTGTTGAAATTTGTTGAAACTTGAAGGTGAGTCAAATCACCCGACATTTAAGTTGGTTACATAAGACACACCTGGTTTACGAACTGCTGCCACGGAATCCACGTTGTCGGCAATGGTGCCGTTGTTGTTTACAACGCGGCCTTTGAATTGTTGCGATCCCGAAAAGTATTGAACAGGAGCGGCGCGGGTAGCAGCGCTATGCATGCCATTGTTGTTTACCACACGGCCCTTGAATTGCTGTGTTCCTTTAAAGGATTGAACAGGAGTTGTACGAATGGCGACGTTGTCCACGCCGTTGTTGTTCTCTACTTCATCGTGGAACGTTTGCTGGCCTTCGAAACACTGGATAGGAGCCGGCGTTGCATTGGCAGGCTCGGCTGATGCATTATCCGTCGCCAGCCTGGCGGAGGTAGGCGTATGAGAGGTGGTCACGTTGGCGGACTGCATTGGTTTGGTGTTCGTTGGGTTAAATAAAAGCGGAAAGGATAATCGATAACCGCTGTGAGTGATTTCTCGATGCTGGAGGTGTGAAAAGGATGGGTGAATAGTTTCTTGCTTTTGCATGAGCGAGTTGCACTCTTTATAGTGCAAAGGTAGCGCCGGCGGCCTGGTTGCGACTTTCGGCAATTTCGCAAATCAGGTTCTGAGGAGCACAGCCGGAGCCCACTGCGGTTGTTATTTTCCAACACAACACTTGAAGCAATTCAGATGTTGACGGGGAAGTACGATAAAGTATCCGTGGGCGTTCGCCTAGCAGTCTGGAAAACAAGGTCGTTAAAGAAAGAACAATGGATGTTCGTCTCTGAGTCAAGCGAGAATGAACATTTTACCTCTGGTCGTCCTTCTATGCCGTACGTCCTCGATTTAAATACCTTCCACTCGACGAAAAGAACAAAAGCATGTGATTTGCCTACAACCAAGCACGAATAAGACTGTGTCGGTGTATCACAGAATATTTTGTGGGCGCCTTGAATGACAGTAACACTCTCACGACTCGGAGAGTTCACATACTCCCACAATTGTCCCATGTAAATTATCCTTAGCAGGCTATACGAGTAGATAAAACTTTTATCCGCTGTTGCTGTGAGGAAGTTCAAAATCAACTGAGATGTAATTCACATGAGTAGGGTACACTAACACTGTAAATGTTTATGTGCCCGTTGTTGTATCAAGACTATGAGAACGTAACGGCAGATTTTCATCTGTCTTAGTGGCGTAAAATAATGGATGGTTTCGGGGGTGATACTTTGTTCCATTTTAGCCAATTCTTGTCGCCGCTCTCCACCAACGAGGAACATCATAGTACAAGGTCATTGCACATATTCTAAAGAACTGGGGAATTACGTCTCTCTTCCGTGGCGATGGATTTCCTCCCTAGAGAATAATGGGCCTTTGATATCAAGTAAGGTAGGGGAATTCCATATGGCAGATGAAACGTTAACATGTCAGAGACCGAGTTGAATTAGTCGCAAAGAGAATGGGGCGTACTATCTGAGAGAAGAACGAATGCTTTTGTCCACTCAGAACCCTAAACGATTAATACAAAAAGTTCATACTATGTAGTGTCCATGGTTAAAGTAGCAACGGTAGATAATAATTGTCCGAAAGTGTCGTGGCCTGTCAGGCTAAAAGGAAGAGTCCGAATGATTCCAATGAAGCAACTGGCCTTGGAGTCGTGTCGTTGTAGAAATGATATATAACAAAAAGTCATGTCACATTTAAATGGTCCATATTTGGTTGATATTGTTGTCCGTGCACCTCCAGGTTTGCAGTTGGTTCGAATTTGACTGGATGCCGTTGGTCAAGTCCGTGCAGAACCCTATAAGGAGAGAAAGAACCATGTTAGCTTGATGGCATGGCAAACGCGGTCGCTCGTACCTTGTCCCTCGAGCGCAATACGGTTGTCCTCAGTGTAATACCATTGCTGTGCTGGGAGATTGTCGTAGCACTGCCAGATCTTCAAACCAATACCGTTTGCGGGGTCTAGAGCAAGATAGAATGAGAATCAGGGGAAGGCGAAGAGCGTGTTGGGCTTACGTGTACCAGCATCGAGGCAGAAGTTGGTGCCCGTGAGCTGGACCTTTGTGCTTCCGCGCCTGATGGTCCAACTTTGAGCGGGGGTTCCATTACAGTCGTAACTGCATATACTTGTAAGATATAATGAATTTAAAAAAAATGTTGGGTGACGAACATTTGCACCGGGGTACCGTTCGCAAAATTGGCACCGCGAACATCCATACATTTGGCGGTGTTGAAGTTGGGATGAATCGTAGCGCCCGCGGTTGGGAACTTTCCGGTAGGGCAGAACCTGGATGGTAGAATGCGGATTAGAAAGGAAGTCGTTGAGCATCTGGGGAAGAAACGCACGTTATGTCATAATTAGTGTTGGGAGTGTTGCATAGGTAGAGAGGAGGCGATGGCGGAACGTTAGTCGGTACCATGAATCCGGTCGGAGGGAAAGAGAAAGCGGTCGTGCAGTCCACACTTTCGCATTCGGCAACAGTGCAAAATCCTGAGGACTGGTGGAAAGGTCAGACTTTGCGTTTAATTGTGGAGATTATTATATAGACACTCACAGATGTTTGACCATGTGGCGCAACAGTCATACCTATGTTGAGATAGCTCGGATCTTTGACTATATAGTAGAAATTCTGCCAGAGAAAAGATGATTATCAGTGTAGATACGTGAAGGCCGACTACGTACTTCGAAGAATCCAGCGCGGGTGGTGCCAGCGGAGTTGCCGTCTCCACCGTTAGCATCGGTGTAGAAGAATCCCGCATCGACAGGGAGGGTTCTGGTAACGCTGCCCCCCGCCGGAATACTACTATCCAGTGCTCCCGCGATGAACAAATTGACGTCAGAAGGGCATTTGTTGATGACAGTATACTGCCGTGTGATCTGACGAGGAGCGATGGGAGTGGCAACGAGCGGTGTTGCCAGCAGCAAAAGAGAGTATAACAGAGAAGACAACATGCTTCTATGTGTGATGAGTAGGTGGGTATGATGTTTTGTTTTTGGGGAATATAGTGCGGGCAAAGTCGCCCTTTTATGGGTCCGTTTAAAGTCAGGTATGACAATACCCCTGGACGTAAACAGGGGCAGAAGTATTCATTTGAAGAAAACGAGACAGCCACTCTATGAAGGGTAAGGCTGGCCTGGTTTTCTTACCATTGAAACCTATTTCAAGCTTGATGCGGCCTCTGGAAGCATTCGAGAACTTTTGTTGCGATAGGCCACGAGACAGCCCAGAATGGGGTGGCTGTTAGATGACTATCTATCATATGACGCATTACGCGCTAGATCCGGAGGCGGACTGCAAGGCGGATCAGATGATGTATTGATGAGATCATGAGCCTATGCACACACATTCCTTCATGGGTTAGTTATAGCTAGACATAGCAGCAAAATTTGCTTAAAATCACGCCCCTCTACTCGACGAACATTTATAATAAGTGCTGGATTCAAAAGGAACTGCCGTCGCGGGTAAACGGGATCATCATCGGATTCATATACGTCACTTAAGCCCGTCGGGCCATCGGCCGAGTGAACTACATAAGTAACACGTTTAGGCCTCGATTCTCTTGTCCAAATTCAAAGCGACCTCGCCTCAACAAAACATAGACTTACGATCAGTGCACATTCAAGCTCCTACCCAAGAACGGATCGAAGGTGTTCGATTAAATAAAGGAACGCAATATAATACAAAAGTGGCCCCCACATCCGTGAATAATGGTATGAAGGGACATAGGAGCCATGAAAAGAGTTCATCAAAAGTTACAGTTACGATAGCGCCCGATTCTTTCGAGAAGTTGTCCAAAATGCGGAGGATCTGTTCGCAGTTCATAGTATAATTTTTACAGAGTCTATATCTGGTTCGCATTGAAGTCTGTGCACTTCCAGGGTTGCAGCTGGTTGGAGTTTTTCAGGACCCCAGTGGTCAAGTCCGTGCAGAATCCTGCAGAAAGAGAAATGTTTTAGCCTGACGAACATTTCTGAACAGGCTTATGCGCACCTTGGCACTTCCAATGCGATACGGTTGTCGTCAGTGTAGTACTATTGTTGAGCTGGGAGGTTGCTGTAGCATTGCTAAATATTCAGGCCAACGCCGTTTGCATAAGCAGAGAAAGTGATTGAGTTCTTCGAATTAGGCGCCCATCTGCTGACTGCGGCAGAATTTCTTCGGCCAATACCGTCAGACTGTCGGCCCGGTCTGTCCGCCATCTAATCTCATGATTGCACCTCACATTTAGCTCGCAATATATGGTCGTTTGCAATTTCCGTTACATTCTTGTAGAGATTATTCATAATTTATGCCAGAGCACAAGCATATGTCCTTGATCCCTTCGTCTAAGCAAAGATGTGGAGAACGCCAAGGTACTGATGAATCTCCAATCAGCAATACATTCTTGTAAAAGACTCAGCAGAACTCACATCAGGAGGGTTGTTGAACCTCAGGTTCCTGTTCAATGCTGTGATCTGTTTGACCTCTTCAGGCGCAAGATCGAAGCTGACCGACGCCAAGTTTTCAGCCAGGAGGACCGGGTCAGTGACTTTGGGGATGATAGCGAGGCCACGTTGGGTAGCCCAGCGGAGAAGGACCTGCGCAGGGGTCTTGCCGTGCTTGGCTGCGATGGCAATGATGACCGGGTGGTCGAAAAGCTTGGGGCACTCGATGGCCTTGTCCCACTGGAGTTCGACGAACGATTGAGGGCCGAAGGTGGAGTAAGCGGTCACAGCAAGCCCCTCGGACTGCGCGTACTGGACGAGCTCCACCTGAGCGAGATATGGGTGGATCTCGACTTGGAGAACGGCAGGCCGGATGCGCGCGTATCGGAGGAGGTCCATGAGGAGAGAGCCCTGGAAGTTGGAGACACCGATCGATTTGGCGAGGCCGATGTCGACGAGGTGCTCCACTGCTTGCCAGGTCTCCTGGATAGTGGCCTTGCTCTGCTTGACGACTCCGTCAAGATTTTTCCAGCCAGATGGATAGCTGTCCTTTGGGTCTACGTATTCGAGAGCCACTGGGAAGTGCATGTAGAAGATGTCAAAGTAGCTGGATTTTCATGAGCAAAAAGTCACGCAAAAAATATCGACTAGGACGTACTCAATACCCCACCATTCCAGCTGTTGACGGACAATGGGCTCGACACGCTCCTTCTCGTGGAAGGTGTTCCAGAGCTTGGAGACGATGACGAGATCTTCGCGCTTCACAAGTCCGTCGTCGATGGCACGCTTGATCCCTGCGCCAGCCTCTTTCTCATTGCCGTAATCTAGGAACCGCTATCATCAAACATACTCTCAATGCTCTCAAGATGGGCTTCTGAGCTCAACGCACCAAATGCACCATCGAAAAGTCTGTATCCCGCCTTGATCGCGTTATAGACGACGCCTGCCGTGTCTTCGGTGACCTTCCACAACCCAAACCTGTCAAATGTTATCCGATCAGAAATCTTATCTCGACCCTATGCTCCAAGAGAACACACGCACCCGACCTGCGGAATCTCGCGTCCGTTGTTGAGCTTGATCTTTGGAACGTTGGCCATTTATCTCTGCTGGAACTCGTGGGGTGGAATTGAGTGAACTTCTTTGTTTTTTCGACGTACTTAAACGCGGCGCACCCGGTCCGCTGGCACTCCGGAGAAGCCTCGATGAATTCGCGGAAATGATACCATCCTGATATGCAGTCGCGTGAACAATTCAGCCAGAGTTCGGCTGGTGTCCTCCATATCACTGGACAACGAAGTGGCAGCGAGACCAAAGTTTTGACAAATCGACTCGATGATAACGCAGCTGTTTTTTTTTTTAAATTCCTACCTCTCTGTAGACTTTGGGAGACCATCTGTCCTTCAAACCTTGTCCAACGGGCAAGTGCGCCGCCTTACTTTCCTCGCCGATTGTTGTGACTATAGCCAACGAGCCCTATCTATGGGCTTTTTTTTGTTGGTGATTAGAACCTGGAAGCTACCCAAGCCAGCGACTCGGCTATTTTCGATGCTTCCGGGAACAACCTTCAAGCACCCTGGACGAGATTGGCCAAGATTGGTGGGGAAAGGTTTCGAGGAGTGGGATCCCAATGGCTCCAGATACGATGGATGAGAAATGCGGGAGACAGGTGCGGCGATGCGGGGCTCTACTGGCAGTGTCGTTAAACGGACAACCGGTAACCGGTCCATGATAACATCCGTCACTGAACTATACTTACATTCGGGGTCCTACACAGGTCACTTTCTATCTCAGAGACTCTCTGTGCGAAGCCTCCGTGTAAATATTGCCAGCATGTCCTTTGCTTGGCTGTCTCATCGTCGAGCGTGGTGTGCCTCCTTTATGTCCAATCGACGCGTAGATCTCGGACTAATGCATATCGCAGCAAAGCCAAACAGGATGAACGTCGACAGAGGATTCAAGACCTACCGGCCGTCTTCCATGAGCCTATCAATGACGACGATAGATATCTGCTCAGGCAGCCTGTCGAGTCGTTGGTCGCAGACGTGCATTCTGGCGAGCAGGATCCTGTCGACATCTTGACCGCTTATGGAAAGAAGACACTTGAGGCTCATGAAGAAACCAACTGTTTGACAGAGGTCATGATCGCTGATGCGATTGGTTGGGCGCAGGGATGCAACAAGAAGGGCCCCTTGGCCGGAGTACCAGTCAGTTTGAAAGATGTGAGTTTGTCAAGGCTCCAAGTTGGAAGCAATCTGACTGTGAACTAGACGGTGGGCGTTCAAGGCTGGGATGGTTGTATCGGATACTCAGCCTGGGTTGGTAAACCAGCCGAGAGAGACTCTGCTCTCGTCCGACTCCTACGCGATGCCGGTGCTGTCCCATATGTCAAGACCAACGTGCCTATAACACTGCTCTCCTTCGAATCTGATTCAGATGTCTTCGGGCGAACGACCAACCCACACAAGAAAACTCATTCTCCTGGGGGATCGACGGGCGGAGAAGCGGCTCTGCTCGCATATGGGGGGTCCCGTATTGGCATTGGCACAGACGTAGCTGGCTCTGTGCGGGTTCCAGCTCACTACTCAGGGGTATACACCATCAAAGCATCCGTTGGCCGCTTCCTCAAGACCGGCAGCAGTACTAGTATGGCAGGCCAGGAGGGCGTCGCCCCTGTCTACTCCCCGATGGCCCGTACACTTGAAGATCTTGATTATTTCTGGAAGGCCATTATGACCATGCAACCTTGGGCGTATGATCCTACCGTATTGCCCATTCCTTGGAGAGATGTTGACTTGTCCACGAAGCCCCTCAAATGGGGTGTGATGTGGGACGATGGCGTAGTCGCTCCCTCTCCTGCTTGCAAGCGCGCCCTCGAAATCGTCGTCAGCACCCTAAGCAAGCACGGACACCAAGTTGTTGATATGTAAGGTTCCTTACAAGGTCTATCACACAAAAGAAATCTCACACCCCTCTTAGCTCTCCTCCGAGTCCATACGATGCCTTGAAGCTCGGTTCACGACTACTCCTCGCCGACGGTGGAAAAATAGCTACCGCCCCTATACAGGCCTTCGAGTCCAACGACCCGGGTATGGTGCAGGCCATGCGCATGTTCCGCCTCCCGTCCTTCCTCCGTCGCTTGTACGCGATGTACGTCAGGTACATCCGAGGCGACGAAACCTATGCTGGACTTCTCGATGGATGGCACGCAAAGCGTGTCACAGAGTTTTGGCCCCTCGTCGCACAAAGGGAAGCGTACAAGATCAAGTGGTGGGAGTTCTGGAAAGACGCGGGACTGGATTTCGTGCTGACGGTGCCCAACGCGTTGCCTGCTGTGCCACATGGCGGGATGAAGAACGGATTTTCGTCTTGTGGTTATAGTTTCTTGTTCAACGTGGTACGTATTCCAACGCGATATTTTTTGGCAGCTGTTCATACCTCGTTTCTTTAGTTGGATTACTCCGCTGGAGTCCTCCCAATTACGCATGTCGACGCAGAGCTAGACACGTTGTCTGCCTTTACACCACGCAATGCTGTCGAACGCGGTGCATACAAAGACTACAATTCCGACGACATGCATGGCCTGCCTGTCGGGGTGCAAGTCGTCGGCCAAAGACTCGAAGAAGAGAAAGTTATGGAAGGGATGAAGATTATCGAGAAGTTGCTACGTGGCGATGGTTTGGACTACCCTTTGTTGAACGTTGATGGATGAATTTTGTATTTCAATGGCTCATTCATATCACTTTTGAGCCCTGCGTTTCAGCTTGACACCTGCGGGTGAGAACATCTGCCAGTATTTATCCTCTCTGTCTCTATGTCAGCCATATTCATACCCACCTAAGACTAGCAAGTACTGAATATTTTCAACGATGAAGGTTGAACGTTGAACGTTGAGAGACCAAGTTGCACGTGCCACCATTACTTCAATGAACATTTCAAATTCTACTACTGTAGTATGTACTACATTCTTATGCCAACACGCACATTTACGTGAACTTCGCGTCGCTCGTTGCGTCTACCTCAGGACCATCTCGATAATCGCGAAGTCGTAACGGAACTATTTCAGAGACAATCTTCATACAAAGGGCATTGAATCTGATCGAATGCAGGGATAAAACACGTGATCATGGGGTTCAAACGTTCAGAATCAAATGCCACCTCTCATCTCAAGGTTCTGAACGACATCCGACTCGGACATGTGTAAGAATTTACTCGTCTCCGCCCTGTGGTGATTCTAACGCACTCTGCCTCAGCCATCTTTGTTTAATTGCGAGCATATTCACAGTACGTTGTTCTGAAATATATCCTTGCAATGCATTCACAGGAATAACTTCAGATATGGGATATCGAGTCGCTGGCCTCCTGATCACTTACAAACAGATGCGCGAAATGGCGTCTTTTCTTGCGAATACAGAGGTTACCTCTAACGACGTCGCCTACAGCCTCTGTTCTAGAGAAGCAGAGAAGGCCAGGAGCCGCTGGGTGCCCCTCGACTATCCGGAAGATTCGCAGCGACCGAGGATCGTATTGGCGTTGGTTGAACACGACGGAGATAAGAAGATCAGCATTAGGAAATGGAACGAGTCTCATAGAGCGCAAACCGCAAGGAAGTGGCTGAAAGACCGTGGCGTCTCGGGAACGGAGGAAATGTTCTTTGTATCTGTCGATGACCCCTTCAAAAACTAGAGATTCATGTATGTGTCTGACTGTGCTGTTTAGACTGCAATTTGCCATCGTCGTGCGTTGTAAAGCTGTGGAACCATTATTGGCGACATATAGCAAACTCGAGGGAGGAATATGGCCTGTAGGTGTGTAGAGTATAAGTTGATCTCCTTAATTATCATTTCTGACCCCGAAGCCCAAGACTCTTTGTTTCCACATAGATTTCTATTTCCGCAAATCTGAATATTGGTACTTATTCAAGTTATTGTTGATGAATGTGCATAACACGGCGGACATTCAACTGTCAAGTCGGGCCGCCGGTTGTCCTGTTAAGTCATACAGAGGTTACAGGCAAGTCATAACCTGTCATGACATAGGTACCTGCCGGTCACAGTGGCCGATGTCACGCTCTCCTGGTTCATCGCATTCTATCGTATTGACTTCAGTGCTACTATCTAAATCTATGGGCTTGATGCACCTGCTTGCTCTGTAGGCCGAGAGCGCTGCAATATTGCACAATTGAGCGGGAATCTACCGCTGCAGCGGTGCATTTTTTTAACATAATCTGGTAAGTACTCTTAGTTGTCCATCTCTTTTACAGCCGTTTGCATAACGATAGGCCCCTGCAAATCCTGCTTGTTTGCGCTAATGTTTGGTATTATCTGAGGATCTGGTAGAAAGGAAGGGCTTGCCGACCAAAGCCTCTACGGAAAACTCAAGACCAGGTGTTGAAATTGGAGATCAACTCTCGCAGAAAAATTTCATTGTTCAAGTAGAAAGTGTCTGTACAGATTAGATTGGCTATCGCAGAACAAAGCAGCCACGCAGCGACCTTACTGATGATCAAATCTAGTGCAGGGTTTGTGGGATGGGGTTGGAAGAAAATGATAAGAAAGTGAGAAAGTGATAAGAACGACTTGCGGATAAAAAAATTAAAAAAAAAGAGAAAAACGCGTCACTGCTCCTTTATGTATCCTGAAAATTAGTTCTCGAAGAATTTTCAGGAGTCTCGGCCTACAGAGCAAGCAGGTGCATATCAAGCCCATAGATTTGGATAGTAGCACTGAAGTCAATACGATAGAATGCGATGAACCAGGAGAGCGTGACATCGGCCACTGTGACCGGCAGGTACCTATGTCATGACAGGTTATGACTTGCCTGTAACCTCTGTATGACTTAACAGGACAACCGGCGGCCCGACTTGACAGTTGAATGTCCGCCGTGTAAGGTCCGTGTAACCCGGAATCACTCGGGGCGGATTCGCCATGACCAAATTGTCAACCCCTTTCTCCAGATTTCTTGATTCTGCAACCTCTTACCCTTCTGCTATTTGCTATTGAGCATTCGATATTTCCGGTTTTCGCTTGTCCTCAATGCATTGCATGACTCAACATCCCCAGGCGTGATGCTTCTTTAGCCTCGATGTGACTAATGCTCGTGCCAATTACGCTCCATCGTCCGCCGTGAGATGGCGTGATCTCTGATATCCAAGTTGATTCTCTTTCTTTTCTCGTCTGGGGGGTACTAATCTGTTTCAATACACCCCCCTTGATTATTGTGCAGATTCTCTCATGCCATTTAGGATTGCCTGCGATGGGAAATGAAGACGGCAAGAGAAGTATTTATATGATGGTCTCGCATATGGCTGGCTATTGACGACTTCCTCCCATCTCGCGATGTTCAGCTCCCTAATCGTTATCGAAACCGCTCTGACCGTTGTCTCTCTGCTTCTCATATATCGACTTTTCTTTAGGAAGTCGGACTCGACCTATGGTCGTCTTCCACTACCACCGGGACCGCGCCCATTGCCCATCATCGGGAACGTCTTGGACATGCCAACACATCATGAATGGAAAACGTACCACAAATGGTGCCAAGAATTAGGTCGGTCCTCTCGCTTTTCCCCATATCTGAGAGAATGACCGCTGGGCGCAGATACCGATATTTTGTACCTCAACGTGGCAGGAACATCCATCGTGATCCTTGATAGTCGTGATGTCGCACTAGAGCTCTTCGAGAAATGATCATCTCTGTACTCTGGAAGGTGCGGTTTTTCAAAAACAAAGCCAATGTAAACTTATCGTAGTCTCGTGCCTGACAGACCGAAGATGCCAATGATAAACGACTTAATGGGATGGGACTTTGATCTAGCTTTTATGGATTATGGTATTGCGTCATTCCTAACTCTCTGACTTTTTGCTCATTCTAAGATTCAGGAGAGCGATGGTTGGTCTCTCAGTCATTTTTTCTCCTAGAATTCACCCTTTGGTTTGAAGGCGACAACACCGCAAACTCATGCATCAAGCTTTCAACCCAAGTGCTGCTGATGAATACAAACCCCTCCAGCTGAGGGTAGCGAGGGATTTGCTCACAAAGCTCCCGAATACAAAAGACTTGATGGGCGATATTCGACAGTAAGTTTTATTAGAACCGCCGCTATATTTTGAGTATCCATACTAACAAATTGTTATACATAACCAGCTGGGCTGGAGATACAATTATATCCCTGGCTTATGGAATTAACGTGCAGCCAAGGAACGATCCCTACATCATGACTGCCCAAGAGGGAGTCCATCCTATTCTTGAGGCTGCTATGCCTGGCGCATTTTTGGTGGACCAGTTCCCTATCCTGAAGTACGTACCGGAGTGGATGCCCGGGGCCGGATTCAAACGAAAGGCAAGAAGATGGCGACACTTACAGGAGCAGATGCTCAACAAACCATATGATGCTTTGATTCGAACTATGGTAATCACTTCTTTGTGTTCGCAAGTAAAACAGTTCGCAAACTTATTCCTCTGTTATAGGAGAATGGCACTGCGAAAACTTCTTTTGCTTTTAATAGTTTACAACAGATGGCGGCCGGAAAGGGCGGAGTATATACTGAAGAGAACATCAAGCAAGTTGCGGGAACATTGTATCAAGCTGGCTCTGACACGGTGACCGTCTTTTTATTTCTTAATTGAGAGAGTACTCATTCATAATATATTTAGTCGGTCGCGGCACTTGCTCACTGCATCCTCTTGCTTATGGAAAATCCCAACGTCGTGAAGAAGGCGCAACAAGAAATTGAGTCTGTTACTGATGGGAGTCGCCTTCCTGACTTTAACGACGAAGCTTCGCTCCCATACATTACAGCCGTCATGAAGGAATCCTTGAGATTCTGGACCCTTGGACCTCTTGGTTAGTGCAGATATAACGAAACTCTCTCGTGTTGCTGATATGAACGTCTCCAGGTGTGCCGCACCTCTTACATGCCGAGGATGAATATAAAGGATATAGATTGCCCGCAGGATCCATAATAGTTCCAAACATTTGGTGAGACCGAAACTTTACCTACTGAGTGTTCTTATACCCACGCGAGTATGCAGGGCGATCCATCATAACGAAGAGTTATACCCAAACCCATTTACCTTCAACCCTGATCGTTTTCTGGGTGACAATGCTGAGATAGACGATCATTTTGACTCCGTGTGGGGATTCGGACGAAGGCAAGTGTCGCTGTCGCTCCTACGAGTACAAATAAGGCGTATTCAACGAAGTCCTATTTTTCCCCCAGAATTTGTCCAGGAAGGTTCATGGCAGCTTCTTCCGTTTGGATCATGTTAGCTTCGATGCTCGCTGTATATGACGTCTCCAAACCCATCGATAAGGATGGCAACATCGTCGAGCCCTCGCATGATTTCCCTCCTTCCCTCCTGCTGTGCGTCCAAAATATTATCCTTGAAATCGAATATAAGCCCTAATTAATGCTCTTTGTCTGAAAAGAACACCTCGGCCCTTCCAATGTGCCTTCACCATACGTTCAAAGACTGCTGAACGGTTATTGGCGATGTCGAACTGAGAATGGCGAAGATTTTTGTCAAGGGTGGGCCTTCCACAAGTTCCAGTCCCTTTCTCATTTTTATGCGATTGACTAGCGTGCCAGAGCACGGGTTTACTCGTAAACTTGGACCCTCCATCCAACAATTTTTGTCTATTCCTGTAAGCACCACGGCCGCTCGGCGCACACATCGGGGAGGCATACAAGGTTAAGTGGTCGGAGTTCTGGAAAGATACGGCCCTACCAAGGCCCTACGGGAATCGATTTGGTAGTAGTACAAGTACATATCGTGCCCAACGTGTCTAAATCAAATAGTCCAAGTAATGTTGATGAATGAAATTGTATTAGATGTTGAATTATCTTTGAAAACAGGCAATTGGAGTGAATATGAATATTCCTTTCGGCGGCGATGATTACATAATCATCATTCCACAACGTGAGATTCGCGTCGGGTTCATTCAACCTACCAACCAACAAATCTGACTCTCAGAAACAATCCGAAGTACCGAGATACGAAGTCGGACGAGCCACCTCAATATTCTCAACACTGTCTCACGTCAGGTCGCGTCTCGCAGGAGAAGTGGTGCTCGCCCACCAAGATGGCCGCCTCCACGTTTTGGATCAGGCTAGCATTCAGAATCATGGTCGCAATCTGAGATGTAAAGAAAGTTATCAGTAAGAGGGATCCAATAGAGCCGCCACCCCATACGAATTCCTTGGGTGTTCCTTCGAGTGCTTATTGTCCGTTCTTGCGGAACTGTCATGGGCAATGTGTTGTACATTCCAGAAAGGAAGATGGGCCCGGGTTGTCTGGTGAGAATTGAATTATTCCATTCAGCGTACTCGTGAGTTCTTCGTTCTCCTCGATGATTACTTCTGATTCCAAAGCTCAAGGTTCCAGACCTCCACTGCATGTTTTAATTCGATGAGTCCGAATTTCCGTGTTTTCGATGGGTGTGTGCAGGGGATGCCGTGATCAAACTCTCAAATCTAGGGCACTAGGCCAAAATGTTCATTTCTGTGATCTGTTACCGGCCTTTGCTAGCTATTTCGATATCGTTCTGGCGTCGGTCATTTCGACGCAACACATGGCGTACAACAGCCAGCCTTTACCAGTAAATGGAATGCTCAGTGAGGACTCTAGCCATGCTTTTAATACGGTTCGCCGCCAGCCAATTGCGCTGCATCTAGAGTATGTGCCACGCCATGATCTGATCCCTGTATTGGACGCCACCTTCACTCAACCTTCGAATTCTAGTCTCATATCTGACCCATATCGATACACTCCCTTGGTTGGCGCATGGATTCTCTAATGTCAGCTAGGATCGCCGGGTCGGAGAATGAGCAGGAGAAGTATTTATATAGTGGTTATGCATACGGGTGGCTAAAGACAACTTTATCCCATCGCTCGGCCCACTGATCATGCTTGATATCGCTCTGACTCTTTTCGCTCTGCTTCTCATATACCGTATTTTCTTTAGGAAGTCAGACTCGGCCTATGGTCATCTTCCACTACCACCCGGACCGCGCGCGTTGCCCATCATCGGGAACGCCTTGGATGTGCCAACTCATCATGAGTGGGAAACATACCATAAGTGGTGTCAGGAACTAGGTCGGTCCTCTCGTTTCCCCCTATATCTCGCACTGAGAAACTAAATGCTTGTCGCAGATACCGATGTTTTATATCTCAACGTAGCAGGAACACCCATCATCGTTCTTGATAGTCGTGAAGCTGCCCTAGACCTCATGGAGAAACGATCATCTTTGTACTCCGGAAGGTGCGTTCCTTTAAAAGCAAAGGTAACTTTTGTGGTTTCATGCTTGATAGACCAAAGATGCCGATGCTAAATGACTTAATGGGATGGGACTTTGATTTCGTTTTTATGGATTATGGTATTGTTTCATTCCCATTTCCTAGAGTCTTTGCTCATTCTAAGATTCAGGAGAGCAATGGTTAGTATCTCGGTCATTTTTCTCTCCTAGGATTTCACTCTTTGGTTTGAAGGCGACAACACCGCAAACTCGTGCATCAAGCTTTCAACCCAAGTGCTGCTGATGAATACAAACCCCTCCAGCTGAGGGTAGCGAGGGATTTGCTCGCAAAGCTCCCGAATACAAAAGACTTGATGGGCGATATTCGACAGTAAGTTTCATTGGAACCACCACTATATTTCAAGTATCCCTACTAACAGATTGTTATACGTAACTAGCTGGGCCGGAGATACAATCATATCCCTGGCTTATGGAATTGATGTGCAGCCAAGGAACGATCTCTACATCAGGACCGCCCAAGAGGGTACCCATTCTATTCTTGAGGCCCTTAAGGGCGCCTTTCTGGTGGACCAGTTCCCCATCCTGAAGTACGTACCGGAGTGGGTGCCAGGGGCGGGATTCAAACACAAGGCAAGAAGATGGCGACACTTGCAGGAGCAGATGCTCAACAAGCCGTATGACGCTTTGATTCAGGCTATGGTAATTATTTCTTACTTTGTGTTCACAGTTCTGATAGTGTTATTCTTCTGCTCTAGAAAACTGGCACTGCGAAGCCTTCCTTTGCTTTTAATAGTTTACGACAGATGGCGGCCGGAAAAGGCGGAGTATATACTGAGGAGAACATCAAGCAAGTTTCGGCGACATTATTTCAAGGTGATTCTCTCGCAGCAATTTACGCTATGAAGCGCTCACACTACTGATACCCCCTCAACGAAAGCTGGTTCTGATTCGGTGGCGTTCTTTTTCTTTCTGGATTGAGAGGCTGCTTATTTGAAATTTACTTAGACGGTCACTGGCCTAGCACATTGCATCCTCTTGCTCATGGAAAACCCTCATGTCGTGAAGAAGGCACAAGAAGAAATTGATTCTGTTACTGATGGGAGTCGCCTTCCTGACTTTGGCGATGAGGCTCAGCTCCCGTACACTACGGCCGTCATGAAGGAAGCCTTCAGATTCTGGACTCTTGTACCTCTTGGTCTGTGTAAATGTACAAACCACTTCTGCTTTGCTGACTGAAGCCTCTCCAGGTCTCCCTCATTTCCTGCAAGCTGAGGACGAATATAAAGGATATAGATTGCCTGCAGGATCCATAATAATTCCAAATATTTGGTGAGCCTGAAGTTTCAATATCGAACTTCAGTTCTGACGCCCAACGACGCCATGTCTACACAGGGCGATCCATCATAACGAAGACTTGTACTCGGATCCATTTACATTCAACCCTGATCGTTTTCTCGGCGATAATCCCGAGATCGATAGTCATTTTAACTCTATGTGGGGTTTCGGAAGAAGGTTAGTATTGCTTCAGCCACCATGGGCACAAGATATTCAATTCATCCCTATGTTTCCTATCTTTCTTTTCAGAATTTGCCCAGGAAGATTTATGGCAGCTTCGTCTGTTTGGATCATGTTAACTTCGATGCTCGCTGTATATGATATCTCTAAAGCCATTGACAAGGACGGCAACATCATCGAGCCCTCGCATGATTTTACTTCTTCCATCCTTCAGTGCGTTCCAAATGTTATCCTTGATGTCGGTTGTAAGCCTTAATCGATGTTCTTTATCTGACCAGAACACCTCGGCCCTTCCAGACTGCCTTTACCGTACGTTCAAAGGCCGCTGAACAGTTATTGGCGGTGTCGAAATGAGAAAGGTGAAGATTTTGTCATGGGTGGGCCTACCAGAAGTTCCAGTCCCTTTCTCATTTTTATGTGATTGATTAGCGTGCTGAAGGACGGGTTTACTCGTAAACTTGGAACCTCGATTTTTGTTTATTCCTGTAAATACTACGGGCGCTCTGCGCACACATTGGAGAGGCGTACAAGGTTAAGCGGCAAGAGTTCTGGAAAGATACGGAAATCAATTTCGGAGTAGAGCAAGTACATATTGTGCTCAACGTGTCTAAATCAAATAGTCCATTAGAGGGACCGACCGTCAAGGACGTGACAAGCCTGGCAGACGATTTTTAGAATGCCAGATGAAGAAATAGTACAAGAGGCGAACAATATTATGCTCTAAAATTTAATACAATCAGACCTACAGTCTAAGTGAATTCAGCTTTTCGTGGAGGGGCGAATGAAGAAACAGATTGTACGGCAATTCTTATAACATGGCCTATGGTCCAGCAGGTGTTCATAGCTCCCAACTTCACCATGACTTGAGAGTGCATGCCCTGCGCCCATTTCGATATATCTTGAGTTCGAGATGTGAGAATTAGATGTAAGGAAGATAAGCCAAACATCGAAGCAATTTAGAACCAGAAGTCTGGAGAGTGAGCTATGTATATGAGAAGTTAAACGGCGCGTTCAATCAGACCTCTATGTAGTTGGGGCTCCAGTCGGATTTTAATGGCCCCGGTGTTCTGCAAATATGACGACAAATGGGGGCGTTAGGAATAGATGTAATTGAGAAACCGGTGGATATTGCCTCCATTCCGGGGCAATTTACTAAAAATTGATAGTTTTGCCAAGTTTGGGGGAGAACTTGAAGAAGGCCGTAGATAAGTCATAAGAAAGATCAAGTGACGCGGGGAAGTTATTCATGGTATCGAGAAGGGAAGAAGAGCGCCTCAAGAAGGTGTAATGCGTTTAACTTGACATGTGGTGGGTACGAGACATGATGCATTATCTTTGAAAACGACCAATTGGAGTGAACATGAACTAGAAACTGCAGCAATTACATAATCATCATTCCACACGTAGAGCCGCCACCCCATATGAATTCCTTTGGTGTTCCTTCAAGTACTTATTGTCCGCTCTTGCAGAACTGTCATGGGCAACGTGTTGCAGAATCCAGAGAGAAGCATGGGCCCGGGCTATCCGGTGAGAATTGAATCATTCCAGTCTGCATACTTGTGAGTTGCAGTGTTCGTTCTCCTCGACGATAACTTCTGATTTCAAAGCTCAAGGTTCCAGACCTCCACTGCACGTTTTAATTCTATGAGTCCGCATTTCTGTGTTGTTAATGGGGGTGTGTGAGGGATGATGATCAAAACTACGCCGGCGCCAAAACGTTCGTTTCTGTGACGTGTTACCGGCGTTTGCTATCTATTTCGGTATCGTTCTGGCGGTGGTCGTCTCGACGCACATGGCGTACAACAGCCAACCTTTACCAGTAAATGGAATGCTCAGTGAGGACTCTGCCCATGTCTACAGTGCTGTTGACACAACTCGCCCCTGGCCAACTACGCTGCATGAGCATCTACTATGTTCCAAATTATGTTGCCGAACGCAGGCTTATTGGACGACACCTTCGCTCAACCTCCGAGTTCTATTCTCATATCTGACCCATATCGATACACTCCCTTAATTGGCGCATGGATTCTCTCATGCCTGCTGGTTGGGGGAGGAGCAGGAGAAGTATTTATAGTGGTTCAAATGCATACAGGTGGCTAAAGACAACTTTGTCCCATTGCTCGGCTCACTGATCATGCTTGATATCGCTCTGACTCTTTTCACTCTGCTTCTCATATACCGTATTTTCTTTAGGAAGTCAGACTCGGCCTATGGTCATCTTCCACTACCACCCGGACCGCGCGCGTTGCCTATCATTGGGAACGCCTTGGACATGCCAACACATCATGAGTGGGAAACATATCATAAATGGTGTCAGGAACTAGGTGGGTCCTCTCGTTTTCCCCTATATCTTGCACTGAGAAACTAAACACTTGTCGCAGATACTGATGTTTTATATCTTAACGTAGCAGGAACACCCATCGTCGTTCTTGATAGTCGTGAAGCTGCCCTAGACCTCATGGAGAAACGATCATCGTTGTACTCGGGAAGGTGCGTTCCTTTCAAAGCAAAGGCGATTTTGGCGTGGTTTCATGCTTGATAGGCCAAAGATGCGGATGCTAAATGACTTAATGGGATGGGACTTTGATCTAGTTTTTATGGTATTGATTCATTCCCGTCTCTTAGAGTCTTTACTCATTCTAAGGTTCAGGAGAGCGATGGTTGGTATCTGAGTCGTCTTTTTTTCTCAAATTTCACCATTTGGTTTTTGAAGGAGACAACATCGCAAGCTCATTCATCAAGCCTTCCACCCGACTGCTGCCGCGGAATACAAACCCCTGCAGCTCAGGGTGGCAAAGGATTTGCTACCGAAGCTCCAGAATACAAATAACTTGATGGGAGATCTCCACCAGTAAGTCTGTATTTTTCAAGCGCATACTGGTAGATAATTGACCGTAACCAGCTGGGCCGGAGATACGATTATATCCCTAGCATACGGACTCGATGTGCTGCCAAACTATGATCCATACCTCACGACTGCCCAAGAGGGGGTCCATTCTGTTCTTGAGGCCCTTAACCTCGGCGCATTTCTGTTGGACCAGTTCCCCATCCTGAAGTATGTACCGGAGTGGGTGCCGGGAGCGTCATTCAAACGCAAGGCAAGAAAATGGCGATATTTACAGGAACAGATGCTCAACAAGCCATATGACGCTTTGATTCGGGCTATGGTAATTATTTCTTACTTTGTGTCCGCAGTTCTGATTGTGTTATTCTTCTGCTCTAGGAAACTGGCACTGCGAAGCCTTCCTTCGCTTTTTATAGTTTACAACAGATGGCGGCCGGAAAAGGCGGAGTATATACTGAGGAGAACATCAAGCAAGTTTCGGCGACATTATTTCAAGGTGATTCTCTCGCAGCAAGTTACATTATGAAGCGCTCACACTACGATACCCCTCAACGAAAGCTGGTTCTGATACGGTGGCGTTTTTTTTCTTTCTGGATTGAGAGGCTGCTCATTCGAAATTCACTTAGACGATCACGGGCCTAGCACATTGCATCCTCTTGCTCATGGAAAATCCTCACGTTGTGAAGAAGGCACAAGAAGAAATCGATTCTCTTACTGATGGTACTCGTCTTCCGGACTTTGGAGATGAGGCGCAGCTCCCATACACTATGGCTGTCATGAAGGAAGCCTTCAGATTCTGGACTCTTGCACCTCTTGGTCAGTGTAATGTACAAACCACCTCCGCTTTGCTGACTTAAAGCCCTCCAGGTCTCCCTCATTCCCTGCAAGCTGAGGATGAATATAAAGGATACAGATTGCCTGCAGGATCCATAATAATTCCAAATATTTGGTGAGCCGTAAGTTTTACCATCAGGCTTCAGTTCTGACACCCAACGACGCCATGTCTACACAGGGCGATCCATCATAACGAAGACTTGTACTCGGATCCATTTACATTCAACCCCGATCGTTTTCTCAGCGATAATCCCGAGATAGATAGTCATTTCAACTCGATGTGGGGATTCGGAAGAAGGTTAGTATTGCTTCGACCGGTAGGTGCAAGATATTCAATTCATCCCTATTTTCCCTATCTTTCTTTCCAGAATTTGCCCAGGAAGATTTATGGCGGCTTCTTCCGTTTGGATCATGTTAACTTCAATGCTCGCTGTATACAATATCTCCAAACCCATTGACAAGGATGGCAACATCATCGAGCCCTCGCATGATTTTCCTTCCCTCCTTCTGTGAGTTCTAAACGTTATCCTTGATATCGGTTATAAGCCTTAATCAATGCTCTTTATCTGAACAGAACACCTCCGCCTTTCCAGTGTGCCTTTACCGTACGTTCAAAGGCCGCTGAACAGTTATTGGCAGTGTCCAAATGAGAACCGCAATGAATTTTGTCGTGATGGACATTTCAGTCATTGTTTCGAGTATCGGGGCACAGGTCTACTTAAACCCGAGTCCGTAATGCCATCCACATTTCTCCGTCATACTCCCTTCCCATAAATCATCCGTACGTTCAAGAGCGGCTGAGCAGCTATTGGCAACGACATCTCGATGAGAATCGGAAGGATTTTACGGTCATGGCGGACATTCCAATCTTTGTCTCGACTTTTATGTGATCGATTGGCATGTTGGAGCACGGGTTTACTTATAACTTCGAACCTCTTTGAGTCTTTTCTTGTCCTCTATGGACAATCTATGAAACTCAAAAGACTATCCTGACGTGAATTAGAATCACTCTAAGTATCTTGATTGACACGTAGAATGATTCAAAGTCTCCCGCGCAGAGTCGCGCTATGCATACGCGATGCCTCTTGCTAAGACTCTTATAGTATGCATAAGTCCATCAAGAAACCAATATCCGTCCTATGCGAAGCTCCAAGGTCCACATTATATTAACAACAGATCGATTGTTATCTGTGGTATATGGTCTGTCAGGAGAGACTAGGTCCACATGGAAAATATCCGGTGATTTGTATCAATGTGAACTTTCCCTGCCGACGTCCCTGTTTGTCTGTTAGCTCCCGCCAACGGCCCGCCCAGTCATGTCACGACGGCCCTCATAAGCTGCGAATCACGAACCGAAGAACATTCAGGCTCGATGCGATGTAATTTTGCGTTTCACTGTCCAATCTAATGGCACCATGTGGAAGCACTCCAGGTCTGCTTTAAAACTAAGAAGTGGTGTGCTTCTGCCTTGCTAGCCACACCCTTTTTGCGTCAAATTTTTAAGCGGCCAACGCACACTGGAGGATTCCCGATGTCGCGCCTCTCCACCATCCATCTGGCATTGACCATCCTCCCCTTCGGATCGCTTGTGTTGACTTCCCCCGCGCGGCCAACGCCATCGTCAGATGCAATACCATTTTCTCCAGGCTTCGACATCCATGCTGTCCTGTCTCTTGCTACCTCCCTCCCATCACATTCATGGGAGTATGGCACTGCCTCTGAGGCTCTTCTTGAACTCTTCGACGCGTCTCACGCCGTCTATGGCGCGCAGCCCTTCCCCGTCCCTACCCTTTCTCCGCAGAACTCGCCATCCCTCGCGTACGCGAAGGAGAAAATTGTTATTGGGGTGCCCCCGAACGGGTTAAGCGACGGAGACGGTGCCGTTGGCGATCCAGCCAGCTTGGGGGTGAGCGCGGTTCTCTTGGGGAAAACGGACGAGACGTTTGCCCAAGCGGCAAAAGCAGAAGCACAGTGGGTCCTCGAGCAGGCGCCGAGGTGGTGGAATGGCGCTATATCCCACCGCGTCCAGTACGCTGAGCTATGGTGCGTGCATCGATTATTCAATATTTGTTGCTTGAATCGGAACACTTTTTTCTTACCTTGATGATCTCTAACCCAGGGCGGATTTTGTATACATGGCGCCCCCGTTCCTCGCATATTACGGCGTGGCGACGAACAACGCCTCGGTTCTCCATACCGCAGTCGAGCAGTGCTTGCTCTACCGGCAAATCCTTATCGCCAATACGACAGTTTCCTCTGCTAGTCCACCCACTACTCACCCCACACCTGCCTACGGCCTCTGGACACACATCCTTGGCCCTGTAAATTTCGATCCGGGACTCTGGTCCACCGGGAATGCCTGGGCGGCGGCCGGCACCATGCGCGTCCTTGCCACACTCGTGAAGGCGCCCTCCTCCTTATTCAAGAGCGAAGGCTCGAGTACACTCGCGTCAACAACTTGGAAAATTCAGGCGACAGCCAGCCTCGTCCACAGCATCCGCGAGATCCTTGACGGAGCCATCCGTGCGCCTGCCGATGGAGGCTTGCTGAGGAACTACCTGGACGACACGACCTGGTTCGGCGAGACGTCGGGCAGCGCGCTCCTGGCAAGTGTCGCATACCGGCTAGCCACGTTATCGAGCTCTCGTTTCTCGCTCCTCGGCTCTGCGTCGCTCTCGAAAGCCGAGGTTCAAGATTACGTTGCCTGGGCCGAGCGTATCCGCGCCACCTTCGGTACCGATAGCCACATAACGACCAACGGAACTGCCACGCCCGCCGTGAACCCACTCGGGTGGGGCGATCGTGCACCATACACCGCGGGTAGTCCTGAAGGTCAGAACTTCGTGGTGCTGATGTACGCGGCGTGGCGCGATTGTGTAAGGGCTGGGGTAATGGGTTGTAAGGTTTAATAGAAGTGGAGCGGGGCTGAGTGTAATGCTCACCTTCGGGGGAAAGGTCAGCGATATAAAAAAATCGAGGATGATACAAGGGCAAAAAACAGTACTGTTCATGCACTCACCATCAAGTCGCAGCAAAACTGTCTGGAAAGTAGCCCAGCTCCGTTGATGATCTACATGTTTTACATAGGAGTTTTAGTACACTACATACAGAAAATACAGAGCTCCGCGATGAATAAATTATTGCGTAAATTACAGAAAATATCATCATGACGTCCATCAAGGCTCATGCTACACCGTTTCCGTTGCAGATACAGTATGATGGTATGGATTTGATTTATCCTGGAAAATCTGTCAGTTCTCAAAGCCTCAGACGAGTTTCAAGGGCTAACTTACGGAGAAATCTGGACTATCATCCATTCGCTCCGTCGTTGTCTTCATCGAAATTATTACCGGGCGAAAAGGGCTTGGGGTCTTGAGAAACAGAAACTCAGGATCCTAAAACATTACATGGGGGTAATCAACGCACGTCATCTCGTGAAGATCTTGATGAATCTTGATGGCGCAAGTCGGGCATCGTGAAGTGCTCGGGGGTGATGGAATCTCCATTGATGATATCTGCCCTTAGATCTTTCCTTGCGTTGAGCCTATTGGACACAGTATCAATACCAGGGTACTTCAACATTAGATAGCGAAATCCTTACGCAGACAAGAAGCTATTCGAATATACTGGGAAAGCAGTCAGCCAATCGAGCCTGATTTAAAGACCATCGAAACTCACGTTTTGCGACAAAAGTATACACTGCCAGCCAAATAACTACCATGGAGAGTTTGAGACATTTAAGCTGGCGGAAAACGAGAAGATAACGTACAATTGTCTGGCATTAATTGGAACTAGAAAATGGAGGTTTGTCAGTACGAACATGTTCGTGAACACTTGAATATAACGTACGCAGAGAACTACTGCGATTGCCGAGATACTGCGAGAGTCAACATCGTGTGGAGATTTGCGCAATGAGACCCTACCTAGTAAGGAGGCCTGATCCTATGAATCGACGGACTCAATATAATGGCAGGATTGAAAAGACGGAAGATGACGCACGGACAGTATACATAACGAGGCGATCCAATAGTCTCGAGATCCTGGAAGCCAGGAGTAAGCACGAAATTTGAGGGTAAGATGGCTGCAGATAGACAGACCGTTTTACTTGTCTTCTCTGTCGCGCAAGGAAATACATCATGGAGACAGCTATAGTGATATCGACCACAGCACTCGCGATAAATGTCGCCGAGACTATCCATTCACATTTCTCCCGATAGACCGTCATGTTTATGGCAACAATACCCTCCACAGTGAGATATATAGTCGCGATGAAACGGAGGGAGGAGATAATGATGCATATGATGCCAGTGTGGTTGTAAGGCCTAGGGAGCAGCCTTGAGAGGCGCAAGGCAAAGAATGTCTAATGGGAAATGTTTACGTCTCGCCATATCAGGAAGCACACGACCCACCTGCACTATCAGAGTTATCCCTCCTCCAAAGATTGTCACTGCCCCGATCCCTTGAAAGCGTCCTAGTAGCCAAGGTTTGCCATACAATATGATTGTTACGCGGTAAACTTCGTAGTTAATCCCCAACGTATGAGCGATTTCTAGAAGCCTGGAACAGAGTCAGTTTAGATCTGTCTGCCTTCAGGATAAACAAGACTTCGACGTACCAAATAGTGGCGACCTTGTTTTAAATGAGGCATTAAGTGAATCCTTGATCAATCCGTAAAGGCATGCAATGCGTACCAGTGGCTTGTTCACCCAACCATCATCCCTATACGCATTGTAATAGTTGTACGTTTGAAGCGAAACAATCCCGAAGAGGAATACCCCAAAGAGAGAACCTATTTGTAGGGCGCCGATAGTGTTATTGAGGTCGATATTGAGCTCGGAGGCCATGTTAAGGGATGGCACACAGGCCGAGGTACAAACGAGGAGAGTGAAATCGTGCACGCGAACCTACGCAGAGGATGATGAATCTTATATCAGCGAAAGACTCAGAACTTGGCATCTCCAAAATGATAAATGCGATGTCCTGGTTATGTTTGATTGATTCTGGAGAAGGGTTATCTCTTGGCTAGCGTGGGCTCGACATCTCGGATTTGAGCAGGCAATAAGACCTAGAAGGAACCAGGGGAATTAGGGACATGGGGACATCTCAGCGACGGAAATAGTACCAGCGTAAAAATGGTCAATGCTATGGCATTACCGTGTGCGCACACAAGATTAGAGCTGATTAGGGGCGACAGAATTGGTGCTATCACCGAGATCAGACAGACAGTCCCCGCACTTGTTAGTTGATGCTTGCAAATCCATCGCTGCCGCCACTCAAAGTGAGCGTGCAGCACGCGTGCCTATGGAACACATGACAATCCACGATTGAGTTGCGCTCTCCTCGACGAAAGAATCACGTAGTTGACTGGTCCAATACCACAGCGGTCATTGAAAGCCTATGTCTGACACTTTGATGTGTTGAGGTAGTACCAGGTTGGAATACCCACGTCAACGAGAACCCCGTGAGTAAGATGGGAGTCCCTCAGATATAGCCTGGGTAGTACCCAAAAAGAGGAAATCCACAGGCGTTTCGACGCCGACCGAGCGCCAGGCGTTTTGCCTTACGTTGAAAACGCCAGCTTCTGGAAGTCGAATCGATTCCATATGACGACCATTACTCGCTGGTCGGGAGATTCGTAAAGCAATGTTGTTGATCATCAAAGGTGAGCGCCATCTTGTTCCAATACTTCCTGAGATGTGGGCTCAATTCGTATGCAGTACTGTACTATTTCGACCGATCGTTCACGCCCTGTGATGCGTGACGCCAATAGTTCACTGGCATCGGTGTTCACAACCAGCAGTGATGCGTGACGAGACAAATTTTGTGAGCAAAATGTTCACAAATTACAGTATTAGACGGGTAGTCTGTACACCAAAAAATGTTGGCCAATTTTTCATTACCCAGATGTCCGTTAATTTGGAATCTTTTGACATAATAATATAGGTATACATGTCTAATTTTCGTATGTCAAATCTAATGTGGAGAGGTCAAGCGGTTGTTGCTGAAATCGCGACGCAAGCTGAAAATTGGTTTTTGGGCCATTTCTAATTACTTTGTACACCGGCATTTTAATACATGCCGATCACATGTTGTTAACGTCATGTGCAATGCCATCACATCTCGGCATCTCCCTTTCCCCCTCTTCCAAAGGTTTTTCGCCAATTGCTCATCGAGCTCTTATCCGATTTACAATCTCCTTTGTGCATAGTGTGTATTTAGGATGGTTCCAATGTATTCTGAAAAAAAAATCCATATTTCTTTCGTCATCACTATTCAGGAGGTAAAATACATTTTCTGAGAAATTGTCCAATTTGGGTATTCCAGGCACCGAAAATGCCCAGCGCACTTTCTACCCATCTTTTCGTCAGTTTACCATACCTATAGGATGTTATCATATGTAGAAAGCTCATTATTATTTTAGGGATGCACACTGGGTCTGAAAAACCCAACTGTACAAAGGACCCATCGTGTACAAAGTACCCGTCTAATACTGTAGCGCGAAGCGCCCAAAAAAAAAAATTTTACCTGCAACTTTCAATTTCGGCGATGTTCACAGGCCCTTGTGATGCGTGATGAATTGCATATTTGTTCAGTTCACGACCCCCTGTGATGCGTGACGTGAACGATCGGTCGAAATAGTACAGTAAATGCAAGAGGAGTACTTAGGTCTGAGGGTTGTTGAAGAAAAATCAGATCGCGTCGGGGCGTCACGTGAATTCCGGACCGGAAACGGCGTACGACTCGGCCCGAACGGGAGTGTGCAAGTTCTACTCGCAGTGTTCTCTCGGGACCGCTTCCAAGAACTTTGTCCAGGGACAAAAAATAACCGCGGTAAATTACTTTCTCAGACAAATTTCAGACCGTGAAAACCCACGAATAACTCCGACTCCGACTCACAAATTACTTGCAAATTACTCGTAACTCAAGAACACGTCCTATAGCTACATTCCGTCCATTTATACTAATAGGTGACCACGATGAGCGGCTCTTGGAGGCTTGGACATAGGGCATCCTTACCCGACGAGTGACGCGTTCAAATTTTGATGATACGCCGCGTCGACAAGCCACGGACATCGACGCGTCGTGAGGAATACATACGCATGCCATCCGTGCTCGTGAGTCGACATACGCGTATCCTGAGAAGTTCTGTAAATGCGGGGTTTATGTTTTCCCCGCATTCACTGTCAGGTACATAAGTAAGTACAGCTCGTTCCTGAAGTCATCGCAAAGCCAAAAAGGAGCCAACTTGAACCGAGCCAAAACAAAAAGCCTTGAAAATTGCATGAAAGATCTCCACCGACGCCACATACGCACATAAATCGCCCAGCGACGCTCCAAGCTTAGTATAAACATGTACGCTCTCATGCACGTCAGTGCGTGCAATTTCCTTCCCCTACTATGGTTCGAACATTCCATGCGCACAAAAACTTAATCCACGACTCATCGGCCCAACCTCGCAACAATTAATTTGACCATCGTGGGGTTGCCCGCCAGCCGCCATACCACCAAATTCCCAATTCCCACTCCATCCCAGATCCCAACTCCCAACTAAGAAAACGCCTGTACACATCGATGATCGTCGTTCTTCGCTGAGTACAATGGTTGAATCAACCCCGATTTACACCCACGCGCAAACCGTGCGACTAGACCGGCACCGACGTACCCACACCCTTAATTAACTAACGATACCTAGCCAACTTCGAGATAAGTATTGTACAAAGAAAGAAAAACACGAAATTCTAGTATTGGTAGAATACAAGCGCTTTTGAGGATGTCATATGTATGGCGTATCGCTATGAAGTCTAGTCCGAGACCGGAAAAAGTTGGGAAAAAGTATGGAAAGTATGATACATAAATCACGATCTGTTATTTGCGTCATAATCGAGACAAAGTACAAGGCTGGGTCCAACTAAAAAGACATAATTTTACCCCTTCCAAGATAAAAGATTCGTCGACACATTCAGCGGCATGCGTCGTCATTAATAAGCCATATGCCCCATATTTCGTTTCCCTGAATACATAGCAACGTAAGTCATGGGTTTTCATACGTTTCCTTGGAAAACATACCCAATGTTCACAGGAAGTAGGCCCTTCATACCAGGTACCACCTATATTCGTTGGAGCGGTGCGGCAGATAATTGGCCAATCGGTGAGATCTTGGAGATTCTCTAATCGGTTCTCATAACGCTAAACCAATCGAAATTGAGAAAGAACAATTCTCCGGAGAATAAAAAAAATTGCTGACCCGAATTCCAGATTCAACACATCCCTCCAGACGAAGATGAGTCCAGCACATATGAGGCAACCCGAGAGGGACTTGCTTTGTCTGTAGGGTAGCCCCATGTCGGCGTGCATGATAGCTCGTTCATGTCGACCTGCCAATGTCCAGTAACTCGTCCGCAAAGTCCCTTTACAATTACGCAAGTCAGTGATCTACTAAGGAAAAGCACATGTATCTTGCGCACCTGATCCTCGCATTGAGAAGGAAACCATTGCCGTCCATGGATCTCTATCGATTTGTTCCAACATTCTTCGATTCCGTCAACTCCCAGTGGAACATGGGAAAGCGTAGCAGTGTATTCTTTCAATCTGTAGCGCAAGCAATGGCCGGGCTCTAAGCCAACCCACGCAATACTTGCTCGCTTTCTGGCCTCCTCCTCTTGTTCTCGTCTTTCTTTTTCCTCCTTCTCCCGCCTTTCGCGATCCCATTTTCGGTGCTCCTCCCGCATAGCAACATGCTCAGCCTGGTGTTTTCGCGCTTCCGCGGCCCATGCCTCTCTCGTGATTGCCCAACTTTTCTCCTCTTCATCCCACTGGCGGCGAAGTCTTTCGTGCCGTTCTGCGTTTAGAGGCTCATACGCTAAAAGGCCCAAAACAAAGAGAATCACGGCGCAGAAGAAAAATGCCGCCAGTACTTTCGCTTTTGTTCGTCTCTGCATCTTCGCATCAATTTCGCCGCGTTCAACTGTCCCATATGTCGGATTCTGTGGTCTCAGAAGTGGTTCATTGTCGTCGTGCGCTCCCTGTGGACCGACATAAGGCGGTGGCCTAGAGCGAAAGGTTGATATTTCAGTAGGTCTACGGTAATGTGCAGGGCACAAGATGGTGATCACGCACCTAGACCAATAGGAGCGATCTGCTTGAGCTCGGGTCATACCTTTGCACTATGTACACCGTGTGTTAAGTGAAAGGAAGAAAGGCGATGATTCGGGCGCTTAAGCTTTAAGATCGGATAGCAGTGCAAATATGTGCAAATAAATAGATAACCCCTGGATGGGGCGTGGGACTACGCTTCCTGCATATCCAGCCCATGGCCAGAGAGAACACTCGAGTCCTAATAATGTTAGAGTCAGTTCGGCAACCATAAGTACATATCGGCCCAACCTCGCAACAATTAATTTGACCATCGTGGGGTTGACCGCCAGCCACCAAATTCCCACTCCATCCCAGATCCTATCGAAGGTTCAAACGTTCAAGCCTCACCGACGTATCCCACGCCCTTAATTAACTAACGATATCTAGCCAACGCCGAGATAAGTACTGTACAAAGAAAAAACATGAAATTCTAGTATTGGTAGAGAGTACAGAGCGCTTTTGAGACATCGATGTCGTATGTATGTAGGGCGTATCGCTATGAAGTCTAGTCCGAGACCGGCAAAGGTATGGAAATACATTGGGGTGCACAAATTGCGTTGAAGCAATGGATTGGGAGAAGTTGGTCGACGTGGTGTGGTGGGATGAAACAGCCGCATAGCAGCCAAAAGAGGAATCACGGACCGCCAAAAAAAATGCTGGAGTAATAAAACAGAAATTAGATTCTCTTCTGCCCCAACACCAACAAGCACGCCCGAAAGCAAGAGAATAGGGATCAAGACCGAAGGAGTAGAGTGGGAAATCTCTTGTTAATTTTCCAACTAATATCTGTCTACTGCATGCGACCCAACACTCGTGGCTGCGAGACGTCAGCCATGTTGATGAAGATGTCGTCTGCAGGGTGACGGTATAGAGGAGCACGCAGGCGCTTCTGATCCAGATGATGGCCAATGAAACCAATGCTGCGTCCAAGGACGAACAAACCGTTGAGGGTACCAATCTTGATGTACTCATCAGCTTCCTCGGGCGTGAAGGCACCACTATCACGGAGAAGATCAACAAAGGACACGGCGATGCAACCATCAACATTCAGGATGAGCTAAAAATGAACAGACAAAGAATGAGCAAACAGGCACGTGCGGCTGGGAAGGAATGTCACTCACAGTATCCTTCTTCGCGGTGGTGACCTTCTCGACGGCAAGAGCATAGTCGAGCAGACTGTGGCTAGGGAAGTTCTTGAACACATACTCCTTCACGAGCTCGACGCGCAGATCAGGGTTGTTGACGCTCTTGATCTTGTGCCCAATACCGCTGACTATAAAAGAACGTCTCATCAACAACTGATAACACAATAAAACACGATCTACTGACTGAGCTTGTTGGCCTTCCTCGAGTTGTCGACGAACTCTCGTGGTGTCAGGCCAGTATCACGAGCGTTCGAGAACATGGCGGCAGCCTCATCCAGGGCACCTCCGAAACGGCTACCAATGGTTAACAGACCCGATGCCAGAGACGAGATCAAGTCCTTGCCAGCACGCGAGGCGACGATCGTGTTCATGGCACCAGACACAGCCGGACCGTGGTCAGCAGTAAGCATGAGCACCATCTCAATGAACTTGGTCGCCCATGGTGGCAGGCCTAAAGAACAGGAAACTTCAGCGTTGATAGCATATAAAGGGACAACGAGACTTACGGCGCTTGAACCAGAGCAAACTGACGACACCTCCGAGGCCGATATCCTCCTTGAACACATCCGAGATCCTCATACCAGCGTACAGGAGCTCTTGCCCTCGCTCGTCCGAAATGGTGGAAATGAAAGCAGCAGGCTTACGGATTAAACCGAGCTCTTGCGCCCACTTGTAATCCATAGGAATGACTGGAGGCTCAACCTCAGGCTTAGGCTTGATGGTACCGTTCCTGACGAGGGTCTCGTATGTCTCCTTCAGGACGTGGGGCAGCTCCTCGAAGGTATCGGGCACGATGAATCCAGCATCCCTCATGGCCTTGTTCTTCGCGTCGGCAGTCTCCATGTCGCTGTTGGCCATAGAACCAGCGTGTCCGAACTGCACCTCAGTAGCGAACATCTTGGCGCAAGTACCAATAGCCCATGCAACGATAGGCTTGCGGATGATACCCTTCTTGACGGCATCGATCACACGGTATTCCTCAATACCACCGACCTCTCCGAGGAGGACGAGCATCTTGCAGTCGGGATCCTGCTCGTAGCGAAGGAGATGGTCGATGAAGGTGGAGCCGGGGTAACGATCACCACCGATGGCGATACCCTCGTATGTGCCGTTGGTGACGAGAGAAAGAATGTTGTTCAGTTCGTTAGACATGCCTCCAGACTTGGAGACGTATCCAACAGAACCAGGGCGGTAGAGCTTGGAAGCGATGATGTTGTCCATCATTCTGGAAAAAAGAAGAGTTAGTTCGCGAATACTTACTCTTTTAACAAAAGAGACTCACCCTCCAGAGTTACCGATCCTGAAGCAACCAGGCTTGATACCACCGACGGTAGCAGGACCGATAATGAGAACACCCTTCTCCTTGGCCTTCCAGAGGATCTCGCGAGCATGACGCTCAGGAACACCCTCGGCGATGAGGGCGAGGGCCTTGATCTGAGGGAACTCCAAGCACTCGAGGGTGCTAGAGTACACACTACGAGAGCTGGCGAAGTTGACGACGACATCAACATCGGGGTGCTTCGCGACCGCCTCCTTGAAGCTGGTGTAAACAGGCAAGAGAGTCTCCTTAGTTCCCCAGTAGAACTTCTGAATGTGGTGACCACCGAAAGGGTAGATCATGGCAGCAACGGAGGGGGTTTGACGGCCGCATGAGTAGTCAAAGTCGAGCATTCCTTGGATGGCACGGGGTTGGAGACCATAGACGAACGAGCGAGTAGTGGCATCGAAGGGCCTGTACGACGGGCGGGTGGTGGAGGAAGTCTTGGTGTCAAAGTGCACGAGGATATCAGAAGGCTGGGTGCGCTCTCCGTCTGGGTGGATGGATCCGACAGCGTTGCTAGGCTCTCCAGCAGGAACGACCTGAGCAGGAGGAGTATCGGGTTGCACGGACTGGAGACCGTGCAGTCCAGCGTTGCTAGACTTGGTCTTGCTGATGTCGATACCAAGGGCAAGAGGGACAATCTCGGTAATGTGTGTGTCCGGGCCAAAGACACGGATAGGAACCCCCAAGCTCTCACCGAGCAGGCGCATGGCCTTGAGACCCTCCTGGTAGTTGGGACCTCCACGACGAACGAAGATCTTGACTTGATGCGCGATCAGTTGGTTCTTAAACTCCTTGAGAGCACGAATGATGCCCTTGAAAGTTGCGGCGACGTTGGTGAAGTTAGCGATACCTCCTCCGATGATCAGGATCTTGCCCTTGGGGTTGGGCTTGCCACGGGTAATGAGATCGACTAAGTTATGCGGGTATGATCAGGATCAGCCTTCTTTTCAAATGAAACTTTTACTTACTGATGGTCTTAGCATATTCGTAGGTTTGGCCTTCGGTGGGAGCACCACTGTATTCACCATAGTTGGCAAGTTCATCGGCAAATCCATGAGCAGCAATAGCATCGGAGTAAACGACGCTAGCACCACCACCGGCAACCATCGTCCAGATACGTCCCTCGGGGTTCAAAACGGTGAGCTTGAGCGAAGCACCGGTCGACGCGTCAAGTTTTTGGATGTAAGCTTCCTCCTTGGTCAAGTCACGGCCGAAGGGCGCGGGCCAGACCTAAGAAAACGCGCATATATTTAACGAAGACGTCTTCACATGCCGTTAAAAGACATACCATTGGTGGTCCACGATCAGCGGACACCTTTCCGCCCTTCGCGGAGGCGGTTTTGCTGGCTTCATCCTCATTTCGCTCGTAGACGGACAAGTCGCGAGCAATAGCCCACTTAGGGCCGCAAATGCTCTCTGCCGTCTGATCGAGCTTCGCAGCCATATCGAGGTAGCAAACCTGAGGCTCGCCGCCCTTAACAGCATCGAGAACAACGAGAGGGTTAATCTCGAGGTAGGCAAAGTGGAGGTCGACGTAGACGCTGTACAAACGGATCAGGAAGTCGATGAGGGTTTCTTTCTTTTCCGCAGGGACATGCTTGAGGAGAGTCTGGGCAATGGTCTCGCGGGATGGGAATGGTTGTGTGACGGGAAGGTTGAGGACCAATGCTTTGGCATCAACATCGCCAATGTCGACTCCTCCCTCGTGGGTGAAGAGGATCGAGTCCCCTTCTCGTGCGGAGGTAATGCAAACATAGTATTCGGTGTTGGAGGGGTGGGGAAGGAACGGTTCAACAATGAAGTTGTTCAGGGTTCCGGTAATAGATTCGACCTATGAGAACGACATTTGATCAGTCACGTGTATTTATTGTGCGACGCGTACCCCCGCAGGAACACCTGGACTGCCGCAAGGCAGGTCCACCCAAGGGTCCGCCGTTGCATGTATCACATTAATACGTGATAGATATCATCGCGATGGATGGATAACAAACACGTTGCGATTCAGTAGCGAGCGTGTATGCGTGCAAAAGCGCACAAAATGGCACGAGACCCACCTTCTGAGGCTTTCCTGCCCTCGCGGCGATCCATGGTTTTGCTTCGTCCCATGTTTTGTTCAGAGCGAGGAGACCAGCCTTTCCGCGACGCTTGATGAGCTGATCAGGCTTAGCGACGAGCTTGGTGTTGAAGACCCAGCCTGGAAGCTTGGTGTCAGGGGTAATCGAGTCAGTTGCTGGATCCCATGAGATCTGTGCAACCTTGACGGCGGGATACTGGAACTTGGTCTTGACCTGGGCGTGGGGTGCAACTGGTGGTGCGCGTTCGAGCCAGTAAGCAAGGAGGAGCTTGGCGTCGTACTCGCGGATGGCTAGAATGTCAGTGGTTAGTAAACGCGACTATGCCGGGCGAGACGCGTTGTGAGCACGTACCTTTAGACGACATGACGGATGAGAGAAAGAAAGAAAGAAAGGGTGGGCGAGAGGGATTTAGAGAATTGGGTTGATATAGAAAGAGACCCTGGTCCGATGCAATATCCAAATGAGGTTCGATTAGGGTGCAAATACCACAACCCCCAAAATTCACACGCGCAGCAAGATATTTATCTCGACCCATACATATTTTTGTTTTTTTATTTCCTCCTCGTACCACCATCCAAGCGGCCGCTGCGCCACCCTTTCTCCTTGAATTCCACAAATGGTGGTTAAGCCTCCGACGCAACCTATGTCGAGCCACTTTTTTACGACATCGCCGGGATTAATTTCCCGACGTCACCGCAAGAACCAACTTATGAAAGTTTGCTAAATCTAAATCTTCTTCACTGCAAGGCCGCCTAGCTAGCTATCATAAAAAACGTCATATTCAGCATAGCAGTCTACCATTCCTGTCCAAAACGCAACATTCTCGAACGAAGAAGTTACTCAGTATCAGACAAGCATCGGAGTGATTCTCACTCCGCGCAACCTGGAGTTGTGCTCATTTCACAGCGTGTTAAACGCTGGACTCATCTAATTGTAGACAGCGGGCGTACTTTGTTACATGCAAACCCCAAACCCAACATTTTTCGACACAATACACATGCAATGGACCAGCAGGTCGGTTAGGTCACCGATTGCCGTACGCATTAATCTCATGTATGGGCCATTGCTGAAATGGCCCACGCGAATTCCGATTGGCTGCGATCCCCAGCCCGAGACATACCTGATCCGTTGCCACTAACAACTCCGCCCTCCGATCGCGAACTGATGACATGCAAACAGTTATTCTTGCATCATCAGTCGACTCTCACGTCGCAACGCTTTGGTCTACGCTGAAATAGCATGTCGCTCCGCCAAACTTGCCCCACCCACCCCAATTTTTTCCTTGCACACACGGCGCTTTAACCCGAGTAATCGATAAGTAGATCACCACGATGTGATAGCGACAATTACGCCGGAAGGAAGGCCAATCCTCTCATCGGCGTGCCCTGCTTGGTAAGAGCTCACAGTTGTCTCACGCGATCGCCTGAATATTGACCGAATTCCAGTTAATTTCTCCCGTTTAATAGAGTTGATATCCACGCGAAGAAATGTGCCCAATGGGAGAATCTCGTTATTCTATACAGACAACGTTTCTAAAAACCACAGGCAAGACATACACTTTTTCAAGCTGCAATGCGTTGCAAGTCAACTCTATATATTGAATCATCGAATCACAGAGGCCGACACAGACCCCGCCGATCCTCGCCAATCCTTATGTTGCTCGGCAAGTCATCCACTTAAATTATGAACTCTGGTCTTTCTGGTCGTCTTCACAGGCCCCAACGCGCGCACAAGTCCCATGCGACATATTTCCCATTGAAGGCTGCTATCATGTGCATACATTGACCTCGGAGTCGAAGCGGCGCACTTCCTAGCTGACTAGTACAGAGACGCTGCTTCGGCCAGCCTCCTTTTTTACAACGTCTAGCTAGCCCACGAAGAAACGACAAGAAGTACTGATCAATCATAACAAATCTATTTCTTTCAGAGTAACACCTTCGCGTTCTTGAAGCAACGTTGACTCGAAGCTACCTGGGTCTGCATCTCGTTATTTCCACGTGTGCAATAAACACATCTAGAGATGCTGCAGTCCGGGGCGTTGCGGTTCGGCCTCGGAACCGCAACGCAGGAAGCTCACTTCTCAGAGTCAATTCAAGTTTACGCCCATGAAGACAACTTCAACACCTAATCATGGCGATCACAATAATTCTGCGAGATTCAGCTAACAACGTAGACAGCCATTTCAGATCCATAGGGGTCGAACATCAAATACTCGATAAAGTCCCATGACATACGAAACGGACAACCGCCCGTCGAGTCAAAGGCGGAAGCTATTAGACTCGAACCCAGTCTACTTGGGGAGAATATCTACGGCTCTGTGTAGATTAGTAAAAATTGATGACAAGTGTTTTTTCCCAACTCGATTGAGACTGTGTGATCGCCGGATATTCTCCCAAGTAGACTGGTACGGATTTACCGTAACCGAGTACATGAGTTTTTCAAACCCCGAACAACGACCGAAAGCGGAAATTCGAGCTTCACGTGCTCAAACGCGTCGGGCGCGTCATTGTTTGCTGTAATCTTATCAGCACCACTATGGCATTCTCGACGCCGTTCAAGAGGTCGCGCAACGACGAAAACGCGAATACACCTGCGCGTCAACGTCTCGAGACCCATTTCGTACCCCACTAGCACCGCGACAGCCGTCACAAGACAACTTTACCACACCTGTCACTCCGGGCTCTGCTTCTTTCTTCTTTATCGATGGTAACACGCCCGTTCCCAAGAGACGTCGTCCTGTGAAGGAGCTAGCACCAGGAGAGCACGAAAGGCTCATTCAGCGACGCCAGGAGAAGGAATGGCAACAGGCAGACAGGACTCGAGAGCAGGCAATCTCAATGGCTTACAAAATCCTGCTTTCACTGTGAATTGGGCTCATTATCTTGCAAAATCACTTAGAAATAACTTATTCATCATATTATAAGTGTTTCTACTGAGGGCCTAATGTATAATTCTCCAAACAAAGGGAGTGCTGGCTGCATATAGGGGGAATTTCCGCTTTCGGTCGTTAGTCGGGGTTTGAAAAACTCAAGTACTCGGTTACGGTAAATCCGTACCAGACGTCTTGGTAAAGATTCCTCCTGTAGGCAGTGCCGAAATGGGTTGGCACAGCCACAATCTTCCCAAGCGTCTGGGTCGAGACTAGGAAGCTATCGAGTGACGACTCATGAGTCAAGTTCCTTGATCCAAAAGAATAACAAATTGGGCATGACATGGATTCCTCCGCTCCGAGTCGACGGGACACGGAAAGATATTGATCCGTTGGTCAGGATCCGTTAGAGCGCGATATCCGAGTCATCATGCATTAGAAGCTAAGCGCCAGAAGTTGAGTATTGTCGGAAATACGGAAATGCGGGTGAACTCCGCCTGGATTTCCTCGACATCTTACTTGCATCTTACACCGATGTTTATTTAGCGTCGAATGCTCCGGGAAGAGACTTGAAAACAAGCGCCCATAAGCGGCCCAAGAGTAGACCAGTTTTTGGGCGCTTTAACTCCACCAATAGACTAGCAGTAGTGCTTCCTCGCCCTCCTGAATATTCCTTCTCGTATATATACCGTAGGTGCAATGCACTATTCGGCAGTTTCAAGATGTAGAATTCAGAAGTCGAAATATCTTGACAAAACTTGACGCATCATCGTTAATTCTGGGGTGTGTTGAATGGGCATCCTGTAATTAGATGTTGCTATATGAGTAGTAAGTGAGCAAGCATCACCAGGCGTTATGTGTTCCAGAAAAATTACACATGGTAGGAAGTAATCGACGATAAGGATTTGTTAGAGTCGCAGCAGGCGCACTGAAGGAAACGAGTGGGTAGTGTCTGCTGTTGTAGACATGGCATAGCGCACTTGATTCCTACTGACTCGGTCGGGAGCGCCTCGGGAGTCGGGAGTCGGACACAGTGGAAGTTAATTACAATCTATTCGACATAGTATCAGTGGGTTCGAGATAATACCTCTCCTGGTATCCAAAACAACGATGAGTCACTCCTACGAATTATTTCGTCTCTCCATCTCGAATTCATTTCGAACAGGAGGTCTACGTCCACGACCCTTCCCCACAACATCGAAGGTTGCAGGGCTATTTCCCGCCATGAATGACAAACTTGCGGAGAGTTTAAAGCCACGACGAGGACTCGTGATTTACGGTCACAGAGAGAGTTATATTCGATGATTCGGTCATCGTCGATGTTGGAGTTTAAAAGGAAAATCTCCAGGAGCAAATCCCAGTTCAATGCGACATTTGCAGGGTACTTCGAATCTGGGTTTGTTGCCATTGTCTTTCGGTGATATAACTGTCCAATGAGTCATAGAGTTGCCACAATTGTGTAGAGTCTTGGAACATTTAAAAGAATTTGCATTTTCATCAGAAGTATTCGGGATTGCAGAGGAGCCAGAGTGAATTTCAAGGTGTCAAGGTGTATTTGGTGACGTAGCGGAAGAGGTCGTGTCTGAATTGACTTCTGATTCGTTGACGGCCGTTCGCAGGGAAGCACGGCCCGTTGCAACCGTGATCTCTACACTATGATTATCAGAAGGTTAACTGAGGATTGACAGAATCAAATTTCAGTGAAAGTAGTGCAACCTTTGGATCTGGAGCAATTGTTGCTCATTTCTGGGAGGAACAATTCTCGACAGAAAGGGACTGTGGAGGTAAGTACTGTAAGTCACTGGAATCCGACCTGTGTCACCTGTTCGGCTCGTAAGCTCTGCCAGAAATATGAAAGAAAAAAGTTGTTTGTGCTTTTCAGAACGGGAGCCAAATTGGTAGTTTCAAGTTAGTCTCGGACTCTCGAATTTTGCTCGAACTACATATGATAATGTATGCGCTTCTACTAGAACTTCTACCTAGCGGAGACGATCGCCGGGCCGACTTCAGATGCTGACCAATCTTTCTCTTAAAATTAGGCAGACCGCTTTTTTGCCAACGCTTTCTCATTTACCACCTACGATACCCAACATAGGACACCATATAGGAGCTACATCTGCAAAATACCATGTTTACATGCTTCGCTCCTCCAAAATTCGATCTCTCGCTACTCTTGGGCATCGCTCGATAACCTCTGCCAGCATCTACCACCATGGCGCCATATCCGAGGGAGACAGACATACCAACCTATCGAGAAAACCTTCTCGTGGTGGACAGAACCTTTCGAACAGATACATTCGTCTGGAAAAGTCCATTCGTGGGAAAGCGGCTCTGTCCAAGGAGCTTGAAGAGTTTGCTGAAAGCGATTCCTCGGCGCCTGCATCCACGCAAGCACTCTTGAAATCATTAGCAAAGCCGATTCGGTTGTTCCATGGTTTTCAAGTTCCCGAGGAACCGAAACCGCCAGCCGATGACGGTACGTTTATTTTTGTGCACATTTACAAGTATTGATGACCCATTTAAGAGTGTTGCATGTCGGGCTGCGCCGTTTGCGTCTATGACCTCTACGAGGAATCCCTTGAGGCCTACAACAAAGCCGTAGCTGCACTACGCACTTCTCTTTCTGCTCGCCATATACCCGAGTCGGAATGGCCTACCAGCATCCGACCCAAGGAAACCAATTCTAATGACAGGGAAAGAAAGAGAAAGGATACCATTCTGAGCGCATTCGAAGAGATGGAGAGGAAACTTGCGTTGAGGAAACAGGCGGATGCAGATGCAGAATCAGGTGCATCGAGTTAGTTCGTATGCTAAAAATGTCCCGATAAATAGTGGGATTAACCTAATAACATAGATTCCGTAGATCCCATGCATTGGAAGAAACGACAGCAGCTGGCTGCAAGTAAGAAGACGGATTCGCGTGATAATGTCCATGGTGAATTATATGAGGGCATCCGATGGGTGCTCTTTAGCAGTCGGTGACGACAGCATTTTGGACTACTCCCTTGTCCGGGCCAAATGCTCAGCTCCATGCTGTCTTGACGCCAGAGCTGGCACCTATGGTCCCGTCCGACTTCGTCCACTAGTCCTCATGTCGGTAGACATTGTCGCGTTCCACAAAAGTTCGATGACATCTGAGTACCTGGAGGTGAGGCTAAGAACGGTTGAGTTATACAAGACATGCATTGTGATGATGATGATTTAATGTACAGATGGTATTACTTGTGGATATGCTTTTGATGCCCCAGATATTATAAAAAATAAACTCTCCGATTCAAGGATTCAACAACTTCTCCAACGAGTGAGGGACAACCCCCCTCGGCACCTCTCCAATCACGTTCATGAAAGTCTCGAATGTCAACTGGCCGTTGCAAGTGGCCACATCATAACCCTCCGCTTCAGGATCTTCCGGGATGGAACGCAAAGCCTGGTGGAACATCATCCTCAACTGAATAATCCAGTCCTGGAATAAATCTTGAAAACCGGACTTCACATAGTCCTTGATGACGATGAACGAATCCCAATTGTTGATGATCGATGATTTTTCCACCGACGAGGAGTCTTTATACAACCACCCCCTCAGACCTTTGTGCGGGTGGACCCAATCGCGGTGCTTCTCTTCCAAGTCGTAGTGCACGCTCGCCCAGATGAGGATGTAGAAGAACGATTCGAGGTCGTGCCGATAGTAATGTTCCATGCGTCGCCCTCGTCCAGGTTGTGCGACGTCGAATGCCAGCTCAGATGCCATGAAACAGAAAGGACCCGCGCCGCTGCCCACCTCACGAGGATTCGGGATTCCGTCGTCGCGTCTATGAGGCTGAGTTCCGGCATCCCAGTTCGTCAGCACCCCAATGGCTCGAGGTGCGGCCGAAGTCGATTCCTCTTTATAAGTTGCTTGGTTAGAAATCCCGTCTTCATTTGGATGCCACACCGCCAGGCTTTTCTCGCTGATGGCGCCGTGCAACACGCCACCTTTCGAGTACGCGTGATAGTGGCCTGTCACAATTCATTAGCATTCAGTCTGGCAGGTCATAGAGAAGAAGGTCCCACATTCAAGACAATCTAGGAAGGCCTTTTTGAACTCTTCGATGTTTCCGGCCTCCCACAGGGGTTTATACGCCTGTGTGACCGATACATGGAACATGGGCTCCAACGCAGGAGCAGTAGGCGGTTTAGCCACCGTCATCTTCGTCCAAGGAAGCCCCAACATCTTCGCCGAATACATCGCTGCATATGGGAATTGTGGAAGGTGGTCTTCCCATTTATACAGATGTTTTCGAAGAGACGCGACAATCTCTGCCTCGTGCGGCTCAGTTGCAAACCGCCATGTCATCTTCAAAGTCAGGTTTTCGTCAGATAGGCCACCGGCCGTGAAACCTTCGCGAACGGAGAAGTTGGTCGTGCCGTGCCCGATGAGCCCACAGAAGGAATCGATCCAGTCTTCGATAACGAAATATCGCACCCCCGGAAAGGTCTCGCTGTCTAGTTTCGGAAATACCAAGCAATAATCGTCGATTTTGATGTTCGGGCGTTCCAAATAATCGAAATACAAGTCATCGCGATGGTCTCGCTTGAGCGATAGGACGAAAGGATCGAAGCCAGCGTGTTGCATATCGCATTGGCTCAATGCGAAAAGAGTAAGGGCGAGGTACCGCAACCCCCTCCTTGTGCTGAAATCGAAGGTAACCGTGCGGAGGACGACATTGCGGTCGAAGTAGTACAGCGAAACCTGACAAACGTCAATGAAAAGCCCGGTGACATAGCGGCGATCAGCAACAAGCGATAAGCACTCGACCGCGTAGCTGCAGAAGCGGAGTTGGTCGTCGGTGAGGGTAGTCGATCGTCGCGCACGCTTTAACACACGGAGATCGATTCCGTTGTCCAGTAGGTCATCAGACCGCTGTCTTTTGAGCTGAACAGGTTTGTGTGGTGCGGTGCTGGGATTCAGTGGCACGATGGGGGCTCCACCGTTGACTGCTTCCTGGTTCTTGCGTAGCGCTGCATGAGGCGCTTGCCGCCTATACCCGTCGACCGTTCTGAAAGTGCTGAACTCCATAAATGCCTTTACCATCTCCCACTCTGGAGGCGCATCCTCCTCCGCCGTCGCCTTCGATTTCCACACCCGCAAGAAATCGGGGTCGCACCGGGCGAAGAAGTTGTCCATGTAGTTCCGCCCCTTTCCATCCCAGAACTCGTCTTCCACATCGCGAGGATCCATCCCGAAGTACTCGCACACGGAGGCTAGAAGGCCACTACATATCATACGAAACGACGTATGCGGTCTCGCTCGGAAAACGCGCGGCTGGACGTCGAATGTCTCCTTGTATCGCGACAGTAATTTCGCGTCCACGCTCCAATCTTCAGAGAGGATTGTCTGTATTGCGTCCGCGGAGAGGCCCCACACGTGCTCAACGAACTCCTCGACCATCGCATCTTCCCGCATATTCGCCTCCATCGATTTGCGGAGGTCCGTGAAGTACGGAGGATGTTTCTCTTGTCGTTCGTCACGTTCTTCAAGAACATCACACATCGACGAACCTGTGGCACAGACGTGAATCCGGTTGACGATTAAGGCACGCAAGGAATCGCTCACTGTATGAGTACGCGTCCGGAGGCTGGAATAGCAATGGCGGTTGGGCACTGGCAGGAGGTGCTTCCATGATGGCAAATGCACCGACCACCGTTGGATAAAGAAAAAAAAGCTGGTTCCAGGTTGATTGCCAGGTTGGCTTTTATGAGGTCAAGGTGGGCCACATTCGTCATTGCAAAAAAGGTCAGTGGCCCGAATTCGAATTCCTTGCCTTTGTTGATTATGCCAGACTTGGAGAAAAGCTAAAAGAGGTAACCTACCTTGATCCCGTAGTCGAGGAAACGGCAGGTCGCGGTGAACAATAAATATTGGTACTCAAATCACACAAGGACAATGGGGCTCGGAAACCTGGTGTAGATTAGATTAGATAACGCACCTCGTGGCGACCGCGTTTTTCCTGACCTTATTACCATTAATACCATACACTCTGTATCGAAAACGGGCGAATATTCATTGTCTCTCACTATCTACATTGGGCGCGAGCGAGCTACGAACTACCTCGGCGCCGTGAAGTTCAGCACACAAGAATTGCGAGGAGGGTAGAATATTAACATATGCCCAGAATGAGATGATGCTCATGCATGACAATCAAGAAAAAACGAGGTATAGATTATGTCAAAAAATGGCAAGAAAATAAAAAGTAATCATAGTATGCATCCTAGGCCTGATCCTCATGTCATCTAAGCGCTTCAACCTAAACACTCCAACTCGACGACAACGGCACCCCGAGGTAACTTCAACGTCTCCTCAACTCTTCCTCACTCTCAGATTCCTCAAATGTGGTACAACATCCAGCACGCCAGTCTCCCACTTTTGACTTTCCGCCCTGAACCTTAAATTTTGTTTGGGATTTGGAATTCTAGAAAGTCCGCCCCCGCCTTTGTTTACTTTGGCTCATTGTCCGAAATGGGTACGTGCTAAGAATAACTCCTGCTTTTCTCACTCACCATCATCCCCGCCTAACTCACCTCCAGAAACCGCCCCTTGTGACCTGCTGGCGTCAACTGAATCTGCGCCTTCATTAGCGGTACCCCTGGACTTGCACCATGGCCATGGCGGGCATCTCGCCCACGCCGTTCTTCTTCGACTTCAGGGCGGCGGTCTCGATGGTGCACGAGAGCCCGAACGGACTCGAGCTACAAGAGCATGAGAACGGAGTGGGAAGAAGGTGCAAGATGTGAGTGCAAACTGCTGACCACTGGCGTACAACTCTGACCAACCGCCCATGATCTCCGTCGACCACCCATGAAACACGCTCAGACAGCCCCGGGCACCCTCGGTTACGTGCGGCTAGGTACGAACACCCCTCTCGACCGCCTGTGGATGTCTACCGCCACCCACGAAGGCTCGCGAGCAACAGACAACCACTCGCGAACACCTCAAACGCCCACGAACACCCGTGGCACCCCTGGACCGCCCGTGGACGCTTACAACCCACCTATAAACACAAACACCGGTCAGCACCGCAGGAGCATAGGCAGTGCAGGAACACGAAGGGGGATTCAGGCAGTGGGAGGGCCACCAGGTATGTCGCGAACAATGCTCCTTCGCAACGTCAACTACGTAGCCAGAGCGGCCTATGTAACAGCCATCTCGACCGCCTGTGGATGCCCATCACTACCTACGAAGGCTCGCGAGCAACCCACAACCATCGTGAACACCTCAAACGCCCACGAACACCTGCGGCACTCCCTCCATACTTAGCTGTAACCCGCCGTTTTCTTACCTCGTCGTGTACTTTTCAAATTGTTTTTTAATATTAGCATATAAAATATATTGGTTTTAAATCTACGTGCGTGTGGTCATCCCGCCATTGGGCCTGCAGCTCCTGCGAGCCAGCAGGGATTCGGACTTTGGATTGACGCCAGCGTTTGGCCCGATATGGCTCAGAACAGCCGCTCAGCCTATTTTCGGTCGAGAACCAAAGCAAACAAAGGCGGGGCGGACTTTCTAGAATTCCATATCCCAAAAGAAAATTAAGGTTCAGGGCGGAAAGTCAACAACTCCAGTCTCCTGCTCATGCTCCCACATGGCATCGCCATCAGGATCGACGGTCGACCGCGTTACCCACCGTGTCTTCAGCACCGCCACATCGCCTCTCTCCTCGTCGCGGTCCCCTTCCGCCTGCTCCTCGCCCAACATCCTGCTCACATCGCCACCATGTGCATTGGTAGGAAATCACGTTCGACAATCAAGGCTGGCTCCGAGCGCGGTCCATCGAGCACTATGCCAGGAAGGGGAAGCGATGCGCTCGGGGGTGTGTTTCTTCTTGCTCTTGGTGCTGCCCGGCTGATGATCCCAAACGCAGAGAAGGGTGGGTTCGTAGAGCTTACCCGCGGCCCAAGCTTACCCTTTGAATTGTAAATGTAAATTGTAATGCCCAAATTTATTGACCCACGTGGCCGCAAGCCAACACACGACAACAAGTTCATCCGCGCCCTTGCCTCCGATTGACAAACTGACAAACTTACGCTTCATCAAGAAGAAACCGCGGTCCCGTCCTTGTCCTTATATTGGACTCATACGTACACCCAGTCGTATGTTTCCGAGAGGGAGCAACCTCCTCATCAATGGGGGTGTATTTAATCATATCGAGGGGAATCTGAATACAGGCGCCCAGATTGCGGACAAGGGTCAGCCCATTATTGTCTCCCGAATACCGTGCTAACCTCTCGGCTACACTAGGCATAGAACTTCTCGAATCCAAAGTAGTCCCAGGAGCGTTTCATACTTCCGATGAAAACTACGATGCTCCCAAATGCCATCCGAGGACCCGACTCGCTATTCTGAAAGAAATAATGGACTGGCTGAATGATACTGATGAACCTCACCGTGCGATGTGGATGCGCGGTGCTGCTGGAGCTGGAAAGTCAGCGATTGCACGGACGATTGCTCAGATGTGCGACGAACAAGGTCAACTCTCTTCTTCATTCTTTTTCTCAAGGACGGCGAGCGACGCTAGGCGAAGCGATGAGACACACCTTGTGGCAACTCTCGCATACCAAATGTCAGAAAATATCCCAGAAATTCGACAATATATATCGACAGCAATCCTCACCAACCGGTTCATCTTTGATTTGGGACTGGACGCACAGATCTATAAATTAATCGTCACACCCCTGGCGCAACTCTCCAATTCATCTTCCATCCTAATCCTTCCCAAGATCATTATCATTGATGGTCTGGATGAGTGTCACAACAAGGACGCGCAGAATGCCATTGTGAACGCGTTCGTAGCAGCCCTCGCGCGGATGAATCACAATTTCCCACATAAGCTGCTGATTGCGAGTCGGCCTGAACAGAATATCCAGTCCGCTTTTGGCGATCGCGACCTTGCTCCCTTCCTCCGACAACTACCACTTGACAGCTCTTGGGACCCCGATGACGATATTCGAAGATTCCTTGTCGACAATTTGGCTAAAATTAGAGACACGCATCCTCTCCGGAATATCATTCCCTTAGATTGGCCTGCCCCTCGCGATATCGATAAACTCGTCGAGAAATCGTCCGGCCAATTCATCTATGCTGCTACGGTCAGCAAGTACATCAAATCGCCTCGGCTGCATCCTGTCAAGAGCTTGCGAACCATCGTCGAGCTTGTCAAAGATCCCAAAAATCGACCATATGCAGAACTCGATGCATTATACACCTATATTTTTGCAAGTACCGAGGATTCTGATCTCGTTCTCCAAATCCTCCGCGTTCACCTTATGCCGGCGGTAGCACCCCTTGTCGACTTGCCAATGAATGAGATTCGCTTCATTGGGTGCTTGCTTGATCTCGGAGAGGGCAATGTCGAACTCGCTCTAACTGACCTTTCGTCAATAGTGGAAATTGACAGCTCACGGATTAAGTTCCTTCATGCCTCTCTTCCAGACTTCTTGCTGGATGAAACCCGTGCCGGAAGATTTTATGTTAATAGCAACAGCATTTGTGTCCATCTTTTCCGCCATTGGCTCCTCTACATTGCGGAATGTAAGTGTTGAGACCAGATTGATAGCACAATTGACGAGCTTTGCATATCTCCGGTAGACAAATTTGACAAACGCCCCACCTATTATATGGTACCCGAACCCCATGGTCTTGGACATTTCGGGGAGAGCATTCGAGAGGCTCCCTCGGAAATTCATGACGCCTTTTCTGACTTCGATATGAAAGCCTTTTTGAGGTTCACCTCCATTTTCGGATGTAGGACTATGGCAAGTTTTCTCAAATTTATTTTACGGGAGGTATTTCTGTGTTATTTCTGTCCTGCTTTGTCAACCTCTTTTTTCATGCAGTTACTTTTCAGCACAGAAAATCATCCTCATTGCAAACACCCCATATCCCATTGAAGGTTGTCAGTCAACTTCGGGAGTGGATATCGGATCGACTACAAAAACTTCCATTAGACAGTCCGGCCATTACCAGGTACGCTCTTAGATGCCTCTCGGCTGGGCCGGATTGTCTAACACTCCCACATTAACAACTATCTTGAAAGCGATATCTTTGAAAAGGCCCTCGACGATCCCGAACTGCATTTCTATTGGTCCTTGATGTCTCAGCCAGAGCTCACTGCTTTCTTTTGCGACACCAAACTATTAGGGGTATCGGCAATGAGTGGAAATAGATATGCATATGCCGCCCTTCGTTGTTGCCAATTTATATTTAGTGCCCTATCAGTGTAAGTCTGTCCAATTTCTCCTTAGCATTTACGCTCACAACCTGAGGTTATTAGTAAAGAGGATCCGAAAGTCAAGGCGTTCATCGACCTCTCTGTGCGATGCGCGCCGTGCTTCCTTAAGAATGCAGCAACTCGGCTCGACGTTTATCTCTCCCTTCAAAAAATCTTTAGGTTCAATTCAGTGCGAGAGGATTTACGCCAAGTCTTTTCCTCGTACGAGTACCGAATTCGTCTAGTTTCTCACCTTGACTCCTATTTCCGCCAAAAATCCCTTTCCATTTTTCACAAGATGGCAGGGTGGGATGAATGGATGGACTCACTTGTAGATTATATGGCAAAGGTAGTGTGACAACCGTCAGTCTCCAAGGACACATTCTGACTACAAACGGTCGGTAGACACACGAGGCCTTCCCATCCTTGCGAGAACAAAGCTCAGCCCATGTCCAGGATGAGCGAGATCTGGCATCTGCAGAGAACGAGCAAGACTCAGCATGCGTGTCTGCATGGGATGAACACAACCCACCACTCATCCAGGTACCCTTACGAGATGAGCGAGCGAGCTCAATGCCTTCACAGGAGAGGCAAAACACTATGATTGTCCAGGACGAGCCGCGAACAGTCCAGGAAACGGCAGAACGCGCATACCATCCCAACTTGTGGAGATCAAACAGTCCAATATCCAACGCTAGCGCATTGCAGGCACAGCCACGGCTCGCAAGTCAAGTTCAAGATTTCAAAACGGATGGGGCAGCGAAGCAATAGAAATTGAATTCGGAAGACTACGCCGTATTGTATTGCTATGAGTTTGTGAATTGTCTAAACCTAGGGGTATCAGCGTGTAGTCAAACACCGTCGTGGTAGCGTTTGTTGCGCAAACGAGAGACTCAAGGCGAGTAAATCCAGCACAGCAAACTTCACATACACACCGAGAGAATACAAATAGGTATCGCAGAGCAAACGATGTTCCGCTGTGGATAATTCCTGCTTCATCTTTAGCTATTTGTCAAATCTCTGCTCAGCCATGTTTTACGCTAGCAGTACTTATGTCCCTCTTTTGGAAGCATATTAGGAGGCAATGACATGATCCTAACTCGGAGTCACGCTAAGGACACGGCTAGGCACTCAGGAGGGATCAAATTTTCACTAGCCACATCGAGGAGGATACAAAACAAGGTCGAAATGCAGAGGATCTCTAACACAATCAAAATCACATCGAAAACCAATGGGGAGGTTGCAAGCATAGGCATATTTTGACGAAAATGACATGGATAATTCATACGCAACGTAGCTGAGCATACCATGACCTTCGTGATCTCGCCATCCCAATCCAAAGTCCACCACAAATACAACGTCCGCTTAGAAAGTAACGGGGCGGTGGGCAACAAAGGTCGAACGGAATTTGGTGACGCGATGGGGCAGGGGGAACTTGAGGTTGGGGGTAAGGAGCTGCTTGATGTATGGGCGGCGGATGTCATCAGTCTTCTCGATCTCGACAACACGGAGGATCTGGTCACAAAAACCGCGTCAGTCAAACGAGAATAGCGGTATGAGGGTGAAATAAAAAAACATACGTGGATCGACCTGAAGCGGGCACGATGCCTGGCAGCCATGTCCTGGTACAAGCTCTTGACGGCATCCGCGCGGCTAAGGTCACGGAACTCCTTGTACATGTTGTGGGTACCAGACCGCGAATCGTATCGGAGCCAGATACCGAAGTTCTTGACCTTCAAAGGCTTCTTTTCGTGGATCTAGAATATCGAAGGAAAGCAAAGGCGAACAAAAATTGAATCGCAAGAGCTCTGTAGTCAGCAATCCCATTCCGCCTGCCTCTTGAGGGCTGCAAGGGACATCAAGATACATACGACGTTCACACCGATGATCTCGCCATTGGCCTTCTTGACCTTTTTGAGTTGCCTGTGGGGGGTTTGAGTGCTGCTGAGTAGAAAGAACTGGGTTGTTGTACGCACCTCAGGAAATACCAGAAGCGGGACTTTGCGACGACCTCGTTGGGCGCGAAAATGCGCATGCGGTAGATCTTGGGAGTGGGATCCGACTCGGTGGGCAAATGCCGTCCAACGACTTGATATTCAGAGAGGCCCATTCTGTTGTCAAGAGAAAGACAATGTCAGTATATGACTCGTGAAATTTTGATGATGCGCTGAAGTCCCCGTCATCCAAATCCTCCATCGTCCATCCATCCTATTTCCGCCGTTTTTTCTCCCGGAAATCTCGAAACCAGTCGGAAAGGCACCTCCTTAGCGTAACAAAGGGACGTGGAGACTCACGTTGACGAGGTGGTGTTTCTTGAGGGTAGACAGCGGTCGATGTCGGTGTGTTGGGCGGACAACGACTAGGTTGTTTGCCATTGTTGGCCGGTTCCCTCTCGGCATCTCGGCATTCCTCAACCTTGTTTGTTTCAAAGGTCTTTAGCCAATTAGGTTCGCTCGTCCTGACCATCAACCGCCTTTCATTAATTATTGCTCAATAGTCAAGCTTCCCCCACTCTACATAGAGGTCCAGAGACCTGTTCTTCGGAAATGTCGAGCAGTACAGCCCTGAAGACCTTTTCTTTGGCCAATGACATCGTGGAAGTGTCGCCCGAAGATGAGATATATCGCTTCGATGTGGCGGCGAATAAGCGAATCAATGCAGAATCGCCATGGACGAAAGAGTAACGCGTTTTTCACAACACAGAAAGTGCCCTTGCCTGATATCCATTTTTTGCAGTCCTCATTACTTCAAATCATGCAGGATATCCGCCATTGCCTTGATCAAGATGGTATGTCATTGGAATTGATGTTGTAACTGGAATTAATCGATTGTTGTCTGCCTTTAGGTGATCCATGCGCGCTCTGGTGTTCCCTACGAGATTATGGGCCTTATGCAAGGGAAAGTGGTGGGAAACTCTCTGATCATAATGGATTCGTTCGCTCTGCCTGTGCAGGGGACTGAGACCCGCGTAAATGCGGCGAACGAAGCCAACGAGTACATGGTGGAATACATCAGTAAGAGTGAGAAGGTATGTCTTGCTCATGCCTATTTGCAACACCATTATCGTGACTTTAACTTTGTTGGATAGGCTGGTAGATTGGAAAATGCCATCGGATGGTACCATTCCCATCCTGGCTACGGATGCTGGCTTTCTGGCATCGACGTCAACACCCAGATCAATAATCAGAAGTATCAGGATCCTTTCGTCGCCGTTGTGGTATGTCTATCTTATATCTTCAGCGCCTCGGCTGATTGTTTGTCCACAAGATTGACCCCAACCGAACTATCTCTGCGGGCAAAGTTGACATCGGAGCGTTCCGCACGTTCCCTGAAAATTACACGCCTCCCAATGCTTCACAATCAGAGTACCAATCAATCCCGCTGAGCAAAATAGAAGATTTCGGTGTCCACGCGAACCAGTATTATCAATTAGATGTGGAGGTGTTCAAGTCGAGCCTGGACAACGACTTATTGTCCATGTTGTGGAACAAGTACTGGGTCAACACTCTCAGTCAGAGTCCTCTCATTTCGGTGTGTGATTTAGCCAACATGTCCGAACACAATTCTAAGATTGTTTGTAGAATCGGGCCTATGCAGTCTCGCAGCTTTCCGATTTACATCAGAAATTAGCGAAGGCTCAAAACTCGGTGTCATCAACAAGGGCATCGGCACCCTCTCTGAAGGAGAAAGATGCTTCAACAGCGGCGCAGAAGGTAACTCGTTGAATTCTGAACAATCTCTCCTTATCTAATATAACCATCTGCAGCAAAAGGAGAAAGAGGAAAAGAAGAAGGAAGACAACCAATTAACGAAGAGTGTTAAAGACAGGTTTGTGGTTTCACATTGGCACTGATGGAGTGTTTAACAAAGTATGCTTTTTCTCAGCACGAAGATCGCGGTAGAGGCACAGCATGGCCTCATCACGCAAGTGATCAAAGATGTTATATTCTCTATGCGCCCGAAGAATGGAGAATCTTCCTCATGGAAAGTAGCAGACGTAACGGACATGGCCATCGGTTAACTTTAGTGTTCTCCTGCTGTTTCCATCGCTTTCGCTCATGTATAATATCGCTCTCTCTACAAGCATGAACCTCACTCCCATCTGTATGTAATTAAATCTGTAAACAAACGCTTGTGTCAGAGAGATTTACTTGGTGAAATTTGTCTTCGTGAGTGCTTAGGAGCAAGTAAGATGCCGAGATGCCGAGCGGGACCAACTTGCAAAATGGCAAACGTTTTCCGATCATTTTAGTACTGGATGTCTGTGGCCAGTGCTCTCATATGACCTTGACGAACCGCAAAGAAGAAATGAATTAGTTCTCGGTAGACTAGAAGGTGCCTATATTTAAATTCTAAGTTCTGCAGTTTCTCACCATGCACGCATAGTGGCAGCAATGCTGGACAGTGACATGTAGGGGCTACCGTCTCGGGCGTGTCGAACGTGCAAAAGTCCTTCAATTTGGTGGTCTACATCCGAGGTCGGATATTGTCTACATCTGCGCGTGCTGAGCGCTGAGCAATCACGAGAGATATCCGGAAAGTTTGGCACTGCCGGTTTCCCATCTTGCTTCTCTGTTTCTGAAGCACACATCTGGCGCTTTCATGCCTTTATGTATACGCCATGGATCCGTGCATTGCGATGAAAGTTAATCATCCAAGCTAGTCCTTTCCCGCTCATCAATTTTGGTGGTCACGGGCACGAGCGAGAGCAGCAAGCTTCTAGCTCCATTCGTCTGCGCAGAAGGCTGGTGCGGTATTACCCTCCGACAAACGAGGGTATAAGTGTTGGAGTCACCGTCTCATGAGACGACATTCCGCCTACCACCACCATTTCGGCCATGACTGTGAAGCTTTCCGCAGAGGATATTCTGGTGTACTGTGTACCTTGTTTCTTGCTTGGGCTCTTTCTCTTCAAATATTCGACCAAGAAGCATAACCTTCCTCTTCCACCTGGTCCCCGAAAGCTTCCTCTTATCGGGAATTTACTCGACGTTCCATCCAAGTTTGAATGGGAAGCATTTCAGGCTTGGGGAAAAGAATATGGTTCGTCCAACGTTTCCTCCCTTTTCTGTCCGTCTAACATTTTTCTTGCGTTGTAGATTCCGACATTATTCATCTGAATGTCGCTGGAACCTCCATAATCGTCCTTAACTCTCTAAAGGCTGCTTATGATCTCATGGACAAACGTTCTTCTATTTATTCTAGCCGGTAAGTCGCGCATTCATTCATAGCTCTCTGTTGCTGCTAACATAAGTGTAAATTAGGCCAAAGTTCACCCTCATCAAAAACCTGCAAGTTCATACCTCAGGAGTAAGTGCAAAGTGCTGAATTTACGTGTTTATTCTAGGATGGGGTTCTCGTGGCTACTTCCATTCCTCCAATACGGCACGGCGTGGAAAGAGCAGCGCCGCTTCTTTCAACGCCACTTCCGCATGAGCACCGACAAGATCCACAAGACCCAGGAAATTGAGTACTCTCGTCGACTGCTTCTTCAACTACTTGACACCCCAGATGACTTCTTTGAACATATTCGACAGTGAGTGGATTGGCAGTATTCCAGCATTATGAGTATGTGAAATTCATTTTGCTGTTACTTAGTGCAGTAGGTGGAACCCTCCATTCCATTGCGTATGGAACGAAAAAGAAGGAATCCAACGATTCATACATCAATCTTGCTGAGGAAGTTATGGAGGCGATTGCTGATACTGCGATGGCGGCCTCTGGTTTAATCGACTCGATGCCGTTCTTGCTACCTATTCTCTCGCCTTTCTTACCTGGACCTGCTTTTAAAAAGTCCCCGGCACAATGGAAGAAACTCGTCTACAGATTCCGGGATGAACCGTTTCTCAAAGTTCAGAAATCTATGGTACGATCTGGAAACCCTTCTGTGTCATTATCGTCACGGCTCTTTTATTCAGGCGGACGGAACTGTTGAAGCGTCTTTTGTTTCGCGCTGTCTGGAAATCTCTCAAGAGGACAAGCTACGAGAAGAATTGATCAAGGATATTGCAAGCATCATTTTCATCGGTTTGTCGGCCTGTCCCTCGCAGTGCTTCGAGATCGCACTCACCGCAGTTTTTACAGGCGGATCAAGTACGACAAAAGCTGTGCTGTCCACTTTTTTCTTGGCGATGTTGTGCTTCCCAGAGGCGCAAACCAAAGCCCAAGAAGAGCTCGATCGCGTAGTTGGTCAAGGGCGACTTCCTGAATTTAGCGACGAGCCGCATATGCCCTACCTTTCTGCGTTGATAAAAGAAGTCCACCGGTCAGTCTTTTATTCACTGTTCATGCGCTTTACTGATGTTCTGCATAAGATGGAACACCGCAGGACCTATTGGTCAGTCTCAAAGTTTCGGAAGATATACGGGTACAGTATCTTACTCGCTCCGTGTCCCTAGGCATTCCGCACTTTCTGGAGCAGGATGACGAATATAATGGGTACTTCATCCCTGGACAGTCAATTATCATCGGTAATGCTTGGTGAGCAAACTGAAGCCACTGAAGCCATTACTTACCGCAACCTTACTATTTTCAGGGCCATGCTTAATGATGAAAAGGACTATCCCGACCCCAGGTCCTTCCAGCCAGAACGATTTTTAAAAGACGGACAGCTGGATACTTCAGTTCGCGATCCTTCTACCATCGTATTTGGATTCGGGCGTCGGTGCGCAATCTATCTCGCCTATCGATATGCGGCGCGCTAATCCTTATTTTCCAAGAATTTGTCCTGGTGCCCACATTGCTCATTCTACGATATGGATCACCGCGGCATCCATCCTCTCAACCTTCAACATCTCAAAACCTCTCGATGAAAAGGGAGTTGTCATAGAACCCAGCATGGAATATCTCTCTGCTATAACCTTGTAAGCCGAACTTCCTCAGAATATGAATAAAGGTCTTAACCTTTTTGTTTGAACAAGTATGCCGCTACCATTCAAATGTGCGATTACACCCCGACATGATAGAGCGGAGAATCTTATTCGTGCTCATTTTTTACTATTAACTAAATGGACGAAATCCTTTGCTTGCGCCTTTCAAAGAAGATGGAAATAAGCGTTTGCAACGACCCAATCGCACGACTTGGAACGTTAATTATGTGGGGGTGTCAACGTTCGAACCTCAAACCCAATTCATACTGTATGATCAGTCTGGCACGAACCGTCTAATACAGTAAAATCGTAGTCATTTTGAATTCCAGTGAAATCACAGAAGTGCGTGCCTTCACAAACTCGTGGCGGGAGAAGAAAGGAAGCCAACCAATCGAACTTCATACATGTACTCTTTGTCGCGGCAATTACGTGCATGAATCTCGAGGCATGCTGAAAATGTTGAAACAAAAAATAGGGCTCGTTCGAACAAAGAATCGGCTGTTTTCAATCGAAATCAGTTCGATTCCTCATACTATAAGTACATAGTCTACACGGTATGAACGAACAGCTCACACCCCAGTCTGCACGACGACAGCATCACTCATCCAAAAGCGACATCGATCCGTCTCGGCGCTTGTAATATTCTGCATAGCGGAGGCCGTGACAACATCTCCGCCGCGAGTAAGCATAAGACGAGAGCGAATGTCTGTGTTGGTGCCGTTCGCAAACTTGTTCCATACAGGAGATGTAGATTTCTTGGCTGTGGATGGATCTCCGCTTGCAGCAAACGACGTCCAGTATGCAATAGCTTCCGTCGAGAGTGCTGCCTCACTCTGGTGAAAGCCCTTGAGTCATTCGTGTAGGTAAATTGATTGACAACAAGGCTTACAGCGTTGAATGCTTTGAATGAGTTACCCGCATTCGCAAACGTGCTATTTATGGTGGGCGCCATCAGCCATCATGATTTGACAAGAACGGAGGATACAGATAAAACAACGATAAATGGCTTACTTTGTACCTGCCAAAATTACATATACTTCAGTTTTTTACAATAAGATGAAGCAAAGAACACACTTACCATCGAAGAGGTAGTAAACATCAGAGGTATGCATGGCGCCGAGGTAGGGATTGGCATTGTAGAGCACGGTATCGGGGGCGTTCCAGCTTGATTCATCAAACTTGTATTAGAGGTGGACTATCCGTCGAATGGAGTACATTTTCGGCTTACCTGTATGCGTAGACGTTGCTTGTCCCTTTTTCCAAAGACTTCTCTGCGAAGTACCAATCCCTTCAAAACAGTGAGGAATAAACCTTGCTCCTAAACGTGAATCACTCACATGCAAGTGAAGACAACATCTCCAGCTATGGCAGCGGCACGATCATATTGAGTTGGGAACGGACTGTCTGGAGTTCCAGGCGCCGGATATAGGCTCAATGCTTGAGTTATAGTATCATTCGACTGGATTCACAATGAAGTACTGAAATAACGGGAGATAAACATGGAGACATACCACTCCAGGCCATCTTGAGAATACGAGTGTCCTGATATCATCGTCAGTGACAAACTGTTGAGGCTTTCCTCCTGCGAATGTGTTGCCGTCCCCAGTGCAATGACCTCCGGTAAATTCTACAGAACTGAATTTGCCACTGGTGATGAGTCGTGATGGGAGGTCAGGAAGGAAACCATTTGGGCCCTCGATTATAGGAGCGAAGGCACCGTTGGGGGTCCGGTTAGTGGCACTTATTATTGCACCTAATCGTTATGAGGCCTTGAAACTTCACAATGATGATTCGAGGCCTACCAATGGATGCCTTTCTGAGGCAAGCCATCGTGTTCCCACCAGAAGTGGGACATCCGATATATGAGGCCGCGTTGTCTTCGAAAGCCGCATCAGAGGTGGTAGGTTCGGGTTAAGTATCTGAGAGGAGCTTACTGAAGTTAAGTTCTACCTGACTTTCAGATGCTGTTGGTCCATATCCGATTGATTGTGCAATCGCACGCTTGAATGGGACTGGTTTCGAACCTTTGACCTTGTCAATATCCTGAGGCTGGGCAGACGAGCAGCAAAGTCGCAACGAACCTCCATAAGCTACGACCTGCATCATGACCGAAGCACCGCCTGCGCTTTCACCAGAAATGGAAACATTTTCGGGATCACCCCCAAACTCTGATATGTGGCGTTGTATCCACTCCAACCCTGCTCGTTGGTCAAGAAGGCCAGCGTTCAAATCACCATCTTGAGCCACTTGAGGGCCTCCCAAGAAACCAAGGATGCCAAGGCGGTATGTGATGGAAACTCCTATTACCCCTCCAGGATGTTGGGCGACCCAGTCGTACATGGGAAATCCTTGTGGTGTCTGTCTTCGCGTCAATGCAAATCGTACGAGAAAAGATGCAATCATACACCGTAATAGAATCCCCCACCCTAGTAATAACTTGTCAATTGAGACATTCGAAATATATCTTCGACTTCAAACCGGAACATACATGTATGTAAACGACAACAGGGAGTTTATCGCCTGCGGTGGCGTTTGTGGGTTTCCATATATTCAATGTCAAACAGTCTGCAACAGGGTTCGTTCAAAGGCACATAGCTAGAGGAATGGGATTGCATACCTTCAGATCCTATTCCTGGGACTGCAGGACGTTGAATGCACGGAGGCCCCCAGTTTCTTGCATCGGTAACCTCTTGTGTCGATCCACGCTCATTCAACGGTTGAGGCGCCCTGAAGCGGAGGTTTCCAAGTGGAGGTTGAGCATATGGAATATTCCCGAAGAAAGTGACGGGACTGTTGGGTACGCCTGCAGGTGAAGTTGAATTTCCTGCAAAAGCCGCATATCCAACGCTAACTACGGGCCCTAGTGAGGAGGTAAGAGATGCAAGAGTTGTCTTCGCATAGAATGCGAAACCTAGTAGCCCATACAAAATCATTATTGGAAGACGGGGTGATACAGCAAATCGAAAGCATTTATATATGACAGGAAAAAATCCTGGAAGAACCGGTACGGTGAACGGTGAAGATCACAAGACGCTGAACGGTAAAACGCTCAAGCTAGCCCGCTCCCGCCTACCGTACCGGCCCGCAGTTCGCCATGCAATAGCAGAGCGTTCCGCCTACTGCAAGGAAATGTCATGGGCAATCCAAATACGTGGAGAATTTGCTTCCAAGTGTCGAAGGGAGTGGACGATGTAGCGGAAAACTGGAAAACCGAAAATCATTCCCCAATTTAGCTTTGCATTATGTGGCCATGTTTGATCCTAATTCTAAAGCCTTCCCCAAAGCAAAATTCGCGCGAACGCCTACCTGCTCTACTTTTTTAACATGACATTTCATGAACTAAGACATACATAATGTCCGGAACCACTACCACCAGTTATAAAACACCCAGGAAGCAACAGGACCCGGAATGGGCCTTTGACTTCCGCACAAACTTGTCCTGCTACAATGATTCCGACGACTCTGATCTCGATTCCAACCCACCTGTCGGCACGGATTCAACGGACGCCAAACTCCTGAAGGACATGGACCTGTCTACCAGAGAGGAAGCTGTAACATACAAGCCCAATCCGTTCAGCATTGCCAAAATCAACGCCGCATATCGTGCAAGCGCCCCGAAGAGAAATTATTCTAACTTGCATCCTCCGCCATCATCCAAGCCTGCGACAAATTCCAATCAGACGAGCATATTGGAAGGATTCAAAACACAGGAGTTGAAGGCGCTCGATAACAAATCTGTTCAGCAATCTCCAAAGATGAAGGCGTCCGACACCAAGGCTCTACGAGGAACGCAGTGTCATCATCAACATTCACCTTCAGTGATCCATGGAACGCAGACGCCATTAACCCTACCGCTGAATAGCGCCACTAACTATCTACCTAATTCATGCTTGCCAACGGAGCGTCTGAATTCAAGGCCTGCTATATCTGTACCTTCACCGCCCATAGGCATGCCGAATGCGTCAACTGCAAACGTCTCCGATCTCTCTGAAAATGCGCATATATCAACCGAAAATGTGTCTTATCCAGCCTCTGTTCTAACGTGTATCGATGGCCAGCTATCCGACGATGTCGAATCTTGGAATGCGTCGCGTTTATCTGAACATGACTCTGGGCGAGGACGAAGTCCTATACTGGCTTTTTCTTCTCCTCTTCGCACGGCCAATCCTGACCCTTATACTAATCTGCAAACTAATCCCTTTATCCACCAATTTTCATCTCCGATCAGACCTCCTCGCTCTCGATTTCAGGGCAAGAATTTATCCATCCCGCACCGTTTAACTGGCCAAAGGACCACAGCTGGTCTGTCTACGTCTGGCGTCTTTTCTAGGGCCCATCATGTAGAGACCCCGACTCGCCCAGGTACGCCACGTTTCTCTGTAGTTGCTGCCTAACGTTCGAATTTAGAGCCAGGAGTGCCTGTTGTACGTCAAATCGAAAGGTCGATAAAACGCGAAGACGCCTTTGAGGATTTCACTCCTCTTAACGCGGGTGAAGCTCTGGGGAACAAAATCGAAATTACTGATGAGTTAGGATTGCCTAATTATGGCGAAAATTTGAGCGCTCTGACCGTCCCTGTTCATTCATCTTTCAGAAGGTTCAACCAGCAACATCCTCCAGCAACCAAAGCCCAATTAGGACACTCCCTTCGACCTCGCGTGTCGAGCTCGCCAAGTCCGCCGAAAGCCTCCACGTCCAAGCTCCAACCAGCACATCTCTCTTCGCCAGTGAATACTCTTCGTAGATATCCAGTCAGGCCGCAGCCTATTCAGGACGCGTACAACTTTTCAGCAACGGATCTCGACGAGGAATGGAGCACTCTGCCGTCACGGAAGAGAAAGAAACCAAAGTTCTCCTCGTCAATATCGTTAGTATGCTCTCGTTTAATGCTTCATCCATTCACAGCATCACAACATCTACGGCGCCTAAGTTTACGCCATCATTCAGTATTCCAGCATTGCTGGCCGTGCCAAACGCGTCGAGAAAGGAAACCAGCACCACCACTGGAAGAAGGGTCCACACATATCTTCCACCACCTCCACCAGGACAAAGCCATTCTATGTCGGCTATGAAAACTGATCGCTCACGAAACGCTGGCTCTTCAGCTCTGCTGCACATTAAAGACGACCCAGAAATGAATTCATCGTCAACCAACTTCGACTCCAATGTATATCCATCACCAAGCCGTTCATGCTTATCACGCCCCGCTCAAGCAAAAACCAGATCCGCCCCGAATGATGCGGTCAATACTCTGCAGTATGAGAATCGGGTTAACCCCATCTACTATCGTCCTCTTTCACCTCCCACTTCCGACCTTGCCATGCCCGTTGATGACCCAGACGTGCTCGTCAATGTTGACCTGCGGAAGGTCCGAAAAAATTATCCTGCCGCACGAGTTGTTATGCATAAGGTTTCGCTTTCTATTGCACTTTTTGGTGCCAAAATCACATACTCACCAAGTGTGTACTATCCTAGTAGCGCAGACGTGTTTATGCTGGTTTCTGGGATACTTTGGGACTTGAAAGCTGCGGCGTTGTTCGCAGGGACGTTGACAACCTTGATACGGACGAAAGGAAAGAAATTCAAATAGCGACCTGGTCGTGGTCGAGAGAAGGAAATCAGTACAGTCAACTTTGAATTCACTAATATCATGACCTTTACCGATACTTCGCATCCCACTAATCTATTCCACGACGACGCCATTGATGGTGACGATATGGGGCAATGCTTTTGCGATTACTACTTGGCATTCTTGCCACCTCCCTGCCGCGTTTCCCATGAGAGCCAAGTCGAGGTGTCGCAGAGACCAGTTGGTGTATTGACGTAACTTCATGTTCATGTTGAACGCGTGGACGTTGTTCTAGACCGATAATCAATCCAACTTCGCATCAGAGACCCGGAGCGTATGGTTACCATTATGCTTACAGAATATGTGTTCAGGGAATTAGTCGAATCGCTAAGGTTGTCGCCTAACGTATCGAAACTGATATGAAGGCGGGAAAGTTGGGGCAGTCGGACGGCCAGGAGGTCGAAAATGTCGGCGCTCAGGTAACGCACGTATATCTGCAAGTGCAGTAGCTGTGGAAAGCTATTTTTAGATAGGTCCAAGAGAGCTTGGAGTTCGTCGAACGAGAAAAGGTAGTATCGGAGGATGAGGGTTGTGAGCGACTGGTTCATGGGGAGCAAATAATCGACTAGGTTTCGGGAAACTGATCGTCGTTCTGTTTGTGGCCATGGCCACAGTCCTAGATCGAGGGATTTTAGTTCGGGTAGAGGGACGAGGAAGATGGGTAGGGAGAATAGTTGATCTGGGGTTATGGGGACATCATCGCTCAGGAAGGGTGCGTAAAATCCGATCTTTAGTTCTTGGAGGATGTCCGAATGGTTAACTAAAGGGGTATGGAGGTCATTCCTGTAGAGGTATTCCAGAGGCACCGTAATTGCCAAAGATGTGAGATGCGGAAACCGTTCATCCAGGCTGGGGAATAAAGACGAAAGATCGACCATAATCTTCTTCTGGGGAATATCAAACGAGAGTTTTTCAAGCGTATGTCGATGCCGTAGAATGAATGGAAGTAGAGTCGTAGAAAGCTGTTCAGTATAATTTGACGGCTTGACCGGTGCGTGGTTGTGCATTGTGATGGTGAGGGTTTGCAGAAATTTAAACTTGAGCGACGGCTGGAGGACATCTCCACAGCTTTCCACCGGAATATCAAGGGAAAGATTGCGTAGTCGAGAACCATGAGACGATAACGCGACCTTGACGAGAGGAAGCGCCTGGAGAAAAGAGGGGTATGTGTCACTGCTGAGGTGCACAATCTTGAGAGATGTAATATTTTTCATTCGTGCAACGTTGTGGATGAGAATTCGAGTTGCGGCAGAACCTGGTGGATTGCCCTTCGGGTTCTTTTTTCCTTGCAGTCTCCACAATGCCTCTGCGACAAAGCCTCTGGTATCAGAGGCTTTTTCCATATAATATCCAAGAGCATTGGGGCGCAGGATAAGGGATCGCACATAGAGTGCGCTACTGGGTCTGCTCCGATTCAAAGCATTTAAATGCTGATAAGATACAGTTATCAGTATTTGAAGTTACGTACCCTAAATTTCTGATGCATCGGAGCGTCCCTTCATCACCCAAATGAAATATTTGGATTTCTCGATAAATCGTCTTCATGGCGATGCTGAAAAAGGCTGAATTGACGGGATAAAGTTTCACGAGGTGATCTTCTGGAACGCATTGCGCGATGAGGCACCATACATCGTATGGAAGACCCGCCGTCATTTCAAAGAAGTAGGAAGAGAGGCTGAGGGTATAAAAACAGTGAAACCAAAGTCGGCCAGGGGATGTCAGGGTTGTAACTAAGAGAACATCAAGTCTAATAAAAGAGTCTGCCAAGGCATGTCGAAAATACACCTGATGCACGATGACCGATGGACATGGATGGTTTTCACTCGGTACCCCAAGTTAACCCCAAGGTCGAAGGGAGAAACCCCGAACCGGGATAGAAGAGAAGTCTTGGAGGGAATCTTTGCCTTGAAATAAGTAAGGAATATATTCGAGCGCTTGTTAATAACTACATAGGGAAGAGCCGACGGCACACTTGTCTGGCGGTTTACTTTAAGTTTAAGGATATCGATGCCGAAGCGCTGACTCGTGATCTTGGATTGCACCATAGTGACATAACCTATTGATGTTGGCATATGATACGCGTGTCCCACCAATGAACCGCAGCGCTTCAGTTTAAAATTATGATGATAGCTATTTAGAGCATCTCAAAGAGATTGATGATACAGCTTGGGTGCGCGCTCAATGAAAAATCGTTGTTACTGTGCACTATTGCCAATCGGTCGAGGTATTCTGTTCAGATGAAGAGCATGAAGAGAGGCTTATATCCGATATTAAGGACAACATTTGAAACGCACAGAAGGGAGGAGGAAGGGAAATCATGCAAGGGCTCGATGATATTGCCATCCTATCAATGGGTTGGGAGATATCGTGTACAGTAATCATCGAAGCTAATATGATCCAAGCGGAAGAAGCGGCCAAGAATCTGCCTGAGCAAATTCTAGAAAGAAGCACAGGGAACATGGGGATGGATTGAATACGTTGTGCTCGTACTGGCAGACGCAAGGCTGACCTTCTTCCGAATCCTCGCACAGAGTTAAAATGATTATCTATCGTCGAGAAAATGATCTGGGTTGAAGACAAATGGATCCGGGTATAAGTCTTCGTTACTATGATGGATCGCCCTGCATAAACACGGCGTCGTTGGGTACGTTGGGCATCAGAACTGAAGCTCGATGTGTGGAATTTCGGGCTCACCAAATATTTGGAAGTATTATGGATCCTGCAGGCAATTTATATCCTTTATATTCGTCCTCAGCTTGCAAGAAATGAGGGACAGCTGGAGACGTTTAAATCAGCAACACAGGTATGTACGTTTACGTAACTGACCAAGAGGTTCAAGAGTCCAGAATCTGAAGGCTTCCTTCATGATGGCCATAGAGTATGGGAACAGAGCTTCAAATTACAACGACCATCCTCTCAACCCGGAAAGAAAAAGAACCCCGACCCCATCAGATCCAGCTTTCGTTGTCCACGATGTCAGACACGGCGGACATTCAACTGTCAAATCGGGCCGAAGGTTGTCCTGTTAAGTAGGGTTATTTCGATGGATTTACGCCTGGCACGTGACATCTGTAAATCGGACGACGACCTTGATGCGAGAACGCACGAAACTCGAAAGGGAAGGGTGAGAACGACATTTTCGGCTTGGCAAGACATGCAGCGAAATAGTAAAGGACATTGTGAGGAATTTTTAGCCGCTTTGGAATTTTTAGCTGCTCGGAAACAAGCCATTTTCGAGGTTTTCAGCTTCAGATCCCTGTAAATTATAGTACAAAAATTTATTTCAGAGAGAATGCAAGTATGGAGGCCTAAGGAAACCCTTCTTACACATTTCGGCACTTGACAGCCATGTGTTCATGAGCCGAAAAGGCCTGAAAGGGGCCTGACAGGGTGCCTGACAGGGTCAAGGGACCTCTGAGGAATTGAAAATAAGTAAACGGGGTCGCGAACCAGCTCGGGTTCGCTGTAAATCGACCGTAAATTGAGCTGATTTACGGTAAATTCTTCAAAAATAAGTACTTATGACTACTTATGCTGCCAGAACAATACTTATGTAGTGAACCGGGTGGTTTTTGCAACTCATTGAGGGAAATCATGCAATTCATGCCATTTCTATTCCATATACTAGCTTTACTAAGTGGTATATCACATTTTACAACTATTATATATTTTATACCAGCTGTCTAGTGTCTACTCGAGTGTCTAATCGAAGAGGGGGGAGGGGAGGGCGCGCGAGAGGCGGTGGGAAGGACCCGAACAACAGAGTTTAGGCGCTGTCGAAAGAAAATCTATTTTTGGAAGCTATTTTTGGACGCGTTTTATTCGTTTTATTCACATTTACCTCCGAGCTATCAATCCGTCCGTCCCAATGTCCGTCCCAAGGCAAGCGCTGCCCGCCGCGTTGGGAAGGGAGGCGCGCGGGGGAGGCGCGCGGGTGCGGGCGCAGACACGGGTCACGCGACCTTGTAAATCGAGGGTCACGTGGAGGCCCGGCATCCCTCGGCATCCGTAAATTTGTCGGGATAAGTCATATAGAGGTTACAGGCAAGTCATAACCTGTCATGACATAGGTACTTGCCGGTCACAGTGGCCGATGTCACGCTCTCCTGGTTCATCGAATTTTATCGTATTGACTTCAGTGCTACTATCTAAATCTATGGGCTTGATGCACCTGATTGCTCTGGAGGCCGAGACTGCTGCAATATTGCACAATTGAGGGGCAATCTACTGCTGCAGCGGTGCATTTTTCACATAATCTGGTAAGTACTCTCTCTTTTACAGCCGTTTGCATAATGATAGGCCCCTGCAAATCCTGCTTGTTTGCGCTGATGTTTGGTATTATCTGAGGATCTGGTAGAAAGGAAGGGCTTGCCGACCAAAGCCTCTATGGAAAACTCAAGACCAGGTGTTGAAATTCTTGCTGCCTTTCCGGTTGAGCATCAGAGCCGTGGCCCGTTGGAGATCAAGGGGGTGCGCCAAATAAAAAAAAGTACCTAGGGTCGATTTATTTTTTAAGCCAATATTTCACGGACTAACTAACTAACGTAATCAGGAACCATCCCGATATGGTAATATTACATCAGCAATGATGCGGAGCCCTCCACCGGATTCCTCGCACGTCTCGCAAACCCATTTATGAGGTGCTTGCTTGAGATTTATACATTCTAAATTGTACTGTAGATGTATTAGTATAGTATTTCAATGAAATATAATTTTTTGATCATTGAAAATGGCCGAGAAAAGTGACTCACCCAATGTGTCTAACATCCCTTTGCCTTACACTATGTTCTACAGCATTTCTATACGTATTACAGCTAGTATTTAATAGATGTAAGGCAATATATGGTGTAAAACCCGCCTTGGGTCACTTCAAAACACCTATTTTGGGACATTTATAGAGGGGTATAAATATTTTTTTCGCCAGCCCGCAGCTGGACTAACTAACCGACCCCTGGTCGGCTATTAAGGTTCGCGCACCCCCTTGTAAGTTGTTGGAGATCAACTCTCGCAGAAAAATCACATTGTTCGAGTAGAAAGTGTCTGTACAGATTAGATTAGCTATCGCAGAACGAAGCAGCCACACAGCGACCACTTACTGATGATCAAATCTAGTGCAGGGTTTGTGGGATGAGGTTGGAAGAAAGTGATAAGAAATTTGAGAGAAAGTGATAAGAACGACTTGCAGATAAAAAAAAGAGAAAAACACATCGCTGCTCCTTTATGTATCCTGAAAATTAGTTCTCGAAGAATTTTCAACAGTCTCGGCCTACAGAGCAAGCAGGTGCATATCAAGCCCATAGATTTAGATAGTAGCACTGAAGTCAATACGATAAAATTCGATGAACCAGGAGAGCGTGACATCGGCCACTGTGACCGGCAAGTACCTATGTCATGACAGGTTATGACTTGCCTGTAACCTCTGTATGACTTAACAGGACAACCTTCGGCCCGACTTGACAGTTGAATGTCCGCCGTGAGAGGGATGAATGCTTCGCAGTGTAACTTGCTGGGGGTAAATTACATACCTTGACACAATATTCCTGCAACTTGCTTCATACTTATTGTCTTCAAAGTTCAGTATACTAGTACGTATATTCGGCATTTTCCGGGTGCCATTACATAACTTTAAACTGTTAAAAGAGGTTAAAAGCAAAGGAAGATTGGCAGTGCGAATACAGAGAAATATTCACCATCGCTCGAATCAAAGCGTCATACGACTTGTTGAGCATCTACTCCGGCAAATGTCCCCATCTTCTTGTCTTGCGTTTGAATCCCGCCCTGGGCATCCCCTTTGGCATGTACTTAGTACTTCAGGCCCGTCTTTGGCGAGATTGCTTGCGCATTCGAAGACTGAGTAGCGAGTACGCAGCGCATGCACTTCACGTCCAAATTTATATCTTGCATTCACACAATACTATGCGCAGTTCTGGACAAGTTCTGGACGTCCGACAGCAATTCGACAGTTGAAATGTTGGAACTAAGTTGGCCGATCATCGATCATCGATACTCACATCGGCGTTCGGTGCCGGCCTCTGGATGTCACCCGGCCAGACCATGTGGTTTACCTTTGCTCACAACCACAACCAGCCACGACCTTAACACCCCTCCTTTTGACAGACCGAGAGAACACGTTTATTCGGCGTTGAGTTGCAGCTGCATTCTCGCATCCTTCGCAAAATAACATTGTCAAGAGCTTCTCATATTCATCGTCGCTAGCGAAAGTTGATAATCATGACAAGAACATTACTATGTTATTCTTAGAATTGCAGCGCCAGGCTGAGAAAACGGGCTAACAACAGATCATTCACAGCATAAATTTAAAACGACGCATCTTCGAAGAACATTGTTCCTTGCCTTTTAATTATATGGTGCGTCACGTTCCCAACACGAGGAGGAAATACTTCCTGACCTGCCGTGAGACTCCAAGGACTTCTTGTTCTTCCCTTCCACTTCACCCGACTCGACGTCGACAGATACCTCTACCTTTCAACTCCTGATAACGAATTTCCCTCCATAATCCTTTATTCGTGGCCCAATGGTGGCCAATAACCCTCTCTTCGGCGCATGGACGGCTAAAAAGTTCTCAGCCACCGTTCTGGATGACATCTGGCCAGAAGTTATCTTTTTTACTCTGGAAGCGACATGTGCGTTCCCCGAACTTATAAGATAGGATGGTCGCATTTTTAACATCGGGTGTATGCGCAGTGATTTCCCTCGTGTCAGAGAAGACGAGCGTAGATCTGGGAGTTTCCAATCAACTGTTGACCGTTCTTGGTTTGGTTCTTGGTCTTGTTATCTCGTTCAGAACGTCATCTGCGTATGAAAGGTAAGGAAGTGTCGTGTTTATGTTTCATTTAACATTGAAAATTTGTCGCAGATATCAGGATGGTAGGAAAATGTGGACGAATATTATGGTTGCCTCAAAAAATCTTGGACAAATGGTACGCTATATCACAATTGATTTATGTCACCTCCAGTCATTTAAAAAAATAATCTCTGAAGATCTGGATTCACGTACCAGTCGACCGCATATTTCCAGCAGGCACGAACGAGTCTATGACTCCCCTGCAGGTCGCAATCGAAAAGAAAACAATGATAAACCTCGTGAGTTGCTTAATAGTTCAAGGCTATCTTAAAGTATTCTGATTGGTTGCGCTTCTCAAGGTACAAGCTTTCGCCGTGTCGGTCAAAGTACGTCTCTAATTGTTCTGTTCTGTCTTTGGGTATGTATTCTGACACCGAAGGGCTTTTAGCATCTCCTTCGTGGCGAGCAGGGTGTCTACTATAGAGACCTTTATCCTCTCATCTCTTTCTTGCCACGTTACGCTAATGAAACCCCGGGCGACCTTGGACCTTCCAATGAAGAAGACAATAAACTCCCTCTATGGCACATGCGCGACGGGCACGATTTCCGTCTTGACGACCCTTCTGTTGAACCCATAGTCATCCCGGAGGTCGAACCCAAAGGCCACACCAAGGAAAAGACGGAAAAAACGATGGTTGATCCCAGCAGCGCCAGCTCTGTTAAAAGCGCCAGTGCCCCTCCACGCAGCGAATCCGGACAGGCTGTGCTCTCGGCACGCCCTGATATATATGATCCCGAAGCTGTATTACCCCACATTGACAGCGAGTACAAGCTAAAGCCTGCCCGTAGTCCGCCCCATGTAACGATCTATGACTATTTCCCTTTGTTGAGGTTCTTCAAGTGGATAGGGAGGGGCTTCAGGCGTAGAACAGCAGCGGAGAGAGAGGCAAGCAGGAAGAAGAGGAAAGCGTACTCAGAAATCGTAGAAAGCCATATACCCCTCGAAATCTACCTCGTCCTTTCCAAGTAGGCATTATCGCTTCTTATTCTTTTCTTAAATGTTAACTGATGATTGATGATCACCGCAGCTACTCGGCCTGTGCGTTACCCTACAGTTCTCCGTTTGTCGATGAACTCACAGTGTATACCGCTAATTGGCGCAGACCTCATGAAATACGACTTCGTAAAACCCGCGATCGCTTCTGGCATAACTGCCAATCTTTTCCTCATGACAGACACTCTGTCGAATCTTGAGAGAATCTGCAACACCCCTCTCCCTTTCGCCTACCAGGCTCATCTGAGGATGTCTCTTTGGTGCATCTTTATTACTCCATCTCACACTTTGCCTAGCTAACTAGCATCTTTCCGAATTTTCTAGGATCTATCTTCTCTTGTTACCCGTGAGTCGATCCATTCGGCACCTACGTTTGTGTTAACATGGTCATTTTTAATTGAAGTTCCAAATCTACTCATCCTACCATATCATCACCATCCCGGCAACAGCTTTCGCTTCGTTCTTGCTGCTTGGATTCCTTGAGATTGGACAGGAAATGTGCGCCACCTTACCTTTGGTGTTGCTTTGTCGAGGCGATGAGTACTGACCATAATGCAGTGAGAATCCATTCAATTACGACTTGAATGACCTCGGTAAGAATACAACGCCCACTATCATCGAATATCCGCCAACCATCATACTCTCCATCCACAGATCTGGATCACTTCTGCCTCTCGATTCAACGTGACCTTCACGAAATTACTGCTGTAGGTCGTTTTCTTTTAATAATGACTGAATCTGACCGTGTTTTTAGTACACGAACCACGAGCCGTCAGAATACCTCTTCACTAAGTTGTACGTTTAACGCCTAACTATGTTTTGAGATCTTTATTGAGGGTTTTCCTTGTACAGGAACAAGCCGTTGGCGCCGTCTGACCACCGCCATGCAGAAGAGTTGGCTCAGATGTCGCTGTACGTTCACAGCGCACACAATGGTAGCGTCGAGCCAGGAGAAAATAGTATTCGCAGGACACTCGTGACCGGGTGGAAGATGGTTGATCAGACGACAAGGAAGAATGTGTAAAACGGAAATAAAAGTACTTTTCATATACTCTGTTGCAGTTTTAAATTATGCTGGTCGTTATTACTGTTACATATGACTGACCAAGTGCACATTTATTCCCACACTGGCCCCGCGCGCGCGCCGCACCTCTAACTCAGAAATTCATGGCCTCCCGTTCCAGAGCTCGTCCCCTTGCTTGTTATACCTCACAACTAGTATATAATTACTGCAATACACTTGCTCTTTTGTCAAATTTCTGATTGACAAGCTACATATATCCAGCTGCTGGGGTCAACACACAAGACTTAGAAATTCATTCATGCTTGGTTGGCTCGCAGCAGATTTAAATCGAAGGTCCTCGTAACTTGTTATAACTAAATCATTGTTCCATGTGTCTGCTCTCTTGGTCGCATTTTGGAGGGTTCCTGAGTCGAAATTCAGCTGAAAGTCTATGAAGCTTGACTTTGCTAGTACTAAAAAGCACACCCCATGTCAAGTTTTAATAAATACTTTACATTTGCTATACTGTAGAGTCAATCAGTGGGTTTCTATGATACGGAATTTAGGTATAGGCACATTTGCCTCTTGAATTACTAGATGAAGTATGCAAGTTCTAGCGAGAGAGAGGCCCTTGAGGCCGGTATTTGCCTTCATTGTAGATATAATTATTGAGATGTTATGTAGATAATAAAGTTAGAGTGCTTAAACCTTCTGCTTTCCTCACATTTGAGCTTGGATTCGAGCCCGCCAACTCGATAATAAGCAGCCTTCGGCAGCACGGCCCGTCACCTCCGGGAAAACAGAAATGTACCACCGGTGGTAGCTTTCACAGTTGGGGAGTGCTAGTCCGGCTAACGACCCCCTTGCAGTATTATGTATCCGTATTTTATTCCAATGAAGAGCTGGCAAGGTAGTTACTTAGTAGCTACCTGAATTAGTCCCAATTTTGAGGTGCCGCGCGCGCGCAGAGACTGATGGCGCGCGCGCGGGAATAAATGTGCATTTGATCAGTCATAGTTACAAAGTATTTACGATACGACAGCCAAAAGGAAATCATCTAATATTTAATCCATGTACAGCAGCTCGTTTCTTGGATCTATCAACATGTTTCTTGTGAGGCAAGCTTGCTATCCTCCAGGTCGATTTGCGGCGTGAATGAAATCCAAGCAGAGTGTCAATGCTACGACCAAAGCCTATCGAGTGCCGCTCGTTGATGCGCAGCAGCGAAATCGACGGAACACCAGCACAAGTAAATGGACATTGAGCATTGTTGTGTCTCTTGAACAATTATATCCGGCCACCGGTGGCCCAACCTTGGGGCAAATGTAGGCGAGGGTTTGGCAACCACGGAGTTTTCGGCTTTGTGCTGAAAAAGGGACGGGACGGAGGCAGGAAACGGAGACCAAGCTCAAGGTCCAAGCACCGTTACTTTTCAATAAACAAAAGAGGACGCCACACAACGAAGCGGAGTTACTCGAAAAGGTAGTAGGGCCAAAGCGACATAAAGGTAACGATGACGAGCGGTGCCACTGGTGCCACTGCAAATCGTTGATTGCCGGAAAGCGAGCCAAAGCGGTCAACCGAGAAAAAGTATTTGAGCTGGCCGGGTAACGCGTGAAAGGGCACCAACACAACTTCAAGGCCCTTCAAGAAACACAGCAAGTCCTCTCCAGCACCCACAACTGCGCAATGTTCCTTCGTAGTTCCGCCAAGAAACAAAAACCCACTCAAGCTCAAGATACTCTTCATGTTGGAAATGGCGTCTACGTCCACACCACACCCTCTGCCACAGATGATGGACTTCGCGTTCGCTGGCAACCTGTTCAAGAACCCGACAGCCCGACTCCAGCCAACATGGATGAACAAATGTCTGAGCAAACTCAAACGGACGACTTACCACTTGCCGACAACGATTCCAATGCATCTTTCAGCTCTGTGTTTGACGGATCGCTCTCCTCGCTCTCCTCCTCTGATGGTGGAAGTTCCAGTGGGGGCTCTTTCAGCTCCGTCGTCGATACACCGATGTCCTCTGTACCGTCCCAAGGATCTGGCTTGTCTCGAGCTCCATCGTATCAAGATCTCCTTGACTTTGTGGCCCCGAAAGATGTCAAGCCTGACTATCATCTGGCCACTCCTGTTACACCTCAAAGGAGTGCTGGTCCCTCTCGCGTTGCTCATGGAACCCCTCTTAGACGCAGTCAACCATATCCCCCGCGCAACCCAGCGAGCCCTATGAAGGTTACACCTAGAACGCCGTCGCGCCCTCTCCAGCGCACACATGCCCAGCAGTGGATAATGGAAGACGGAGGAGCGTTAGTCGACATTGCTGACGACCCTTCCGCGAGTACACCCCCCATTGGTCCAACCACCAGTTTGAATGCCTTCGAACCTAACAGAGTGTTCGAAAAAGAGATGGCGGCGTTGTTAAAGCAGCATCAAAATATCCACGTGAACCTACAGGCTATGGAGAACACGGAGCAAGAAGATGTAGATCTTGAGCAGGATACGAGTTTTATGTTCCGCGGAGGGCGGGCAGTAGCCCCTGGTCAAGTGGCGAAGCAAGGCATGCCTCGACCAATAGGTCCCCATGGGACAGAAATCATCGACGAATCTTTTAGAGCTGGGCCAGGAGAGCTGGGTGTCTACCCTCGACAATGGATTGCTCACCAGAGCACGACGTTGAAGTCCCACCCAACCGAACAACAACTGGATACGATTATGGAACTATGAGCCTACACTTCAAGCAAACTTATGACACGCACATGCAATCTATGACCACTATGACCACTATGCCCTATGCCGAGCTCCTCTTCTCGTCTTTCTCTGTTCTTCGGGTTCCTTAGACTTCGTTCTGGGTGTGATCACATTTTGTCATTTTCTTTAGATTTCTTTGCAGATTACTGTACCAGCTACCTGTATTTTCTTTGTTTCCTAACTAGTAGACCTGCTTCACAATCTGGATCGTAACATTACTAGCCAGCAATCGTGCAATGCCAAGTAAAACTGACCGATATTGTCCTCGTGGTAGACGCTAGCGTTGTGGCCACTGAAGTACTGACAACGGCCCACACGAAGAGGTTTCTTTTGGGTATGCAAGTTGGATCGTTAAGAAGTGCAATTGCAGACATTCAGGCACCACGGTCTACTCAACTGAGCGCGAATGATTATTGTTGTATGATACAGCGGAGAAGTTATAGCTGAAAATATGTTTGAGACAAATATGTCTCTGTTAGTATATCGGTTAGTACACGCGCCTGTCATGTGGTCTTCGGATACCTCTTGATCGCGCGAAAGCTGGGTTCGACTCCCAGACAGAGAGTATTACCTTTTTTCGCCTCTGCGTACCATCCACTTGATTTGCTCTTTGGAATTACTTCAATCATTTACGCTGCGTACGTTTGGATAGTCAGACGTTCATCATGCGTCCTACAATGTGTCTTTATGGCAGAAAATGAAAGCATCAATGTTCGTCTTTTGACGAGGAACTGACTTGAATGACATATGGTAGTAATCCTATTTACCCTGTCTTGGAGTTATGTATTTGATCATTATTTTTGGACGAGTTGCCTTCTAGATTGCTTCCAGAATCACAACTCTGACCGCGAGTCCGTGACTGTTGGATAGAGAAGAAAGAAAATGAAGGGAGGATTACACATCACTTAATTATGGGTTATACAAGCCGGAGCTGTTAATTATAACCTTCTACTCAAGTAGGCTACCACAGGTGGGGGACGTAGATCTATTGTACCACAGCCCTCGATGGCAGATTCTGCAAGGAGGTGGCGTCGGTGCATGGGTCGAGAGAGCGAAGACTCTGAGAGAGGTTCGCAAAGCAGACAGCGTGGCGGCGATGTTACTGAAGGTCCATTAACGGCTGGACAGAATATGGAAGCAGTCCTTCTCATTCTAGACAGATGCCATATTTTATTGTTTGAAGTGGGGAGACAGAGATCTTTGAGACTTCGTATGCTTTAAGCCAAACACATGTCGAATCCTTCGAAAAGCGCAGCCATCATGGAGAACGAAGACCAAGCATTAAAGCCTCCTGCTTTCATTGTGGATTAATTGAATGCTGTAAGCGCTGTTCTTAGATGTGAATGGAGTGGGAGCGTGTCCGTATGATTGATATGTGCCATATCACCCACTGGGCTGACCCGGCGTTCTTCGACCGGCGCAGGTCGCTGAAAACAGCACATGTGCACACGCGTTGCCCAGCAATGATTGAGAGCAATGTAGCTGCGATGAGCGCTGGCCTTGTCCACATGCATGCATGTCTCGGCGTATCGCCGCCTAAAAATTGTATGGGTGGAGATGACGCCTGCCGCGGCCTGTCATGTCCTCATTACTGTCCGAAAATATCATGGAAAGGACCACGTCCAGAGCGGAAAGAATCTGAAATCTGTGTACCGTAGTTGAAATTGGCATGGTGGAGTCTGTCTAAAATCGTCGGTGTTACCACGGCGATGAAGCACAGGCCTCTTCAGGCCGAAAGGGAATGTAAAAGATCATGACTTAGCTAAGTCCTTAGCAAAATGATAAGTCTGAACTTCGAGGTCCTGGGACGTTAGTGAGAAAGTAACAGTGAAATAAGGACCTAATTTTACCTGATCAATGTATCAACAGTTCCCGTACATACTGGCTGTCAAGGTCTGCGGGACGGACATCGAATCAAAGAATGGCAGACATGTTGAACATGTCGGAAAACAACGGGCTCGCGTCTCTGCGGCGTGGAAAACGATATTGGCGCGGGAATAGCTCGAGAAAGCGAAGGATAACCGCCCAAGCCAAGGAGAATTCTTGACATCGGTAAATTTAGGTTCGGAAGGACCTGAGAAATATCTCTCGCGGAAAAGAGAGCTTTTTGCACACGGTTGCGGTATGAGTGCACTGAACGATAAACCGATGAGAGCCCGGCCCGTGAGATTGGAGTGGCGCAACATATATACTTATAATTCGTCGGAGAATGTGTGTATCTTCCGAAGTTTCGGGACCGCCGCTTCGCGAACTTGTGTCACGGAGAGCAAGCACAGTATCCGAGACCCGATTTCCCTAAAACGCCCAGTTCGATTGGTGAGAACTGCAGCAGCGCAGCCATCTTGGAAGCGAATTCGAATATATATCGAAGAACGAACACTTGCGATCATGCGGAAGGTCGCACTCCACATAAACTGCGGGCGAAGAGGCGAGGAGGCGAGCACGGCTTTGATAACTGGAACGAATTTTCATCGGGGCATTGTTGGACCAGGTGGAGTGGGATGTGGAAGACAACTTCCTTGTGAGCTTGAGGTTCAGTCGTTCTGGACGACAACTTCCTTGCGTCCGTAGTCTTGGGGCTTCAATTCCCTGGAATCAGATGCACCAACTCCGGAGAAAAGAGCACCATTCTGAAAGGCTTCAATCCACGATTGTCATCGATATCACAGTTCCTAAGGACCTAGGAGTCAGGGGTTTATCGATATCACTGGTTAACGTCCTCATACCGGAACAAACTGCACCAACGATCTTCGTTATGAGGCTTTCAGAAGTCCTTCCGCCTCGTGCCTCGCATCCCGGTGCGTCATGCAGAAGCCTCCAAAAAAGTTCAACTTCAAGAGAAGCCACGCGAGCAGATCATCGGCACAGTCCCGCGGCCTTTTGCTCTCCCGTTTGACTTATAAAGTGGCTGGTGGATAGTGTGGATGCCGTAGCATTGCAGGCAAATACTAGGAACTTCTGAGACCTAGGTCATCGCCATACAAACTTTAAATCGTGAAAAAGAGATGATATCAGTTGGCCATTGTACATGACGCCTGAGCAGACAGAGGGTCACCGCATGGCTCTTGCGACAACCCATGGATGATCTTGGGGTGGAAGCATGCAAATCAAGTGCGAGGTTTGAAAAATAGCGGAGCAAGCTGCAGAAATGCTTCAAATGGCGTACACGCGATTTAGGCACATGACCTGATTCCCTTCTGATTATCATTCCGTTCCCAAAATGAACTGGATCCCAAGCACCTTTTCCTTTGTTTTCTTTGACCACTTCTTGAACCACATCATAAGATCAGCCTCGGTACTTCTTCGCTATTGTCTTCATAGGCAGCCTACTATTTGCCTTTCCCAGCAGTTGCCCGACGCCCATTGCCTTTATTCAGATGCCACGCACAGCGACGATAAGCTCCATGCATGTGATGAAGGCGGAATGAACCTTGAGGCCCGATTCAGAGGCCTCGTGGTGGTTTACTTCAACCCTTACAACTGAGGCAGCAATCTGCAGGGCCTATCATGGGCACATAGCAACATATCTGGGAATTTTAGGTATCTGTACCTACACGAGTATTGGAACGATAAGCCTTAACATTCGGACTCAGTCGTTAAAGCTAAAGCTTAATCGATAAGAAAGCCCTTCTAGTTTTGGCACCAACGGTCTCAGGATGGACACTGCATCCTCAGGAATATCTATCCATGGGACTTAGAATCACTTTGCGCACTGCTTTCCTCGAGGTCTTCCAGTAAACTGCTGCGGTCCAACTAGACTATCTGGTGCATAGAAATCTCAATTATGTCACGCCGAAGGACCGAGGTTACTTATCCTAACGTCGTTATCCTCTTTATGTCTTGGGGTCGGATCCTGGCTTCACGAGTTCCATACTATAGTCCAAGGGTTTGTTAAACCTCGCTCTAGTGCCGCGTTCGATATCTTTGACAACACTCTTCGTCGTGAAATGATCTCACAGAAGGTCACACGATCTTCGATTTTTTGCTATCATGGTGTTCGAATATCTAATAGGAAGCTCAGCAAGCAAAATGCAATTTATATCTCAAAGACGACAGGAGGCGAGGCTGGAACAAGAGGCAAAATGAACACTGCGTCTGTAAGCCTGATATGCGCCAAAGTCTGGCCATCGAAAGCTGTATATCCTGCATGTCAATGGACATTCACACTCGAAGATGTCTCGCGCCATGTCGATACACTGCTGATAGATTCCAGAGGCATTCCTAACCTCCTTCCCATGCGATTATTATACTAACTTCGCAATGCGGATGATTATTCGTCGCCCCGACGAACAAGGTCTCCGGAAATTCAAACATGAGGCTGATGAAGAAACGTGCGGAAGAGTTCACTGAATGCTTCTTGCTTAAGTTATTCTGCTCCTCTGATTTCGCATCTTGTTATCTACTTATCGACCTCGTACTTTTACGATAGGGATTGGCTTCTTCAAAGATACATTTCTTGATGACGCTCGGCGAAAGTCGAAAACAACCGACTGAACGGAGAGGAGAGTAATTGCGCTTTTCAACCCCTCATGAAAGCCGTGTCCTTTTGGGAGAGAATTCTCTTTTGTTCTCTGCCGCAACTTTTTCACGCCATCGCGACCCAGCAAGGTCTCCGAGTCCCGACACAGGTCAGGACCCATGGCCATCGGTCAATCTCACGTTGAATTCGGGGGCCTAGCAACCAGAACGAAAGGGTTTACGCTTACCGCTAGGCCCCATCACGCCAATGTCTAACGTCGAAAATGTCCATACATAGTTTGCGTACTCTGAGTGAGAAGGTAAGAAAATCTATCTCATTGAAATTATCATCAGAGGCAATTGTTCGTTGAGGAAATTCTAGTTGCAAATCGATAGAAATACAGACTTGGATTGGTTTTCCGTGACATTCCGTCTGCCTCAGATGTTTTGGACTTCGGATATGTTCTTTTCTGGTCAACCCAAGTTAGTATTGCGTTATTTTCCAGAAATTTCGTCAAGGCATGCGTCAATTACCTCACGGGGTGATCTCGAGACCCTGCATCACTCGGACCGTAGATAGGAAGGGAGGAGTGAACATTATCGCATTTTTAATGGAGGGTATGCCTGAGTGTGCGCGATTCACCACTAGATTAAGGCTGTTTTTACCATCTTGAAGCCAATTTCTGAGTTCTCACTGGTGAATGAATTTGTTGGAAATGGAGAAGCAGCCTCCCATGTTCTGAACTTCGTGATATTATAATACCTTCATGGACGCTAACCTAAATGGACTTGACAAGGGAAACACACACATGATTGTGGTTCCCTGGCCGACTTCACGGTCGTTCTGTGAGATACGCCCACCTTCCGGATTTATAGATGGTTTATTGGGATTTGACATGTGATGGAGCTGTGCCCACCAAACGCACAAGGAGAGGGATTTCGGAAAGCATGCGTTCCCGTTGCCCTCCCAATTCACTGATCCATTCTGGTTATATTGTTTCTCCAGCGTTGCTCGGGAACGGATATGTAGCTGGTGCCCATGCCTAATGTTAATATCGTTTCATCAATTATTGATCTTTACAGAGCAAGGCTTGAATTTGACGCTTAAGCTCAATCCGTCGCTTCAGGAGATTGCTTCCGCTCTTTGCTATCTGGTTATCTCCTTGGCAAGGAGGTTAACTCTGGTTAACTTCTTCCTATAGCAGGAGTAGGATTCAGAAAGAAAATACTGGAACGTGGCAGCGGCAGTAGATTTCATCTGATTTTCATTGTACCGAGCCTGGGTCCTCAAGCTTCAAGGCCTCAAGAGAGAACCAACTTGTTCCGGTACACGAGTCTCTGGAGGTCCTCATTTCGAGCTCGAACCTCGAGGCTTCAGATTGGTCTCCGAATCTGGACAAGAAATGATTGTGGTGATTTCGACATCGCTAAGTGCCACTTCCAAGTTCCCAGTTCCTATCGAATTCCAACGGGCGCCAAAGTGTATGAACGGCAACAACTTCCCGGCCTGCCTAGCCTCCATAGATCATTTGTTAAATTTATCCAACCTTCAAGCATTTCGTGGACGGTGGACCTCGGATCCTCATTTGAAATTCCAAATACATCCACCCAGTTGGTCGATCATCGCAACAATATAATTAATCAAGTCACAATCATCATAATACGTGAGGCCTTGAGGCCTTGCCAATGCGCAAGTAGTGTTACAGCTGTTTCCCAAAACCTTGTCATTCACTTGAGGACCCCATCAGTGTTCGCAAAAAAAAAGACAAGGTTTTGGGAAACAGCTGTAAAGGATTCAAGCCCCAGGTACGCACTGGTAGCATTGCAATTAGCCTATACCTCCGGGCTGTAGGATCTTGTACCTCTCAAATATCGCGTGTTCGGCGCATCGTTGAACCCCCCACAATTCATCGATATTCATCCCCAGTGCGGCCCAGACCACGCTTTCACCTTCTCGAATCTCGAGTCACGATCATATAAATATCCAATACATACCATCTCTAGAGCTCATCTACCCATCCGAAGACGTAGGTTTAATATTCAATGTTTATTGCTTCTTTTATCTTTCATTTTTTTCCAGCTACAATTTAAGATAGAGAGTAAACGACGAAAAGGAGCGCCTACGAGGAAAGAAGATAAGGCAGTAAAGAAAGATCCTATCCATACAATAAATAGTTCGGGTTTATCCTATGTTGGGTGATCGGGCAGTGTGCCATGTAGGGTAATGATGAAGCGAGACGCGGCATACTGTAGAGTTGAAGACGAGGATTATAATGATACACCGAAGGGATTGGGTCCAGAGATACACGCAAGGGATAGCGGCAATAGCACGAGATTATATGTTGGTTTATATTGATACATCTTGGCCGAGCGACCGAGCCGAATTGAAATGATTATGAAATGAGTGTGGGCGCTTTGTTGCGTCGATGTAGATTGAGGTCCAGATGGGTTCCAGTAGTTTGTGTAGAGAAAAGGATTGTGGTATACCGGTGCCGAGATTAAACGGGGTATGGTTTAGTGATTTGTTCATCTTCGGAAAGGACCGTGCGGGGGAAGGCCTGCCATGTCCGGATGCGAAGGAGGGCAGCAAATGAGTGTGATAATCTGGATGAGTCGATGCTTGGGTGTGATGCTTTGTGCGTGCGTACTGAGGATGTGTTGTGAGATGGGATAATGGTAGGATAAAGCCGGGGGAGGATCGAGTAAAATGAACAAGGAACAGAAGATCGAGAAAGATAGCAATGGGACAAGTCTAGAGAAGAAAAAGGAAATGGCCAGAAGCGGCGAGAATGCTAGAGAAATATGTATACACAATAAAAGCAACGGAAACGAGGAAAACGAGAGCAAAAGGAAGGGAAAAACAAATGCGGATGATGCGATGCTTTTGGGTCGCGTGCAGCGACCGATGATAAGATGCCAGCAAATGACGTTGAAGTAAAGGTGCATTAGTCGATGATGGGTAGTTGGAAATAAATGATGGATGGATAATGCGCGTGAGGGATGAAGTAAGTAGACAACGGAAATGATGGATGAAATGATAGCCTTTGTTGCTGATGCAGGATTGGGGGTTGGTGTTGATTTCTATGTTCGAAAATAATGCGATTCTATTCTTGTTTTGATTCTGGGATTCTTCGTTCCGTACCGAGGAACTTTTGATGGAGTCGATTCGAGAGCCTGAGAGAGCCAGACTGCAAAGGCCAAAAAGAACTATAGCGGCTTCTTTTGGTGTACCAGGACAGCAAAACACTGCCTGCTCCTTTGATGTAGACCTGCGCTTGGACGCGACAGACCTGTTAAATCAATCAATCAAAAAAGGTCAGCTATCAGTTACCAGTCAGTCGAGTCATAGAGTATCAAACAAAAATAGCGGCGGCATATCAAAGAGGCGAACACTGGGTAAAGGTGTCTGTCGAGTCTGTCGTAGACCAGCCAACCACAGCCACACCCATTGTTCAATGAATCACATATGTCGTATCAATTCAACAACCCGACAATCGAGACATCGAGGATGCCCTATCACGGAGACTTCAACTTCTCGCAACCATCGGTTACTGACCGGCTGACAGTTGACGAGGAAGTAGACGGAAGTAGACACGAGGAAGCAGACACGAGGAAGACAGAGAGGTAGAATAGGTAAAGATAGATGTCGGGTCGCACCCATCCACATCCACCCCGATTTATAAAGGGCAAACGCCACGTAGCAGGAAAAGAGAATAACAACTGTAAGAGAACGTACCGTCTCAGCTACGCTCGCCTTCCTGAAATCGACATACAAGGACCCATTCGGCGCCCTCCTCATCTCTCTTACTTCGCCGAATGCCTGCAAAGAAAAACGAAATCAGGTCTGATCCCACATGCCATGACACGAGACACATAAACGCACCTCGCACCAGCTCTTAACAGCCTCATACCCCCTCACGTCCTCTGGGCCCACACCACTAATAACGAGCTTTCGTTTGGGTTGCTTCTTCTTTCCCAACAACCCGCCTGGCGTAAATACCCCGCCACTGTCTCTATGAGTCCCACTGAGCGACAGCGACGCCGTAGGCGAATGCGATGGCGAGCGATTCGAGTGCGACATTCCCAATGGCGTTAGAGGCGGAGGCAAGACACCGGCGCTGGAATTGGCACTCGAACCGGGAATGGATAGAGATAATGGACCAGCAGATAGGGGTGTAGTCGGATAAGACGACAATGGGCTGTTGTTACCGCTGTTGTTGTTCGACGACGACCCCACGAGGCCCATGCGCTCGACGAACCCTCTAAATCCACTACCTTTACCCGACCTGGCGCTGGGTAGGGGTGGGGCAAAGTTGGACGTAGACGCAGAGGCTGGCGGAGAAGCTGGAGCCGAAGGACGCAGATTCCCAAGACTCGACATGGTCTTCAGCCTCTGTCGCTGTTCCAAGGCCGAGTCAAGTCCTTGAGCCTGTGCAAGCGGAGCATGCGTCGGCGACAGAGCCATCATAGCGTTCTCCACCTTTATAACCGTCGTCGAGGGTTGCAAGGACGGCGTCTGCTGCTTTGCATGCATCTCAGCCTCTGCGTCCATCCGAACTCTTGCCCAGCGCTCCTCATGCGCCCTCTCTCGCCTAATCCTCTCAATGTCCCGATCCTGCACCCCATAATCTTCCTCTTCGTCCTCCTCTTCGTCCTCCTCCTCGATATCCGTCGAAGCAATCGAAGAAGGCGTCGGTGGGAAGCTATCATCGACAGCAAAAGATGGACCGCGGTAGTGTGTCGACATCTGCGTCTGGATGTGCATCGGCGTCCTCCTAATCTGCGTCTGAGAAAGTGGGGCCTTCATCCCAAGTGGCCCGAGAACAGAGGCAGAAGCAGACTTGTGGAGCACGGGTCTCCTCGTTCCATTCGCGTTGAAACCGGCAGGAGCATGGACATTGACAAACGAGTCGTTGGTTGAATCGCTTCCTGATCCAGAGGCAGACGAGAGCATAAGCAAATCTGCGGCACTGTTCGACCGGCCACGCATGCCTAGGGGCAAAGTCTCCGCTCTCTCCCAACCCATCTCTGGCTGCATGCCGGCGTCCATCCTCGTATGTGCATTAACAATAGTGGAACCCGCGCCGAAAGCCATGGCCCCCTCCGAGTAGGCCTTGCCCAACGGCAAAGGGACAGTCGGGCTACGCAGACGCGTGATTTTGGGGGAGCTCGGGATGCTCTTCGAGGCGAGGGCTTTGCCATTGCTGGAACTAGGCTGCGGGTCCCACACACCGCGGACCGCACCCGCGACCTCCACATCCACCACCTCCGCACCTTCCATCTCATTCTCTCGGCTCTTTGCCCTCCTCGGCCCCGAATCCACGATTAAAGGCGAAGGCAGCAGCCCACTTGGTACAGCAGGCGTTGACGGCAGAGGCGGTACCTCAGCAGTAGCGGTAGGAGACCCGACTCCGACACCCGAGAGTCTAGAGATGAACGACGCGAGTCTGCCCCGTTTCTTCTCCTTGCCGTCTTTGTCTTTGCCTGTCATTGTCGTCGTTGGAGATGCTGTCGGGCCTGCAGGCGCCAAGATCATAGAGTCTCTGTCTTCCGCCCTGTCTTGAACACCACCTGCCTCGCCACCGCCGAGGCTGAAAGGCGACGCGAAACTCTTCCTCTTCCTCTCCTTGTCCTTGTCCTTCTTCCCACCAACAGGCTCCTCCATAGTTGAACTGGTCATACTCCATCTCGACATCGAGCGCATCATCGGCGGGCGCTCCGCCTGTTCCAGAGGAGCAGAGCCATACCCATACGGCTCGTCGTCCAGCCCAGAAGGGAACTCCACCCCCCTAAACTCCTCCATCCGATCCTCCAGCTTCAGCCCGCGCAGGAGCTGCAGCCTCTCGATCTCTTCTTCGTGCGTTATCCCCTCTCCTTCGCCTCCAACAAGCCCTTCAACTTCAACATTCTCCACAAACCCTCCATCCACCTCATCCTCCAAGCCCAACCCCTCCTCAAGCATCGCCACATCAGTTTCACCTCTAGCAATGCCCGCAACGCCCATACCCAGATCCAAAGGCGGCGCAGGCGGCGGCCTCGTCGGACGCGTCCCAGCCACAGGCAGCGGCATCTGGATAGGAACAGGGATAGACATCGGGCGCGCAATCGCCGACGGCGGAGTCGCAGGCTGCTGGAGCTGGAGCTGAAGAACGGACGACGGCGAGCGCGAGTGCGCCGAAGAAGCTCTCTCCTGCGTCTGTGCATGTGCCTGTGCCTGTGCCTGTGTTTGGGACAACGACAACGACAGCGACGCCGCCGAGGACTCCTTCGACACCGCGCGCGAATGCACACCACCACCACCCGACAGCAGCGAATGCGAGCGCGAAAGCGAAAGCGGCGCGGGTGCGTGTGGTCCAGGTTTGGACCCGCGCGACGACGACGACGCGTCCCTGGAGTGCACCGGTTCGGCACCCGGGCCGACGTACACCTGCGACGACGAGGCCTGGGCGTTCTGGTACGGGTGGTTCGCGTGGTACTGCTGCTGCGAGTGCTGCTGGTACTGTTGCTGTTGCTGTTGCTGTCGTTGCTGGTACGGCGTCATCGGCGTGTTCGGGGGCACCTGCACCTGGCCCCTCGCCACCGCCGTCGTGGTTGGGGTCGCATGGACGCCGAACGGGAACGAGGGCGCGAACGCCGACGGGGGAGGCGTGTGGAGGATAAAGGTGTCGTCGACGTCCCCGGCTTCGAGGGTGTACTCATCTCCATCTCCGTCTCTACTTCCGTCTTCATCGCCATCTCTCTCCAATCCATCGTCACCATCATCAACACCATCAACACCATCACCGCCATCAATCTCCGCCCCGCCCCTCAACAGCAGCGCGTCAAGCCTCTCCCTCACCTCCTCCGAGTCAATATACACCGCATGGCGCATGCCGGGGTGCGCGCCCGACGCCCCTGAGCTGAGACTCAGCGTCGAGCCGTTCATCGATGCCCCGAGGGACTGGGCTGCGGAGACCGACCCCGCGCGGGACCTGGAGGCGCTGGACGACGATACGGAGAGGTTCTGTGCGTGGCCTGCGCTTGCGCTTGTGCCCGAGCCCGGTGCGGAAGGTAAAGCGAGCGCAGCAAAGGCGGCGCGCGACTGTCTCCGCGTCGGTGGTGCACTTGGCGGTAGAGGCGAGGCTTGCATGGCGGGCGACGATGGTTGAGTTACTTGACCTTGACCCTGGCTCTGGCCCTGCGACAGAGGATGCAACAACATGCCAACGTCCTGCGAAGTCCCAGGCCAAGTTGGAGTTGCGACTGCGACCTTCTCACCTGCATCGACGTGGGCAGGTGGTACATCGGCTGCTGCTGCACTCCACCCGGCGCCGTCAACGATGTACCAGAGCCAGAGGCAGGATGGATGGACGCCGACGACTGCGACCGGAACCGCGTGCGCAAGAACGGACGGGCATCTGTGTGCGCAGAGGAGGCAGTACCGATGGAGGCATCGAACAGACCACCATGCGATTGGACGAGAACAGCGCTATCCGAGACCGACACGGACATCGCCGCAGGCGCAGTCGCCGGTGGTGGGGGTGGTCGAATCTCGCTCGGCAGACCTCAATGCCATCAAAACCAACTTCCTCCGCTGTGGCTGTGCTAAACCCCATCGCACCAAACCCAAATCCAGATCCTCGCCCAATACACTCGTCTCGCCGAGCAAAGGCAACGAGGGCGTCTTGAGCAAGCTCGGGCGTCTCGAAACGCTCCACCACGCCACGCCACGCCACGCCAGGCCAAGGTTCTGCTGCGACGTGCGTCTAGACGGAGGTGCCGATCCACTTGCATTACCACCACTGGAGGACGGAGGCAGAGCTGCGTATGAAGCCGATGCAGGGGAGTATGCCAGGCTCTGGCTCTGCGAGAGCGTGTGGCCATGTCCCTGATGTCCATGACTATGCCCGTGATGACTGTGCATAACAGACGACGCGACAGATAAAGTCGACGGCGTCCTCGCGTGTGGTGCGCATGTGCATGTGGGCATAGCCCATCCCAGGCCCGATAGCCAGCTGCGAATACGAGAGCCTCATCGACGAGTGCGAATGCGAGTGCGAGTGCCCCGACTGCCCTGAGTGCCCCGAATGCGAGTGCGACCCAGACGACGACGAATGCGACGACGCAGGCGAGTGTCCCTGTCCAGCGGCCAGTTTCGCGAGGTACGGCTGCGCCTGCGCTTGGGCGTGGCGCGCGCCTGTCGACGCTGTGTCATTGTCGTTGTTAACAACCCCAAAGACGGGTTCGACATGGACGCTACGGCGGAAGGCACCGTGAAGCAGGACGAGGGCGTTGTTGAGGTTGATGACGTGGAGAGCTCGGGTGCTGGGGCTGAGGCTAACACGGAAGAAGGTGGCGCGGGGGCAGATGAAGGGGGGATGGGCGGCGATGCGGATGGAGAAGGCGGTGGGAGGGTTGGTAGAGGCTAGACGAAAGAGTTGAGTAATCTTTATAAAAACCAAAGAAAAGAATGAACCTTATCCCTGCCCACGACGACATTGACACTGCTCTCGCCCTCCTCCCCTCTTCGCCCTCTCCATCAGGCAAGTCCCTCACCCAATTTCTCCCAGGATGTCTGAGCGGGTCCACTAACACCCCTGCCCCACCCACCCCCGCCCTCCAACAGTAAACTCTCCGCCGACGGAAACCCCAGCAGAGGCGAGTCCGCCGCGACGCGTCGTCCTGCTGGCAGTACGCGAGCCGATTACATCCTCCGCAGACCCCGTACCCCAACCCGCCGACCCCAGCGGAGACACGACAGCAGACGTATGCACCGTCGCCATTGTCCGCTGGGACGCTCTGTGTCTCAATGACAAACCCCCTGCCCCCTTCTCTTCCTCCTTGTCCTCCACGATCTCCCTCCTCTAGTGTCATACGACCCTTCGCCTTCCTCCCCCCTCCCCCAAAACCATACTAAGCCGACACTGCTGCTCCAGCCACCTCTGAATCCGCCGGTCCCTTCTGTCGACCTCCGGCACGCCGAAAGCGTACGCGTCATCGTCGTCGTCTTCGAGGTAGTAGCAGTCGTCGTCCTCATCGAGGAGGCCGGGGTCGGAAGGTGTGTGGTGTAGGGTGGTGGTCAGAGGGGGAAAGGCCGCGTAACCCTTACTCGCAGGCATCGGCTGTGAAGCCTGCGGGGGCAATGTGGGTAGAGACATAGTGGGTGTTGGTTTTGGTATGGGTGCCACTGCACCTGCAGACGCACTAGGCATAGACGGCATATCCATATCCATATTAGATCACGTCCAGACCACAACGATCGTCAAAACCTGTCTCAAACAAAAAAAAAAACGCAAATCACGCCAAGGGGAAAAAGCAGAGTGCGCAGCGCCCCGCGGAAGCGGAAGAGCAGATGGCGGACAGTGTGATGAATAGTTGCGTATACGGAGAATGCTGATGCTGACGATGATGATACCGCGTAGTAGGTGATGATGTGTATAGCTGGGTGCTGGTGTCAACCTCGGGGGTGCGTCGTATAGAGTCAAGCCACGTAAAATGTGTGCTCAAACCCAAATGAAAAAAAAGGCAGCTTGAATTGTGTGAATTGCGCCGCGCGTCGTGTGTCCAAAAAAAATCTTGCTGGCACTGGCTTGCAGGGTGGGATGACGTCGAATTCGCTTCCGCTTTGAATTCGTTACGCACGCCTGGACTGGAATGCAGGTACGAATGTATGACGGGTAGGGGGATTGCAATGGAAATTCTGAAGCTCGAGTGCTGTCGACCTATGTACTTGGTACCTGGGCCGCTTAGTTGACGGCTCACAGAGTTCAGTCACGTCGATTGTCGATGGGTCGTCGTGGACGAAACACCAACAAACGAACGCTGGAAAGAAAGAATACCGTCCACCGTCAGACGCGCTCTGAACATCGAGACCACACCCCAAACTCACCAACGCGACGTGTCCTTGTCCTTCTACCAGTCCTTCAAGTCTCGCGCAGCAATGATAGGGAATACCCGTATCGTACAACACAAACAGAGAATTCGCCACAGTACGAGTGCGGGAGTGTGAAAGGTCGGTTCAAGCAGCCCGCGTGCGTAGGTGCCTGCGCGTCAACCAAAATGTGGGGTCACCTCGAAAAAGTTGGACGGGCGTCGGTATGTATACCCTTCCCAAAAAAATTCTCTTCCTAGTTCCCATGGCCTTCTCTCAGCAACCGTCCCTGGCAAGGAGCTTATCCCAATATGGATGATGCGCGAAGCCTGGCTCGAGATCTGGATCTGTGGGTCTTTTTGGGCTAGCCTTCTTGGGGATATTTTTCTTGTTATTTATTTATTATTTTAGGACTATGTAATCATTTGTATTTATTTATTGCAGTTGATTTTGCACAATTTTATAAATTATTCTTCAGAGTATTATGTAATCAACCTTTATTACAGGAGATTTGGAAAAAGACGCCGTGCATGAACGGGGCGGCAACCACCGAAGATGACCTAAGCCCACCTAATCTGGTTGCGCCTCGTAGGCCGCCCAGTCCGACCGCCGACCACAAGGCGTTCAACATGGATTGAACGTTCTCTCCGGGAAATAAAATCACACCCGTCCTCAAAGTCATTATGTATCTCCTAAATAAATTTCACCGACTCTCATAGACTTTCAGAGCATAAAAATTGAAGGCACCCACGGATATTACATTATTTACGAGGTAATAATTACAAACCCTGTAGAATAGACCTGAATGTATGTATATTCATCGCAGAACCTCAAGAGTGTTCTACTATAACCCACGGCGTCGACAAAAGCGAGCGTTCTGGCGGGAGATACAAGCCCCGGCGTTTGCCGCCGTTCTTTGATGGCGTTCTGGACGGCGTTCTTTCCAACTTACGGATGCCCTCGCACGGTGGGACGCCTTCGCAGCTTCTTCGACTGCGCGGCCCCGCAGCCCCGCTCATCGGGAAAAGGATCCTTTGAAAAGAAAAGAAAAGAAAAAAAAAACGAATCCATGTCTTCGTCTTCTTTGCTCGGTGTTTCTTCTTTCAAATTCCAAGTTCTCAAGTTCGCATTCTGGCCAACCCCTTCGACTCCCGTGCGTAATTACACTCCCCCAATAACAATAGAGATAGCATTGACTGGCCAAGGAACATTGGGGACACCGCCCATGGGTGACGATAATGCGCCGGTCGCGTCGCTTCGAGACTTAACCCTGCAGCCTTGAGGCTGGAGGTCGGAATTTCTGAAAAAAGCCGGCGCCCTGATTAATCCTGATAAGAGTCTTTCCTCTTTCCCCTCTTTCCTCTTTTCTCCTTACAAGCAGGCAAGAGTCAAGACGACCTCGACCTCGAACGAAAAGGCCAATGAACACAAAGAAAAAATTGACAACGATTTCGATTCGATTTCGATGCGTCGACTGCAGCTTCTTTCTGTCATGCATACCCCCGCAGGTGCAGCTAGCTGCAGTTCTTCAACGAAGAGGCTTCGTCCGTCTGGGCGGCGCACTGCTTCTATGTTTTCGGTGCTTGTGGAAGACATATGTGCATACCAAGTGCATAGAGTACATACTTCGCGTTGCGTCGGAACGCCGTCCTTCCGTGTCTCGCTCGGGCCTCTAAACGCCAAATCTTCAAGGTTCGCATTGAACATCCCCAAAGTCTTTAGTCCTTCATGACTTCATGATGTCTTTCATGATGTCATCCATGCATATTCTCTATATCATATGTAGATCCGCTCCATGTTAGAAAAAAAAACACCGAATAAACCAAAGCTCCCAACATTCAACTTCGAGCCCTCCGACTTCCGACTTCCGACTTCTCATTGGATGCATGGGGTACCAGACCTCGTCATTATATAGATCACTACCCACGCGAACACATGCGCATGCGTACCCTCTACTTGATATTTAATACTTCCTGGACGCTGATACTTATCACTCCCTACAAGTACATGTATCTCTATATCCATAAACCAACCGCCCGCCCGCCCGATCGACCCAAGCCCTCTAGGCGCTCTAGGTCTCCTCCCGTCCAATCCCCAGATGCTTATTCTTGACCGCAACATACCCACATACCCTCAAAACCCTAACGCATGTGGCGGCGTCCTTCGGTACCGGTATGTAGTAGTAGAGCGTACATGTAACAGTAAGTGTCTCGGACGAAGTACAGTGCCTACTTATATTTACCCAACAAGGCAAGGAAAGCTAGCCGCGCTACGCCCACCCCTTCGGAGCTCGAGCTCGAGGTCGCTCGCTCTCGCTGAGTGGATTTAGAGCAGGGAAATAGGGTGCGTTGTGGCGGCGTCGAGGTCGAGGTCGAATAGGTCACCGGCAGCCGGGGATACGAAAGGGGGGAAACAAAAAAGAGAAGAAGCAATAAAGAAGAAGAAGAAGAAGAAGAAACTGGTAAGAACACAAGTACGTGCATACTTACGGGTTTTTCAAATATTATAATTCGAGAGCGCGTCCGGGCGCAATCTCTCTCTGTGCCTCATAAGCAAGCTTCAAGTAACCTCGCTGCCGCACGCATATATGCACTGATCCCGGCCGGGGTTCAACGCAACTACCAGTCTAACTCAGTGCAAGGAGAGCCTGTAATCGCAGATTCAATAATTAAATCGTCGTCAGCCTGGGCTCGACGCCATTGAATCCGTTGGTGTCCCTTCAAGCTTAAGCCAATTCCAGTTGCAGTTTGCACTGGCTGCTATTATGAACAACGGAGCCCGTCCTACATGCATCCGTACAATGAATGCGAATCTATGTAGGTGTCCCTTTAAATCAATTCTTCCTACTACCAATACATTAGATTCATCTACATGAGGATCACGCGCGAGGCATGGCCGCTCAATGGGGGGCCGAAACTTTCCACCTGTGGAATGATACATGCATCTCTCTTATTCCGCGCGGAAAGCTTAAGCCAACCTAAACTCCGGCTTGCCATCCCGTTTAGTAGTGTGCAATCTACTCATCCATATGGATTACCGCTCCTTGATCATGTGCACTGGCTATTGCTCATAGTAGCTAGAACTGATCATGATTCTAAGTTAATGGTCGACGCCTCAGCTTCGACCTCCATATCCATGTCCAGGTCCATGTCCACTATATTTGAGTCTATATCGTGCAGGTACTTCTGGGATGCCATATGTCATGTCATAGGCCATTTCTCGTCCACTGAAATGCAATCTATCCGTCCGTCCGACATCGGGCCGTATGTCAAGAGCTGGCAGTTATCAGTCACTGCAGTCAGTCATTGCAGTCAGTCAGGCAGTCAGTCAGTCGCTCTCTCGTCCGCTCGTCCGCTCGGACCGCGCATCTGCGCCCCTCGGGCATGTCTTAGTTCAGAAACGTCTCTGCTGCTGACTTCGCGCACGTCAAAGTTGCTGGTAAATAGAGGCCCTCTTGGAAATGACTCCTGAGGAATGGATTCGCGCTGTCTCTTGAATAAGTTCATTCAAGCTGTGAACTTCATTGCTTCCACCCAGTAGTCATTCGCGTAATTTCGCCTCGAGGTGTATGATTTCCTATCCACTAGTACTGGATAGGCGCCCGCTCGGCAGTGGATCATGATTTGACAACCGACGTCCATTAAGTAACCTCGACGCCAAGGCGCGCGAAGCTGTCTGATATGTACTGTTTTGCACCGTAGAATGAAGATTGCGGCGCGGGAAAAACGTACACGTTTAATAAACATGTTTCTCGCGAGTAATGGCGTTAAGCGCTGATTAAGGAGGGTTGGGATTTGCAGTGGCGAGACCTGGTTTGTCTCTGACGCTTATAGATCAATGATGTCCTCGACGTTTGATGTACCTCTCGTGAAGTCTGGCCCAGGGTCTGACAAGCTTTATCTGATGCCCTTTCGACGGGACAACTTTAATATTTTTCAGTCATATTATTGAGGTATGATATTAGCACCGCCCTCATCAGTAGGCGTGAGTGGAGCCAGGCGACGCCTCCCGCCTCGTGGTTCCTGAGCGCCTAATTCCGTTTCGGGTTGGATACCCTCTTCACGTTTGGTTGGGGAACTCGAAATTCATCTCTAACCAAGACGCGGTTCATGTAGTAGAATTGCTAACTCCTCCGTGAAAAATGCGACAATTTATTACAAAAATCAACTGTTTTCTTTATCTTCTCTGTCCCCAATTCATTAGTACGGTGCCAGCTAAACATCCTGCTAAGTATATCTAACTCTTGTCATTACTCAGTCCAGCGTTATGTAAACCCCCGTTCGAGGCTCTCCGGGTTAATACGAGCCCACGATGTCAAATATTTGAAGTTTGAATCAAGCTTGAAGCACTTTCGTGCAGAGTTTGGCGTTTGGAGCTTCCATATTGCCGACTTTGGCGTTCGGTGCTTAGCACCATCCACAATCGCACAACTTCCAATCAATGATCCGTTGGGTTCTGAGGGACAGTTCGCTCAGACTAGTACGAGAATGAAACCCTGACATATCGCATCCAAATCCACATTCCGTTTAGTAAATGAGACTGCTACTGTTAGCTCAGCGCTCAGACTCCCAGCTAATCCTCTCCGCTCCCTCTGGATCAACTACGGTGACATCATCCACCTTCTACTGAATGCCAACTTCTGCCCAGTTTCGACTTGGGCGAGGGGAGCAACCAATGTGCCACCCACATCAGGGAGGCGCACAGCCTCTAGAACGACGTGTTGCGAGACCATCAGTCGTACTGAGCTGATGTCAACGATGATGGCAGTGAAGCTTGAAATTTTCTTGTTGACAAACCTTGTGTTCTCATGATGATAGCCAGCCCGCAGCACCTGACATCTTAAGTGTATAGAAGATCACCCACGCTATCAGAGTCTCTGCGCTTCCCATAAGATGGTGGCGGGAAAGAGTCGAAGAGTAGCGGACCTAAGAGAAATCAATTGACCGAAAGTCGGACTCGGATCACGGAACATTAAAGGCTGCCGGAGATACAGTCCTGACGTTAGACTACATAGCACTGAAGTACTGACGTCTTTCAAGTCGGAGTCCGTTGTGTCTTCCCTAGAAGCAAGCCAACTATAACAATCCGGGCTTCCAATGCCAAGCTCCCATCTCGTCGGGACTTTGTTTGTACCTTGTGACTTCGTGGTACCGAACGAAGTTTGCTTGCTTGCGCAAATCAAGCCTAGAGGTACAACGGCGTCAGTTCTCGAATAAAGTCTAAATTTGCTCTCGGACTTGAGTTGAGCATGACCTCGAGTGCTCAACTACCATGGGTTCATCAGGAGGATAGTACTAATAATGTAAATGTAGTCGCGCTATCGAGTCTCAGACTGCTCGATCACACCACAATTCTGATGTGTCAGTGCGCCACACTCCCATCCCTTCAGTGCTAAGCGTTCACTTCTTTTAGCCAAACCAATTCTTCGTAGCCTCTCGTTGACTTTCCAACTCTCCTGCAGCATGCTCCACAGACTTCCACTTCTGCTCTAACACATTTATACAGTATATGTCAAATATACAACCACTCCTGAATGTTCGGAGCCACCATTCATTAGAGTTAACCTCTCCTTTCTTGGCTACCCATTTACCTCTCGCTAGAGAGAATATCTTTTATGCCTGACGGAACCAGCATATGTGACCCCAAATGAAGGCACGCTTGGGTCATAAATTTGGATCATTGCTTCACTTCTCCGATTCAGGTCGGGTTTCTCTGAGACGACAGACGTGCACCTTTTGCTTCCCTTCTTTGTGCTGTATTTTTGTTGTTCTTGAATTAGTTTAAATGATCCAACGGACATACATCCCCGGGTGAAATGACGTTGTCAATGACTGCTCCGAATAACGTATCCAAATCGGGTCCTGGAAGCTTCCGGCGTCGATATGTTTTTCGTCATGCACGGCAAATGCCAATTTTTGCGATAAATTTAGTCGCAATCTATGCAAACTAGATACTTGGTGTGCTCTCTCGGATGACGTAACTTGTGCGTATCGAGAAACTCGAGATGGAAATTACCTTGTTGTGAATCAGTCCTCAATTGCATTTACGACGACGGCTTAGTGGCATGATTTATTCATCATCCGGCGAATAAAAACTGTGATGTTGTCTTATCACATCGTTCACCTTCCACCCACGTCTACCCCACCGCGGAGATAAAGTGCAACAAATATCTCTCCAGTCCATCCTCTTTAATTTCAACTGCATGCAACCGAATCAATTGGAAGTCTTACTGAGGTAGATACTTCTGGGCTTGCGTATAAAGCGTGGAGTACTTATATCAACAGGATTTTTGATTTTATTTCAGTAGCACATAATTTCGAGCAGAATTTAACTGCTTTATAATATGGTTTACCTTCGTCGGGCCCTACAGAATGCCAGGGTCAGGGAACAAGGAGGGACTTTCTAAGATGTCAGTAATGTTGATGGGAGAAGCTGGGATTGTGTACTAAGCCGTCGGATGGCTGCAATAGTTCATTATACTATCGTCTTCAAAGTGGGCTTAGAAGTCCTCAAAGCTCTCTGGGCGCTGCGGGATTACAGCATCCCACACGCCGACGTTGTAAAACTTGAACAGTGGCATAAATAGACACGGACATTAAATAAAGTGCAGTCTGGAAGCAGGCTGGCGGTTAGAGATTATTGGAGCATATGATAGCATTGTATATTCGCTCCCTCAAAGTGTAGTTTATAAAATGGCGTGGACAACAACATCAGGCTGACGATCGTCGGAAAAGACTGTTCCACGAACGAAATGGCTTCGCAATTGATGCCTCGCCTCACTCGGGGCTAGAAAGGAAATAAGAAGGTCACGGAAAGACAGCAAATCGATTTCCTCATGGCATTTGTAATCTAAAAAAGGAAGTTCGTGAGGGTTTATATGTCGATGATTTGTCAGTCAGTATCCAGTGCGATAGTCGGGCATGGCCAGTATAGGATCTAGTACCCACGCATGCTGTACTAGACATGTGGTAAGTAAGGTCAGCTCAGCGCTCAAGACTAAAGGGCTTTTGTGTACCTTACTTACGTGTTAACTCCAGGTATGATGATGTCCTATCAGCGAACGAGGTGTGAAAATCATTACCATGCGTATACCGGGGCGTTAAAGGCGTTGTCGAAGGGGGTTAAGTATATGGATATATCAAAGCACAAGTTGCCTGAGAGCTATCCAATAGCGTTCCTGCCGTTAAGCACGATTAAGATGATCAAAGACAAGCAGAGTGCCGAGTAGTCATTCGCGAGGAATATCTACATCCCCCAAATGAGTGGCGCCGGTCAATCCCGACGTCGAGAGGAATTAAAACTTACTAGTCCGCGTAGCTTAATATTTTGATTCGCTGACCAATGCATAACTGCCTACTACATAGTACCGGCCGTATTACCTCAAACTGTACCTTGAGGAAATGCAAAGTCAGTGAAACTTGAGCTTGAGATAACCTGGAGGCGCACTTTGAGGGGAATTAGGAAGTTTCGAACAAGGAAAAAAATTTCCACCCCAAAACGTGTACAGCCCTATCCTGGGAGAATGTCAGAAGACAATAGGACCTAAGCGCTAAGCGCTCAGTGTTGAGAATATCTACCAAGCGCAAAACTAGGAGCGCATCGAGCGCGTGGAAAAGATTTGATTTTACTCACCAGCACAATCTTATGTGCATATTCCTTTGTGCATGCTTAATTCAAAGCTTAGAATTTGAAATTTGAGCCTTTGAGCGCCCGCATGTGGACGAGAGAGTCAGATAAGCACGACAGCTGTCCGTGAATGACGAAACGTTTATAATGTCAAGGATCCTTTCTACAAAGATAAGCTCTTCACGGTGCAAAACTCAGGCTTCCAAGGAAGGAAGAGTTGCATACGATAATTAGGAGTTAATCAGTTAATCGGTAGAGTGGACTGCGCACCTCTACGATAGATAGAACCCATCGTCGTGGGGTATGCAGCATGGCAACAAAATGAAAGAAGGTGTGACTCCCGTTCCGAATTCCGCGCATCCATCCGACAAATTCAGGAGAGTCTCCCGACATGTGAAAGAAAAGATATCGTCGACGGTACGTCGGCCAAGCGATTAAATTAAAAATCTTGCCATCGGATGTTCACATGAGAGTCAATCAATAACGTCTCTCTGACTCTCCGATCCAACTGTCGTTTGAAAATTAATTGGGAATGAGAGACTTGATTTCATTTAGAAGTCTACAGACGAAATGTTTCTGAAATAACAGACTTCGAGTGAAAGATATCCAAAGGCCTTTGAAAGGCCGCGACGTAGAGCAGAACCAGACCGCTTATTTCCGAACGAATGTGTTCATTTTTCAGCAGGGCGAACGGGCCGCATATCGGGTTTTGGATCAACGTGAGCAGTGAACTTGATGTACGGACTGACATCGCTGCCATCTCCCTAAACAAAGAGTCACTATCAATATAGGCCCTACAGGTGTAAGATACTCACGATCATCCACGTAGGGAACCCAGGCTGGAAGTCTTGAGCACTCTCCAAATACTTGATTTGCTCATCGCTCAGAGATAGCTCGAGAGCTTCCGTATTAGCGAGCAGATGTTCAATTTTGCGGCCTCCGATGATGGGGAAAACGTAGATTGTTTTCTGCATGAGGTAAGCAATAGCAACTAAAGGGAGCCGCAACGGAATGAGCCACTCAGGAGTTTTCATTGTATAGTAATTCAGACTTACCAGAAGTTATGTGCTTCGCCCCAGTTTCAGCGGCAACTTTCTCGAGTGCCTTGCAAACAACCTTTTCTTTCTCGTTGCGTTCCCATTCGGGGTTGAAGATTGTGCGCCCCTTCTCGCCAGATTGGCGACGCGCCTCTTCTTCTGCGTCAGAACGAATTTTACCTCCCGCGAGGACGTTCCAAGGAGCAAGGGCCATTCCTAGAAAAATATTCATTGGGCGGGATACTTGCGATAGCGTGCTGAAACGTACCTTCGGATCTGCACATAGGGATGATATCACGTTCAAATGAACGCTCCATTATATTCCACGCTCCTTGATATATGACAAAGGGTGTCAAGGCATGGTCTCGAGCATACTGATTGGCCTTCGACACAACCCATGCAGGAGTATCAGAAACCCCCTAAACAAAGTTCTCATCAGGAAAAAGAGTAACAACATTACCGCAGCGACTTACAAGATATAGAACTTTTCCCCGCAGAATGAGCGTATGGAGCGATTTCATGACTTCTTCGATGCTAGTGTCCCAGTCCCACCAATGAAGGTATAACAAGTCGATATAGGGCGTCCGAAGCTTTTTTAAAGATGCCTCGACAGACATATGCAAGGACTTGGCGTTGTTTCCTACATAGAGGACTTTCTGGTTGATGGAATCATTACGATTCTTGAAATTCGTCGTGTACTGCATCGTATGTTAGTGAACAGATGGCAGAGTACACAGAAAAATAATGCAGACTTTGGTCGCAATGAATAGTTGGTCCCTGATCCCCCTTTTCTCTGCCCATTCTCCAACAAACATCTCTGAAGTTTCATCTTGACTGTAAAAAAAATTAACACGCAGAATATACGCATAACCTTGATGACTGACTAATTGTTCGCAGTGTCAATGAAATTTCCTCCATTGTCGAAGTAGGCGTCTAGAAGCTTGAAGCTTGACTCTTTATCCATGCTACCCATGCCCAATTCCTGCCATTTATCTCCGATACTCATCGCTCCGAGCTGCAAAGGCGAGACATGTACACCCGCAGTAGAAGACAATACGCGGTAACGACCGAGGCCAGTCTTGGGTTGAGGAGGTGTGGTCCAAAGAGACATTTTCTAGCGTCGGAGGAGGGGATGAGAGCTTGAACAGATAAGGGCTTTGATGAGGGATTTTATAAGAGATTTATGATTAGAGAAACCGACATCAGGATATGTAATTCTGAGAGTATGTGAGTAATACCCTGAGTAATCAACGAATCACACTTACACGAAGGTTGGGACTTTTTGGACAATGTTGGTATCCCAAAATCGATTGCCTATCCTATAATATCCTAGGTCAGCAGGCATATGTACATGAGTCAATGAGATGATAACAAAAAAAACACCACTTAGGTCTGGTCTTTCCCATGAAGATGGTTAAGACGTCACAGATGCCCTCGATTTTCATACTCCTCTTCTCAGGAGCCCGAAGATCGCTTCAGTGTCCAGGCAGAAACGGCTCGATGTAAGTCCGCGAAGCTTAATCGGTCTCGTGAGGGTGTATAAATACCATAGCGGGTACTTTTTCAAAGCTCAGGCTGGGAACGAGCGCAGACTCAGCTGAGCCACGGAAACACTACTGCCACGGAAACACTACTTACACGTTCAAAGTCCCCAGTCTCGCAGATTTCGTATGCCGTCTTAGAACGCCAACCCTTCAGTTCCTGTAATCATTTTCCAAGGAGAACGCAGAATGCAATGAAGACTGATCTAGAGCAAAGAAAACAAGAGTATCTTCAAGTTACGGTGGAGTCGGAGCAAAGTCGGAGGGATAGGAGGTGGCCTTCGGAACACAACAATGATTTTGGTGAGCTTGCGCGAATGCGGATGGTCGGTCACACACGGTCACCGGTCACGAGCCTAGCAGTGGCACAAAAGCCTCCCTCCATTTGCACAGCACAGAGTTCAACAAGAGTTTTGCAACAGTTTCCATATTTCTATGCCGAAAATTGGACGTCACAATACTCTAAGCAATTTCGGAATATAATACTTGCCTACAACGTTTTTAGAACCTGGATTTACTGGGGACTGGGGAGATCGTGTTCAATGAATCAAAACTACTACTACGTAGAACCCATAATCTTCTTGTCTTCTCCGTCATGAAGCTTACTTTCCAGAGTGATGTCGCACAGGCTGCAAGGTGGGCCTCAGGTCAAACGTTGCAGTCGATCCCATCAAGCGGATAATCTCGGTGCCATCGCCCTGAAAAGACCAGAACTATATCAGTAAAGACGTCAAAGCAACAGTGACGTGAAGAACCCACAATCAGCGAATTGGGGAATCCTGGGTCGAAGGGTACGACGCTCTCCAAATATCTCATTTGTTCGTCGTTCAGGGAAACCTGGAGAGCCTCAATATTGGCAAGCAGATGCTCGACTTTGCGTCCTCCAATAATGGGGAAGACATAGGGCGTCTTGTGCATAAGGTATGCGATTGCCACTAGAATCGACAATGTTCGAAGTGAGTCATCGCACGGCAATATATGGATTAGATCCAGGGACCTACCTGCATTGATGTGCTTGGCGCCAACCTCAGTAGCTACTTTCTCAAGTGCCTTGCAGACTGCCCTTTCTTGGTCATTGCGCTCCCAGTCGGGCCCTAGAAGCGTACGCCCCTTCTCTCCAGTTTGGCGACGCTGCTCTTCCTCTTCGTCAGTTCGAATTTTGCCTCCTGCCAACACATTCCAAGGAGCAAGCGCCATGCCTGATGGAAACGTGAGAGGTTATCGTCACGAACAAAATAGAAGCCTACCTTCGGACTTGCACATAGGAATAATTTCACGCTCAAAGGAGCGCTCCATGACATTCCACGCGCCTTGGTATATGACAAAAGGTGTCAAGGCATGATCACGGGCATACTGATTAGCCTTCGCAACAACCCACGCAGGCGTGTCCGAAACTCCCTATAAAACTTACTATATCGGAGGGAAAATAGAGACTCGTTAAATTACTTACGAGATATAAAACTTTGCCTTGTAAAATGAGCGTATGGAGAGATTTCATGACTTCCTCGATGCTGGTGTCCCAATCCCACCAGTGAAGGTACAACAGATCGATATAACTCGTTCGGAGCTTCTTCAGAGATGCCTCGACAGATATATGCAATGACTTTGTGTTGTTTCCCAAAAAGCATACTTTCTGTTCGACAGAATTATTACGAAGCTTAAAGCTCGATGTGAACTAGATCCGATATTAATACCGGACTGAGGATGTCCGAGATTACGGAAGAAAAGACCACAGACTTTGGTTGCAATGAACAGTTGGTCCCTGATTCCCCTTTGCTCTGCCCATTCTCCAATGAACTGCTCGGAAGTTTCGTCTTGGCTGTAAAATGCATCGCGTTAGCTGATGTTCGATATGCGCATAAGAAACTTCGAGTACGCACTAGTTGTTTGCAGTGTCGATGAAGTTTCCTCCATTGTCAAAGTAGGCATCCAAGAGCTTGAAGCTCGACTCCTTGTCCATGCTGCCCGCGCCAATTTCGTGCCATCTATCTCCGATGTTCATTGCCCCAAGTTGGATTGGCGAGACATGGACACCAGCAAAGGAGGACAACACACGATAGCGACCGAGATTAGTCTTAGGAGGAGCAGCTGGGTTAAAAAATGATGCAGCCATGTTTGAAGTCAAGAAAGGACGAGAGCTCGAGTAGATGAGGTCTTTGGCCACAGAAGAGAAAAATAGAGCCCTTTATATACTGTTCTGAAATCGAGACTGATTAATCAGAAACCACAAAATCGGACTAAAAAATATCTTCATAATGTCTTTAGGGCAAAATTCAAGCCGCCATCGACGCGTCCCTCGTGCTGACAGTCGACTATGTGTCACTGCAGCCGCCCGGGGACAGGTTTTTTGCGTCGTGGTGATTTTCCGTGTCCTTCTTCGAAATGAGATTGGACGACAATAAGTAGATGACAGAGCAGTGGAGTCGAAACTGAACGGTCGAGACCAAGAGTTTTAGAGAGTTGCCAAAAACCGACCAAAGAGTCGCATTGAAGACTTGGCAAAGACGGTCAGAAGAAATTTGCTGTTCGAACTTTATGTATATCAAGAGTGTTTAACCACCATTGTCTCCTCAGAAAGAAATAGCATGAAGAAGGTAAAGATAAAGCAGATCAATCGCAGATAGCCATGGGCGTTCACTGAGTTCACGGAAGGAAGATATCGATTGACTCGAGCTCGGCGGCCAGCAAATTGAAACGGTTCCGAATCGCGCCGCTAATCCCTTCCGAAGGTAACAACTACAAATAAAATCGTCTTAAGTAGTTGAGGTCGGCGGAGCTTGCACTAATACTCCTCAACTTTCAAGAACCAATCAAGAGCGTTTTTCCAAATGCTTTCCCTTTCCATTCAGAACGCTTGTGAATTCTAAGGTCTACGGGCCGACTAAGTAATATATTTGTCATTCGAACGATGATTCCTAAAGTTGCACACAAAAGCATGTGGATCATCTGTTACGGATTCTGTCGGCATGTAAAAGCATGTAGCCGTCTTGCCAGAAGAACTTGTCGTAGCTTATAAAGCTGGGACAGCAAATATCGTGCAAATTCAGCTCGCGGCTATTATTTTCAGACCAATTTCTAACTGAAAGACACACAAGGCTGTGAACCTCACTGTACAAAGAAGCCTTGAAGCATCCTCACGATGTTTCTTTTCCACTAGTAGGACGAATCGGTTGGAGCATAGGCCTCGTGTCAATATGCGCGGTGGACGTAATGAAGCGGACGGGCTGAGTGCCATCTCCCTGAAACGCGAAAGGGACTTAAGCAAGCACATCAAGTATGACGGTATCAAGAAGAACTCACAATCATCCAAGTCGGGAATCCTGGCTCGAAGGGTACGACACTTTCCAAGTACTTGATGTGTTCGTCACTCAAGGATATCTCAAGAGCCTCCAAATTAGCGAGCAGATGCTCGACTTTCCGGCCTCCGATAATAGGAAACACAAACGTCGTTTTCTGCATGAGGTATGCAATTGCCACTAGACGAAAGGTCAGTTCAAATGGCGGCGATTTATTCCGGTGGGTATACCTGAGGTGATGTGCTTTGCTCCTACCTCCGCCGCTACTTTCTCGAGAGCCTTACAGATTGTCTTCTGTTGCTCATTACGCTCCCAATCGGGGTTGGATAACGTGCGTCCCTTCTCTCCAGTCTGAAGGCGCCTCTCCTCCTCTTCATCAGTCCGAATTTTACCGGCTGCGAGAACGTTCCATGGAGCGAGAGCCATGCCTGTCCAAAGAAAAAGAGCATTTATTTACAGCGTTTCCTTGAAAGATGTAATGAAAACTTACCTTCGGATTTGCACATAGGAATAATTTCCCGTTCGAATGAGCGTTCGAGCACATTCCATGCTCCTTGATATATAACGAACGGCGTCAGCGCATGGTCTCGGGCATACTGATTGGCTTTCGAAACAATCCAGGCAGGTGTATCAGAGATGCCCTGTACGACGTTCTTCGAATCAGCTGAAAGGGCGCGCGAAAATTATGGCCCGACGTACGAGGTACAGGACCTTGCCCTGTAAAATGAGCGTGTGGAGGGATCTCATCACTTCCTCAACGCTGGTATCCCAGTCCCACCAGTGAAGATACAACAAGTCGATGTATGTCGTTCGAAGCTTTTTAAGAGATGCCTCGACGGACATATGCAAGGACTTGGCATTGTTCCCGACATAGAGGACTTTCTGGTCGATGGTATTGTTTCGATTTTTGAAATTAGTTGTGTACTGAAGTATCAATTAGCAAGCGTCCGGCGACACGAAAAAAAATAGCAGTACAAACCTTGGTCGCAATGAACAACTGGTCCCTAATCCCTCTTTCCTCTGCCCACTCTCCAACGAAGATTTCCGAGGTTTCATCTTGACTGTTAAAGCATATAGTTCAGGAAGTTGATATGACATGAGACGAACACATTCAAGTACTCACTAGTTGTTTGCAGTGTCAATGAAGTTGCCTCCATTGTCAAAATAGGCATCCAGAAGCTTAAAACTCGATTCTTTATCCATGCTGCCCATACCGATATCATTCCATTTATCCCCGATACTCATTGCCCCAAGCTGTATAGGAGAGACATGTACACCAGCAGTTGGTGACAAAACACGATAACGGCCAAGGCCAGTCTTGGGTTGAGGAGGTGTGGTCCACAGCGACATATCGTGGTGATAAGGAAGGATATGGTGAAGCCTTGGACACCAGATTAGAGTTGGACATTTATATCGGATTCTGGGAGTATAGGTGAGTAATCAAGAAACCACGCGTAGGTCAGGTCGGGGCTCCTTTTGCCAGTCTCAGTGATACTGACAGTAATCTCGAAGTTCACGCGGGCGGCCGCGAGAGGACAGAGTCCTTTTCAGGTTGAAAAGTTCTCATGACGATGAAGGGATGCGGCTCTTCTCGCGGAAGTTGGGCCCGTATAATCTTGTAATCACCCACATTAGAAAGCAAGAACTGCGCAGCAGGAGTGAATGTAAGCATCTCTTCCGATTCGTACAGAAAATGAGATGGCGGTCAAGTGCAAGAACGAATGCACTCAAAATGCACTGGCATAGTCCTTCAAAAGTGACAGGTGCAAATAGAAGAGCCCCTAGTATTGGCATGTACAACTCCGAGCGAATTCCCTCCAACCCTACTTTCGCCCCATAAGTAACACGCGTATACATTCGACTTACGAGGGACTTTCGAAAGAGTTCCCATATTGATCATCACGTCCTCAGAAGACGATTCACAAACAGAGTACAAGATAAAAAGGTACACTAAAAGATTCCAGTATTCTCCTACATACTCACCATACTCACGACATTTATTTACCAGTAGCAGGACGAACGGGCTGGAGAGTAGGCCTCATATCGATATGCGCAACCGACGCTAGTAGGAAGCAGCTGGTGTCAGTGCCATCTCCCTGAATACGTGACGAAGCATTAGCTAAAACGTTAGACCAGGGGCGGGAAGCACCCACAATCATCGTAACAGGGAATCCTGGGTCAAAGTCTACGAAACTCTCCAAATACTTGATTTGCTCATTGCTCAGAGAAAGTTCGAGAGCTTCGACGTTCGCGAGCAGATGCTCGACTTTACGGCCTCCAATGATGGGGAAAACGTAGGCTGTCTTCTGCATGAGGTATGCGATGGCCACTATAAATAGTAGAAACGAGATGAGGAGCAACTCGGGAATGACGGGTGATTGCAATGGTTGCTTGCCTGAAGTAATGCTCTTCGCTCCAATATCTGCCGCCACTTTCTCGAGGGCCTTACAAACCCTCTTTTGTTGGTCGTTACGTTCCCATTCAGGTTCAGTGAGCGTACGGCCTTTCTCTCCAGTTTTACGGCGCCTTTCTTCTTCTGCGTCAGTCCGAATCTTGCCTGCCGCGAGTACGTTCCACGGACAAAGAGCCATGCCTGGCAATATGAAAAAACATTGAGCGAAGTTCCGCGAGAAATCTACTCGAAGCATACCTTCGACTCTGGCCATCGGAATAATGTCGCGCTCGAATGAACGTTCCATTACATTCCAAGCTCCTTGGTATACGACGAATGGCGTCAACGCATGATCCCGCGCATACTGATTGGCTTTCGAAACCACCCATGCAGGTGTGTCGGAAACACCCTGCAAATTTTTATTTAAGTAACAGAGAAGCGAATATTATCGAGACGGCTTACAAGATACAAAACTTTGCCCTGTAAGATGAGTGGATGGAGGGACCTCATCACCTCCTCCACGCTCGTGTCCCAGTCCCACCAATGAAGATACAGGAGATCGATATAGGTCGTTCGGAGTTTCTTCAAAGAAGCTTCGACGGAGATATGCAACGACTTCGCATTGTTGCCGACGTATGAAATTTGCTGTTGGACCGATTTATTGCGGTTTTTGAAGTTCGTCGTATACTGGCACAGGCTTCAGCTTTTACATAGCTCAAGTCTCAAACGGAGAATGACGCACCTTCGTCGCAATGAACAACTGGTCCCTGATCCCTCGCGTCTCTGCCCACTCTCCAACGAACATCTCAGACGTCTCGTCCTGGCTAAAAAGTCACAATTCGAGAGCTTTAACGAGGAATATAGGACTGTACGTGATGAAAATACTCACTAGTTGTTTGCAGTGTCGATGAAGTTTCCGCCGTTCTCGTAGTAGGCATCTAGCAGTTTGAAGCTTGACTCTTTATCCATGCTACCCATGCCCGCATCTTGCCATTTATCCCCAATACTCATCGCTCCGAGCGCCAAAGGTGAGACATGCACGCCAGCATTAGGAGAGAAGACGCGGTAGCGACCAAGGCCCGTCTTTGGGGGAGGAGGTGGACTCCAGAGAGGTGACATATTTCTGCTGTCGAACGAAGGAAGGGATGGGAAGGTTTGGGAGCAATTAGAAAAAGAGGGTCGTTTATATGTGGTTCGAATAAAAGAGGAATAATGGCTCGGATGTTTCAAAAAGCGACTTGACGAACGCTGATGTCACTAAAGCTGTGGTGCGTCATACAGTCTTCTGAGACCATCGTGCGGCGCCGGTGGAATCACAGAATTAGGCCAGCCTGAGGCCGCAGGTCGACTTGGCCATTGACATGCCTCTCTTCCTTGGGAGTACATCTGACGAGTACTACATAGTCCCATACTTGTTGACTATATGGAAAAGAATTCCATTCGACGCGTCTTCTCTCGAAGAAGGGAGGTTCATAAGTAGCGCAAGCCGCCTTTGACGGTGAGGCTGCGGGACTCGGCGGTCGTCGTGCGTCGATCGAATCTCGAGAGCGAAGTATCGATTATTCGAGCTCCCTGCCACTGCTCAGAGTCCGTAGTCGTTTTAATATTTCCAGTTGGCTTCACAAGAAGATCCTAAATCCAGAGGCCAGAGTTCGTGAAGGAAGAGATCTAGAAGCTGGGGCGAGTACTCCCACGACATCGCGCGACGCGAACGCGCGTCTAACACATCACGCCGACGATTTTGGTTGCCTATTTACATAGCGTTATGTAACGCAGCCTATGTTTCAAAACCGAAGGCGACCTCCGTCAAAACCTTCACCTGCGTTTACGATGTGTTTACCACCCGTCCTCCCACCCTAAGCAAGAAGGTATCCACCCAATACACAGAGCGTCAACGGATTCCTTCATCATGGCCACAGCTCCTCCTCCTCAGATTAACGTCTACACTTCGTTACCTCGGACTTGTGGCACTTGGCGCCGACCTCGAGGTTGAACCTACCAATTGGCGTTGGATCCATTGCCTCACTCTCCCACTCGAGAAGCTCCACGCACTCCAATTCTCGCAGAAGCCATACAAATGGATCCGCTATGCCATTGGAGTCGTTGTTGGAGCAGAAGGCGACCTCTCTACCAGTTCCGATTCGCCCAATGCTGTGGACTACGACGCTGCCATCCTACCAGCTGACTCCGCCGATCTATACTATCACATCAGCAATGAGGGGAAGCGAAGGATATTCCCCGTCGATCCTCAGATCGTGCGCACAAGCATCACAAGTTCTAGTGTGCACACCCCTCGGAGGGATGACTTCAGGGAAGAAGTTTCAGAGCGGGATGGAAAGCGTTGCATCTTGACAGGGTTTAGGGACATGTACTGCGACGCCGTGCACCTTCTTGCCCACAGCCAGGGCGATACCGTATGCTACTCTCACTTTCAATCTGTCCTCGCTCACCATTGCAATCGCGGTAGTACATCTCAACTTATACTCAGCACCGCAGTCGAGACTCTGCCAGAGGCGACATCATAGAAGATATCGACGATATCCGAAACGGCCTTTTTCTAAACAAGCTCCTTCACGTCGCATTTGGTAAAGATCTCGCATTTTTAGTGGTGCGTGCCGCTTGTACGATACCTAATCGGAGCCTAATGGTGCCAATAAGCAGACGCCCAACTTTGCCCTGAACACGGACGACATCGACCCCACCGCACCACCGACAGAGAAGAGGTGTACATCACATGTCTTTGGGGATGATATCCCCACTTTGGAACTCCATCCGCGCTTTCGAATCCAGATTCATGATACTCCTGAGTACCCCCCTGCCATTGTCTTCGACGCTGTCTACGCTGGCGCTGTACTTTACCATTTCGGCACTCAGTCAGTGAAAGGTAACATCACCGCATCTTGGAAAGACATTTTCTACCCCAGTGAAGTCATGACCATGGCACACGCGGATTATAAGGAAAACGTTGATGAACGAGCCACCGCTGCGGAGAGGAAACAAACCCAAGACCGGGAGCGTGCCGCGCGCCATGAAGCTCGCTGTGAAGCTCGCCGCCAACCCGACACCTTCGACATGCTCATGACCCTGCCATATGCCATGGTGCCACGGAATGAGCTGCAGGCGGTGTTGAGAGAAGCCAAAGAGAAGGCAGAGGCAGCGGAGCAGAGACGTGTGCAGGACAAAGTTGATGCATGGATGAGGCAAGTCACTGATGTATAGTGCACGTAAAATAGTCCTAGCCTGGCACATGAATTCTGTATTTTGTAGTCCAACCTTCAATACTCGTATGTAGCCTACCTCTAAATATTTGTATTAACCAACTTAATGCCTTCATCTCAAGTGTTTGTTTGGAAAGGTTTTCACCTCGATTTTGCGCCGTAGCTGCTAAGTCTTTCGTCTTCCATAATCGAAAATACTGAACAGACAGATGTGGGATTTGGACCACATAACACCGACCAGGTCAAAACTGAAGGCGACCTCCATCAAGACCTTCACCTGCCCTTGCGATGAGTTTGCCAGCACCACCTACACCCAACGTCAACGGACAGCCATCCTCATCCACCATAATTCTCCTTTTCGTTGTAGCCACCCGTCCCTCTAGCCGAAGATCTCATCAAAAAGACGAAGACAGCGAGTCAAGGAGGAGCCGCCTCCTGCTCCCATGCCGTATCCGCCTTACCACCACTGCATAACGTTCAAGTTGATCATGAATTTGCCTAGCACTCGGAAACCAATGTTGAATCACAGGTAGCGGGTGGTTGGCAAGTGAAAATTAGTAATGGAAGACTCCCCCGTCAAATAAGTCCAGATTGTACCGGTTCTCGCAACACGTAGATAATTTCGCGGAGAAGCTGTACAATTGCTTTGAGTTTAAGGAGGATATGAAGGCGGTGATCTGAGATCCGAAGTATGAGGCGCATAAGCGCCGGGAAAGTTAGGTCATGACCGGAGAGTATCGACAGCGTGTCGAGAAGATGTTGCATACGCGTTCTGCCTTAAACCGTTCGCGAGGATATGAGCGTACGGATGGGGCCAACGCAATACACTCAGACACGTACAGCTTCCCAGTAAGCAAAGATAGGCAAGTCGACATTCAGATCTGAAAGGTGACACATTTACTCCTTCCGACCAGCAGTTGGAAAGGGGACTGAGGAGTAACTTGGTTTAAAGTTTTGATAAAGAAAGCTGCGAAAGAGATATTTTAGGAGAAGGAGCAAAGGATGTGCTGAGAACGACAACCATCGATTATCAACGCCTTCAAGGACCGACCTTAGTTGACTAACAGCCTGAGACGTTGTCAAGCCCATTTTCGAGTCCTGGTTAGCGGATAAGATTTTGTGCCCGGTAAGAAGGGAGTGACCGACGTGTTTCACTATAAGATAAAAACAAGTTAATTATGACGCATGCAGGCAGCAGCTGGCAGCTAAGGTTGAGAAAAAATTGCGCATACAATGATCACGATGATCCAGCGATAGATAGAATACATGTTCAAAATCTACCGTCTTCTTGATGCGATCGGCGCTCAATAGAATACTATCAAGCGCCCATGACGTTCGTATCCACGAGTCATGTTCTGCAAGGGATAAACAATAATCAATGGAGACTGGGTCGCCTCGAAGTTCAACGACTTTCCGAACAGAAGTTCTAGATTGACATAACGTACCGAGGTGGACAACTCTCAAGCTGGACCCTTCTCTCAGCACGTACCACCAAACCTAACCCTCTAAGCACTTGTATCCTCCCATTCGAATACCCACTCGACTCTGCCCGGGCCATTAAAAGCTCTTGACAGACGACGAAACGTGGCATAAGGCCATGACGCCCCGGCGCAGAAAACCCATTGGCACGCAGTTCTGTCCGTCCATTCCCTAAGAAACACTTCGATTTAATACAGCGCAGGGTTGACGCATATACTCGAGTATGCACAACGTGGACGTACTTACTGTACTTACTCCTCAGGTAGTCCGGAAGCCCATTGCGCGTCTGTGTTTCATGACCATCGACGACGCGTGCGTCCGATTCCGCAAGCGTTGACTCGAGGCGTAGCTTGTAGCGAAGGTGGAGCACGATCGAATTTAGCTAGTGCGTTTAAAGAGAGTTCGCCAAGCCGACGAAGCAACATGCATATAACTACCAATTATCGCTTTCTGTGTCCGCGTTGTCTCTCTAGTACATACCAGACTTTCACGAGGGATTGACGCAAGAATTCATGATGATGGCGAGAGACAGGAGCCAAAGAATTCTTAAAAAAATAATCACACAGATGGAAAATTATCTTTTTATTTCGACATATCCAAAAACAAAGCTCCTTGTGCACAGGATCCCCTCGAAGGATCTACATCGCAGAACAAGGAATCGAAAAAAAAAAGAATGACATTCTAATCTATGTACGTTATGTTACTGCATCCACTTTCCACCAGTATGCTGTTTGTATTCAAGAGCTAGAGCGGGGTTGACACCAATAAGAGGTAAGAGACAAAAAGACGGGGAGGCGCGCGAGGTAATCAGCCGAGGATGCCCTCGCTGTCCGAGTACGCCGTGCTGCTGGCATAAGCCGAGCTGAGTTCATTATATCGTGCAATCTTCAACCGCTGACTAGGAGGAACCGCCTTGTCGTCCAATCCCTGTCGCATACCACCGTGCAGCACACCGACACGCTTCATCGCGAGCAACTACCATAAAAATGTCAGATACGCGTCGCCAAGAGTGATACCAGAAACTCACGTTGTGGGCAGCGTTTGAATGGTCGTACACACCACCGAAGAAGGCTGTCGTGGCGTCCTTGCCAATGAACTTGAGCAGCAGATGCGGGCCTCCTGGATGCTCGTCAATGAAGGACGAGACGTCGTGGATAAATCCGGAGATAAGGATGAGAGGTCGCTTCAGGGATTGCTCTTGGTCTGAAGGAATAATATTAGCAAATCGCGGCAAAGAAGCGTGAACGGTTGAACGTACAGCTGTCCCAGCTGATGACGGGAAGATCGTTGCTGTCGGTCGGCCACGCAAGTCTCTCCTGTGTCTCCTTCAACTTCTTCAACTCCATCGTCAATTGTCCCTTACGGACTTCATTTTCAGGGAAAACCTGGAAATGAGATAAGCAACAGCGGGATACGCTAGTGAAAATAAAAGGGTACCTTGAGATGGCTGGCGAGCCCGAGCTTCTTGCATGTCCAGATGAACCACTTCGTGGGGTCATACTGATACCACTTGATGGCGTTGCGGTAATCCATGGGGAACTGATGATGGAAATTGTGATAACCTTCACCGATGGTCACAAGCGCAGTCGCGAAGTGGTCTTTCGGCGTGTGCTTGTCATCGAAAGGGGTCTCTCCGAGCCAGTGAGCGAGAGAGTTGACGCAGAAAGTGGACTATATGCATCAAGTCAGAAATGCGACGTCGACAGGAAAAAATAGAGAAACGTACGTGATGCACAAAGCACAACCTAAGGACACCGGCGTACACATACCCACCACGCGCATCGCCCCAGAGCAGCCACGGAATGACAGTCGGAACGATAAAGCTGACAATAATGATCAAGGGAAGGTAGTATTTGTGTTGCCACCTGACGACGGCGGTCTTGCTCAAGTCGCTAACATCGGCAACGCCGGGCTTTCTGCGAGGCTTGACGAGCATCCAGCCAATGTGGGAGAAGAAGAAGCCGTTGTGGGCGTTGTAAGGGTCGAGGTCGGTGTCGGTGTAGCGATGGTGAGCGCGGTGACCTCGTGACCACCACTTGATGGACCCTTCGACGGCGCCGGCACCCGCGAGGGCAAGGAAATATTGGAGAGGGATGGACGCGTTATACGAGCGATGTGCCCACAGACGGTGATACCCCGCCGTGATACCCAGGCCTGTCACGAAATAATAGAAGACGGCGAACAAAAAAGTCTCCCAGCGCAGCTTCGTGAAGTAGGCCCCAATGATGCCCATGATTGGGGTAGCTGTGAGAATGATGACGCTCAACCAGTTGAGTTCCTTCCGGAAGTTGTTCCACGAGAAAGGAGGCAGGGGTTTCACTGTCTTGAGCGTGTGCTCGACATAGTTGTCCGGGATGTTGAGGTCGGAGGGCGTGTGGTCATCGGCAGCGTGAGCAGCCTTTTGCTGGGGGGAAATTGGGGGGGTCATGGGTGCAAGTTTCGTCGGCGAGACGGACGACATGGATGTGGTCGACGTCGAGGTCGTAAAGAAAGGAAAGAAAGACGGTGACAAATAAAAAGAGGGGAGAGGCGCAGGGTTGACTATTTATTCATGACCATCATTTCTTTGGGGATTCACTCTGGTGCGGGGTTGTACAATATTCATCAACTGCTCCGCGGAATCTCCCTTCCCCCCCATCATTCCAGTAAGGGATCTTTGTGCTATTTGCATCTGGGCATCCTCCAGGCTGGCCTCACCGTCGTCTCGAGCCCCTTCGACGCAGTACACGACGTCCCCAACGGATACAAGTGCATAGCCGTCGACACGGTCACGTGCAGATGCTGTCTCCTGCAATTTTTGGGGAGTCCAGGAAAGGAAGGTCCCCACGGCCATGTTGCTTTCACATGTTGCCCTGTAGAAACGTGATGACGTACGTCGCACCAGAGTGAGAGTCGGCGATACTCGTTTCAATAATCCCCCAAAGTCTACTGACTCTGGTCTGGGGGCATCCACGCATTCCCTCGGTCAAGCCAAGCTCAGGGTTCCCGGAATGGGTACTTTTTAAGCGCTCCCGGCAGATAGTGACAGAAGCTAGACGCATCTGAAAAACGCCCCAACAAGTTGTGGTGTGGTGCACCTCGACTTTAGAAGGAGAGTTGCGAACTTGTGGGGCGACGATTTCACCATGAGCATGCACATCGACTGCGGTGGATGTATTAGGGTTGGAGCATTCGTTCTCTGATATGGGCTGATTATTGGGTGGCCAAGTGGGGTCCTTTTACCAAGGATTGTCGAACATTCGATTTCTGTCACTGTAGTTAAGCATGGTGTTAGCAAGTTCTGGAAGTTCTGGAAGTTGTGGTCTAATTCTTGTGTCACCGTTGTAGTCAACTGTGGAAGCTTTTCTCGGTCTCCTTGGAGGGTGTCGCCATTCATGCCGCACCGATCCTCTAGTTATCGAAGCTGAACAGAGCTTGGCAATCGTGCTAAATGTATCCGGCACCGTTTACGCGGATCCTCGATCGTGCAAGCAGAATGGTGCTATTTTACATATCAAAAATACCAGAAACGATGCACTGTGTATGATCACTTTGCATAGCTGGATTGAAAAATACGGTTCTCCATATGTAGGCGATCGAGTGAAAAGTTTCGATCGTTGTGCATTTCTCACGTGCATTGATTGACGCCCGTGGGCCGTAGTAGTAGTAAGTAGATTACACGGCATGGTGAACGCCGGGGCCCGAGAGTATCAACAAATGGTGGACGCCGTTGGTTATTCTTCAAAGAAAACGATATATCTGATTCGTCACCGAGCCTCAGAAATACATCCATGCTCGCCCTTTATTCTGGTTCTGCCAACAAGGCACTGGAAGCGGTCAATTGATATTGATGTTCAAACTCCGAGCTGTCGTCCTTCCTCACGCGGCACGCCATGCAGTCATGACATGGATGTACTATTAAAAGTCCAGAAAATCTACCTGACTGCGGCGAGTAAAGAGAAAAGGCTCGATGGGACTAATGAACGTGGAGTTCATATTTGTATAATGTCATTAGCATAAAACTTACGTTTTCATTTTTTTCACTGCATACCCTCCCCCTTCTTTAGGACTGCCATGGCGTCTCCAGTCCTGGCCCTCGTTGAGGATGTCTGTCCGGCACAGTTCCTACCATTGACACCACCTATATCCCCGAAATCGAAGCCCTTCACCATCGCCGCCTCCAAGAAGGCCACGTCGACGTCGACGCCAGCCCCTGAGCAACCCCACACCAACTACGTCGAACACACGCTCAGAACCGAGCAGCCTCTACCCCCACTCTCATGGTCCAACTTCCACACCGAGCTCAACTGGCTGAACGTCGCCATCATCTGCGTCATGCCCGTCCTCGGCCTCCTGGCCGCCTACTTCACCCCACTGCGCTGGGAAACCCTCGCTTTCGCCGTCTTTTACTATTTCGTCACAGGGATGGGGATCACCGCGGGGTACCACCGGCTCTGGGCACACCGGTCGTACAACGCGAGCCCCGTGCTGCAGTACTACCTCGCCATCACCGCCTCGGGCGCCGTGCAAGGCTCGATTAAGTGGTGGTGCAGGGGACATCGCGCGCACCATCGGTACACTGACACCGACTTGGACCCGTACAATGCGCACAAGGGCTTCTTCTACTCCCACGTTGGCTGGATCATGCTCAAGCCCCGCCGCAGGCCCGGCGTCGCCGACGTCAGCGACCTGAGCAGCAGCGATGTCGTCCGGTGGCAGCACAAGTGGTTCATCCCGCTGATCCTCATCGTGGGGTTCGCCGTACCGACTATCGTACCGTGGTACTTCTGGGGCGACGCGTGGGGCGGCTACGTATACGCCGGAGTCCTGAGGTTGTGCTTTGTACATCACGTGTGTTTTTCCCTCCTCATTCACACTGGTTTAAGTTATCCCCACTCTGCAAATCTATTCCTGACCTCCATTTTGCCTCTATTCTTTAATGGTCTTCAACATTCCTCGTCCCGCAGTCGACGTTCTGCGTCAACTCGCTCGCGCATTGGCTAGGCGAAACCCCGTTCGATGATAAACATACACCCCGCGATCATTTCGCGACCGCGCTTGTGACGATCGGCGAGGGTTACCATAATTTCCACCATCAGTTCCCCATGGACTACCGCAACGCCATCAAGTGGTATCAATATGACCCCACGAAGTGGTTCATCTGGGCCTGCCAGCAGATCGGACTTGCCAGCCATCTCAAGGCACGTTTGTGCCTTCGTGCGTGGGATTCGCGTGCTAACTGACACTGATATCATTGTTATTTTCTGCAGGTCTTCCCAGGGAACGAAATACGCAAAGGCCAGTTAACGATGGAGTTGAAGAAGTTGAAAGAAACACAAGAACGACTCGTGTGGCCTATAGATAGCAATGATCTGCGCGTTGTCAGCTGGGAAAGCTGTACGTTTATTTTTTTTTGGTCGACGAAAACTCCGACTCCCCATTTGTTAACCGAATTTCCTCTTCTTTCCAATAGTCCAAGAACAGTCTGAGACACGGTCCCTGATCCTCGTTTCCGGATTTATCCATGATGTTTCGTCATTCCTCGACGAACATCCCGGCGGGAGGCATCTTCTCACGAAGCTGGTCGGCCAAGACGCGACGACGGCGTTCTTTGGAGGGGTCTATGACCATTCAAACGCGGCTCACAACGTATGCTCTTTCTTGGTCCCCAACCCACTTTGTTGCTCACATTGTTTTGATTGTGATAGCTCCTCGCGATGAAGCGCGTCGGTGTCCTATATGGAGGCATGCCAACGTGTTTCGATGAATCCGCCGTTCCTCCCAGTCAACGTCTACAGATCGCAAAATACAGCGACATCAACTCTTGCGCTAGCAGTACCGCTTGCTCCGACGGCCGCGGCAGCCCCAGCTAATCTTGGTACTGGCGCTCCTTCCCTTCCCTTCCTTTATTTTCTCACATGATCTTTTGATGATGTCTGTGTTGCTCTATGCTTTCCTTTATACATGCGTTGCTCCGGTCGTAGTCATCATAGACTTAAAATAAGACGACTTACACACTGACTTATAGTACTTGAGTATATATACCTTGATACCTGCTTTCGAGGATTCTTTATTGGGCACCAGTAAGGTGGATTTGGGACATTACATTCTTTTGGGGTTTTCATTATTTCAAAATTAACTGCTACTAGATATTAATAAGACTTCGCTTAATTGGACTTCGCATTTCTTCGACCACTCCGGCATCCTTGAAGTCGTGGTAAATCGTAGCACAGCTGAGTATTTGATGAAACACCAAAGAGCTTAGTCTGAGCTATTCTCCAGCAGTAAGTAGGAGCGCTGAAATACAATTGCCGGAGGCTGCTATAATTAGAACGGAGAACAGGGCCAAATATCTCAGCCGGTCGCTTGAAGCCTCAGGCTCATCGGCACATTTTCAACTCTACCTGGACCACGACAACGAAATTGTAGTCCCCTCATACTTCAAGTTCATATCGTGCTTAAACGACCAATTCTTTGCGACTTGAGGTTGGCAAGCCAGTTCGCATAGTCAGGACTCATGCCGAAGCCTTCGAAGACGGTCGCCGTTTCCTCAGTCGAAAGCTTCTTGTGAGTAATTTCTCTTCCTAGGAGCGAGGTCAAGATTTTAGCAACCTGTTCTCATCATGCTAATTAATATTTCTACGTTCCAGAATCGTTTGCGAAAGTGACGCACGTCGTTATACGTGTACAGCTCGGGCCCGAAGACCAGCAGATCTTTGTCGGGGCTTTTCACATCAAAGCTTGGAAAGCTGCCTGTATGTTGGAACCAAGTCAGAAACAAGACAGTGTATTCGACCCCAATGTCCACGAAGTACTTGTGAACCTTCCCGGTGGGTGCATCACCTGCCTCGAGCTGACTCGCTCCAGAGAACAAAGCGCTTGACGCGTTTGGACACAGCTCGGTCGATGAAGGGTTTGAGATACGCCAACATAGCGAAAATGGCGAGTACAACGATGTAGACGCGGTCGATTTTGGGGGTCGGCATTGAATGGGTTCTCGCAGGTCGTCTCGTCCAACCAGTCGATTTCGACGGCCTTGAACGGCTCTGGTGCCTTCGCAGCATGCGAAGTGAGGAGAACAGGATAGTTCGCGACGCGGAGAAGTTTTGTAAGGGAAAGGTCCTCTGTAAGGCTCTCGAGAAAGTGGCTGCGCAGGTAGGAGCTAAGCACATCACCTCAGGTAAGCCCACCGGAATAAATCGCCGCCATTTGAACTGACTTTGCGTCTAGTGGCAATTGCATACCTCATGCAGAAAACGACGTTTGTGTTTCCTATTATCGGAGGCCGGAAAGTCGAGCATCTGCTCGCTAATTTGGAGGCTCTGGAAATATCCTTGAGTGACGAACAAATCAATTACTTGGAGTGTCGTACCCTTCGAGCCAGGATTCCCGACTTGGATGATTGTGAGTTCTTCGCGATACCGTCATATTTTATGTGCTTGCTTAAGTCCCTTCGCGTTTCAGGGAGATGGCACCCAGCCTGGCCGCTTCATTACGTCCACCGCGCATATTGACACGAGGCCTATGCTCCAACCGATTCGTCCTACTAGTGGAAAAGAAACATCGTGAGGATGCTTCAAGGCTTCTTTGTACAGTGAGGTTCACAGCCTTGAGTGTCTTTCAGTTAGAAATTGGTCTGAAAATAATAGCCGCGAGCTGAATTTGCACGATATTTGCTGTCCCAGCTTAATAAGCTACGACAAGTTCTTCTGGCAAGACGGCTACATGCTTTTACATGCCGACAGAATCCATACTTAGTAACAGATGATCCACATGCTTTTGTGTGAAACTTTAGGAATCGTCGTTCGAATGACAAATATATTACTTAGTCGGCCCGTAGACCTTAGAATTCACAAGCGTTCTGAACGGAAAGGGAAAGCGTTTGGAAAAACAATCTTGATTGGTTCTTGAAAGTTGAGGAGTAGTGCAAGCTCCACCGACCTCAAACTACTTAGGTCGATTTTATTTGTAGTTGTTACCTTCGGAAGGGATTAGCGGCGCGAGCGATTCGGAACCGTTTCAATTTTGTTTCAATTTGCTGCGAGCTCCAGTCAATCGATATCCTTCCTTCCGTGAACTCAGTGAACGCCCACTATCTGCGGTTGATCTGCTTTATCTTTATCTTCTTCATGCTGTTTCTTTCTGAGGAGACAATGGTGGCTAAACACTCTTGATATACATAAAGTTCGAACAGCAAATTTCTTCTGACCGTCTTTGCCAAGTCTTTGCGACTCTTTGGTTGGTTTTTGGCGACTCTCTAAAACTCTTGGTCCCGACCGTTCAGTTTCGACTCCACTGCTCTGTCATCTACTTATTATCATCCAATCTTATTTCGAAGAAGGACACGGAAAATCTCCACGACGCAAAAAACCTGTCCCCGGGCGGCTGCAGTGACACATAGTCGACTGTCAGCACGAGGGACGCGTACGGCGGCTTGAATTTTGCCCTAAAGACATTATGGAGATACTCTTTTAGCCTGATTTTGTGGTTTCTGATTAATCAGTCTCGATTTCAGAACGGTATATAAAGGGCTCTATTTTTCTCTTCTGTGGACAAAGACCTCATCGACTCGAGCTCTTATCCTTTCTTGACTTCAAACATGGCTGCGTTTCTTACCCCAGCTGCTCCGCCTAAGACCAACCTCGGTCGCTATCGTGTGTTGTCCTCCTTTTCTGGTGTCCATGTCTCGCCAATCCAACTTGGGGCAATGAACATCGGAGATAAATGGCATGAACTTGGCGTGGGCAGCATGAACAAGGAGTCGAGCTTCAAGCTCTTGGATGCCTACTTTGACAATGGAGGAAACTTCATCGACACTGCAAATATCTAGTGCGAACTCGAAGGTTCTTATGCGCATATCGACTACCAGCTAACACGACGCATTTTACAGCCAAGACGAAACTTCCGAGGAGTTCATTGGAGAATGGGCAGAGAAAAGGGGAATCAGGGACCAACTTTTCGTCGCAACCAAAGTCTGTGGCCTTTTCTTTTATACTCTCGTAACCTCAGACATTCTCAGTCCGGTATTAACATTGGATCTAGTTCACATCGAGCTTTAAGCTTCGTAATAATTCTGTCGAACAGAAAGTATTCTTTGTAGGAAACAGCACAAAGTCATTGCATATATCTGTCGAGGCGTCCCTGAAGAAGCTCCGAACGAGTTATATCGATCTCTTGTACCTTCACTGGTGGGACTGGGACACCAGCATCGAAGAAGTCATGAAATCTCTCCATACGCTCATTTTACAAGGCAAAGTTTTATATCTCGTAAGTAATTTAACGACTCTATTTTGCCTCCGTTATACAATTTTTGTAGGGAGTTTCGGACACGCCTGCATGGGTTGTTGCGAAGGCTAATCAGTATGCCCGTGATCATGCCTTGACACCCTTCGTCATATACCAAGGCGCGTGGAATGTCATGGAGCGCTCCTTTGAGCGTGAAATTATTCCGATGTGCAAGTCCGAAGGTAGGCTTCTATTTTGTTCGTGACGATGACCTCTCACGTTTCCATCAGGCATGGCGCTTGCTCCTTGGAATGTGCTGGCAGGAGGCAAGATTCGAACCGACGAAGAGGAAGAGCAGCGTCGCCAAACTGGAGAGAAGGGGCGTACGCTTCTAGGCCCCGACTGGGAGCGCAATGATCAAGAAAAGGCGGTCTGCAAGGCCCTTGAGAAAGTGGCTGCCGAGGTTGGCGCCAAGCACATCAATGCAGGTAGGCCCTGTGGATCTAATGCATCTATTGCCGTGCAATAATTCACTTCGATCATTGTCGATTCTAGTGGCAATCGCATACCTTATGCACAAAACGCCCTATGTCTTCCCCATTATTGGAGGACGCAAAGTCGAGCATCTGCTTGCCAATATTGAGGCTCTCCAGGTTTCCCTGAACGACGAACAAATGAAATATTTGGAGAGCGTCGTACCCTTTGATCCAGGATTCCCCAATTGGCTGATTGTGGGTTCTTCACGTCACTGTCGCTTTGACGTCTTTACTGATATAGTTCTGGTCTTTTCAGGGCGATGGCACCGAGGTTGTTCGCTTGATGGGATCGACTGCAGCGATTGACCTGAGGCCCACCTTGCAGCCTGTGCGACATCACTCTGGAAAGTAAGCTTCATGACGGAGAAGACAAGAAGATTATGGGTTCTGCATAATTTGATTTGCTGAACATGATCTTCAGACTCCCCAGTAAATCTAGGTTCTAATAGCATTGCACACAAGCATTCGACTGTGTTGTTCTCCTTAAGCACTCGAAGTCGATATCTGATGCATGTTTAGAGGAATGCGCAATCTGCCAGGAATCTGGTGCTCGTGACTTTAGATTCATATCTCTTATTCTTATTCCATTTTCCTTATTCTAATACTCGTGATATCTTGATTCCTCAGTTCGCCCATTTTCTTGAGGCTAATGAGCAAGGACTCCGAGTTGGAGAGGACTCGGAGTGGTCGGAACCCTGTTCCCGGAGCTCGACGACTCCGCCCGGTGGCAAGTTCTGGAACGTGAAAGTACACACTTGGTAGAGTTGCTACGTATCGGTCGTTCATCATTGCGTTTTATTCTTTCCAGGGCTGATGTACACCAGTTCCACTGGCAACAGGTAAATGGTCTAGAGCCAACGCAATATCGTAACTGGTACCCCAATTTTCCGGTACCCTTTCTTCGTAAGGAGGTGAATCCAATAAAGGCTGAATATCATCTAGGAGCTCAACGATGCAAAACCTGTCGGCTTTGCAAGGCGGACTTGGCTGTAACCATATGAGTAATCTTTAAACATTCAACCCTCCCCAAGGTCAGAAAATTAAATCGATTGACTGATTAATTCAAACTGTTTAAATGTGCGACACCACTGTGAAGGGGTAGGAAGTACCCTCCAGCAGTGCTACTTGCCTGTTTAATCGAGATTTAATTGCTCATTAATCCACAGTTACAATCAGCTCAAGATGCAATATTAATGAGGCTCAAATGTTTAATTAAGATCCATATGGATTTTTGACTTGGGCTCCGAGCTGTCCGAATTTGCCACCATGTGACCCTGTTTGACGACCCTCTCCCTTTTCTGGAAATGTTCCTCGATCGTGATGTGTGGCGCAAGGCGCTTTTCTTCCTCTCTCCTCCATCCACCGCCTCGTAGGTCTGAATAAAATAAGTATTAAAATTCTAACTCTCGTATATTTGCCTTACATGATGCAAAGCAGTAACGGACAATATTCTGTGGTTTCATTCAATCAATATTGCAAAAAAAGATATTCGCATTGCTACGACATCGACGACACGGCTGAGTCCAATATTTCAAGTAAAAAAGTTCTTCGCGTTTGGTGCCCTTCCAGCTAGCACCGGCAGAATAGGAACCCGGGTGACCAGATGGCAAGCATCAGTTCATGTCGCGGAAAGCGCTGGAGTGGAAGACATTGGTGCTCCACTGAGCGACCCAGCGTCCGTCACCGTAGTTCTAGGGGCATCAAATTTTAGTAATTGAGTACTCAACCTGAACAACTGGAAAATTCTCTCACCAAGTTAGCAGTGCACTTGTAAGAATCACCGTCACAAACAAGCTTGGTGACAGGTACCGGGGCAACTTGAGCACCCTAAGAAGCGAAATGATTCAGAAAGAGTTTTGAAAATGTCGCAAGTGTCGATAAGCTTACCTCAGACGCGAAGATGCCTTGGTGGAAAACGTTGGTGCTCCACTGAGCTACCCATCTACCATCGCCGAAGTCCTACAGACAAATTGTCATTAATTGATCATCCACCTTCAAGATCTGAAAATTCCTCACTAAGTTGGCAGTGCATTTGTAGGTGTCGCCATCGCAGACGAGCTTCGTGACAGGAACTGGTGCCATCGCCATTGCACTCTGTTTGTAAAGGTAAGGAAATGACTGTCGGTCACGAAGATTCGAGGAGTACTTGGACAAATGGAAACGTACAATAGCTGCATCGTGGTCGGGCGCACCGAAGAGACTAGTATGGAAAACGGCGGTTCCCCACTGAGCGACCCACCTGCCATCGCCATAATTCTAGTAATTTGATTAGTAGGAATTTAACGCGTCCAGAGTATACTAACTTACCAGAGACGCAGTGCATTTGTAGCTATCACCGTCGCATACAAGCTTGGTGACAGGGACAGGCGCAACCTGGGCCTAAAGGGAAGAATTCGAGTGAGCCATTGGGTGCACACAGGCCACACGGTGACCTACTGCTTCAGAGGAACCGAACGGAACGGCTACGACAGCTTGGACAGCAGCGAGGAGGGAGATAAACGCAGTGGTGAAGTTCATGTTGAGAGGCAGTTGTAACGCTTGAGATTGATGATTGTAAAAGAGGCTGAGTGAAATTGAAGCTGAAAAGGCGTCCCTTCTTATAGGTTTTCTGTTTGCCACTAAACAATCGAATACCCTTGCACGTTCATGAGCAGCATAGGTATTGTTCACGCGCTCACAGCACAGAACGTCCCTTAATGTACTTTTATGTCCTCTAATCTCGGCGAAGCAGCGTTAGATTCATTTTCGGTAGAACGACCTGCGGAGCTCCAGAGTCCCAGCCAATAACATCCCAGTGAATTTGGAGCAATCGAACAGCAAATATTCTACATTCCAACTAGCATGAATTACACGAAGCCGAGTAGTGTCATGTATGGGCAATGATTAATGACCCGTGATGCCGATGGCCCGGGAGTGGTGCGAATTGAAAGGGTCATGGACAGGAATCTCGAAGAAATCAAATTCCAATCCCAAAATTGAATGGCATCCGGGAGAAACCAGCTCCGAAATCTCGAAAGCTTTTCGAATGCTCGCATTTTTTCGTCTTCATCCGTGTATAGAACTGCCAAAAAATACCAGGGGAAAACGCTCGACTAAAGTTTTGGATCCTTTCAAGGTTGTATTGAGAACACTGGGATGCATGAGTCGCCTTGTAAGCAGGATTAGCTTCAGGTCTATTGGCATTGTATCAGGGGGGAACAATCGGAAACATAACTTCCATTATTTCATATGAGTGAGGGCGACGAACAATCTAGAAAGCTGTGATAATTCCCATTACCACTGCGCTACCCTCCTTTGATTTGGTATGCGGGCATCAGTCCACGGCGAAGTCGGGGCGCGAATGCATCGATTCTAAATCCACATAACAATAGCTATCGAAAATGAGTTCAAACAAAAAGCGCGCTTTCCCGTTAAAACAACTTCTTGTGAAGATCAGTGCAGTGGCATAGTACAATGACCATGAGTCATTCCTGCAGGCTGGACTCCATCTAGGTTCTAAGGAACTCAGGCCTGATTCTCTGAGGAGCTTTTATATACGTATTTGCCATTTTCTAACTTTCAATGGTTTCTCGTCTTAGTACAGAAACAAACGTTCGTGAAAGAGTGTACCCGGCAAGATTCAATATTCAGGCCGTTCACCCTCGCTTGCAATTGGCAGTGGGGGAGGTGATCCAAAAATATCTTAGCGTGATCGGCAGCGCGGTCTGCCCATCGTCTAATTAAAATCTGGGGAAAGCAGCCATAAGTTGCCCGGGAAGACTTTACATTGTACAATGTCAGGTACACCCTCAAGAAGTCGTCTGCAGAGTGAATCAGTCAGGGTAGCACATTTAGTACAAAGCAAATACTGATGTTCATCAACAGTCCCCATAGTACTTGGAATCTTAATACTGTACCCCGCAGACGCTGCTTTCATGACTCGGTTCTTCGAACTAGTGACCTGATTACACCCCATACCTCACATGACTATTAGAAGTGCCCGACCCGGAATTAAATCAGGACTGGAGGAACAAGAGCATCCAAAATTTGTCATGTGTGATTCCCCGATTATCAAGTCCGTATCGATGGTGGTCGTTCTATCCGCGACATAACCCCAAAAGATCATGATTCTTGGGTAGTTCTCCGCATTTCGGAACTCATTTTGCGTGCGATGACGATAATTAAGCATCCCCTTTAAACGTCAGACATTCATTTAGTTAAATACTAAACGACGTCGCTAAAAGCGTTGAACAGAATAGGTTTCAGGAATCGACTGACACAGCAGAGGAAATGATGTTGTATTTGCTATTTCGCGTCCAATTAGCATCCGTTGTTAGTGAAGCCAACTCTCAAGATATAATTAACTTACTTCTATATACTGATTGACCAAGGTTGAAAGTGGCAGTGAAGGTTGTCATTCAATAAATTTCAATCAGTAATTGCAGGAGGCTACTCGAATACATGACTTCATCGGACAAATTTTTACGTTGTGAAAACTCTGAAATTCTCAACCAATTTCCTTGCCTTGCCTCGCGTCCGAGCCAGGGGGTCGGGACTTGAATGGCGAGTCTCAGTTCTGGTCGAGGAAGGCGCCGGTGTGGAAGACAGAGGTACTCCACTGAGCAACCCAGCGACCGTCACCGAAATTCTACACAAGAAGGTTAGAAATTAATTTAGCAGCTTGAGGGATTGCACATTGTTCTTACCAAGTTAGCAGTGCACTTGAAAGAGTCGCCATCACAAGCGAGGTTGGTAACTGGGACCGGAGCCATGGACCCAGTGGCCTAAAAGGGTAAAATGTTTTCTAGAATCAGACAGAATAGGGCCTCACGGAATTGTCTAAGGCTTACCCCAGATGCGAACATGCCTTGGTGGAAAACGTTGGTGCTCCACTGGGCAACCCAGCGACCGTCACCGAAGTCCTATAGACCGAGATTAATTAAGCTGGGATCATGATATCTAAGTGATTGTATGCATTTACCAAGTTGGCCGTGCACAAAAAGCTATCGCCGTCACAGACGAGTTTGGTGACGGGGACCGGTGCCATGGCCATCTCGCTCTGTAAAAAAAAATTAGCGTAGGTAGATATTGAGCAAAATGACGAGACCTCGACGCGTACCATGGCTTTATGGTCAGGCTGTCCAAAGAGACCAGTGTGGAATACGGCAGTACCCCACTGGGCGACCCACCTACCATCGCCAAAGTCCTGAAAAGGTGGTTAATTCAAATTTAATGCATTGAAATTAGATCAAACTTGCATACCAAGTTTCCAGTGCATTTGAAGGTATCACCGTCGCAAACGAGCTTGGTGACTGGAACAGGAGCAAGATCGTTCTAAAATGTACTACATGAATATGGAGATAGGAATGGAGGATGCGTGGACCTACCACAGGTCCTGAAGACCCAAATGGAATGGCCACGACAGATTGGGCAGCGGCGAGAAGAGAAATAAAACCGGCGGTGAATTTCATCTTTGGATGCGACGCTATTGCTTGAGAGCGATTGAAAAGTAAGCGAGGTAACTCGGGGGATGAGTGAGGTTAGAGTCAAAGGGCGAACCTATTTTATACATTTTCTCGTACCGATGGATATCCAGATAATATTCCTATCCAATTACAAGCCACACCTGGGGCATACCCAACAAGCACCCTTAATTCTTCCTGCCTCAGGTCCTTAATCGGATCGGTGATCACCAGGTCATCCAAAACTGGACGAGCCTACGACGGCGAGACAATTCAAGGTCATCTTCCAAGTAGGATGTCAAGAATCAACTGTACGTGTTTGGGACCGGAGGAGTACTCCAGCGGTTCATAACAGAATCTTCAGGGATACGTCGGCTATAACCATTGTCCTAACCCACGCTATCTTCTGCCTCGTTTTTGCATGAAGCCCAGCAAGCACCGAAATGAGTACATAGTCGGAACCCGTGATGATGGGAGTAGGGACTAACACGGATATATCCGGGACCGATCCGTAACCGAACCGCGGATTTTACCATATACGGTTCGGATACGGTTCGGATCGGTATGATCCGGATCGACCCGCGCTATTTTTGCACGCTGTGAGCCACCGCAATGTAGCTCGGTCAATTCTTATCCGTTTTGCTCAAGTAAGGGTGCGTTAGAGAGCTATCAAGGGGGAGAGTTCATTCATGCATTAATTACAAACATTGGTATCCACGTCTTTCAGAAAATGGAAAATATAACACTATAGTACAAATTTATTACATATTCTTTCAATTTCATGTGTCTCTGTTCATTCACCCATGCGTGACTCCACCATTGCTGCAATATCCGAATACTTGGGAAATATAGGGGTTTTAGCCCAAGAACCCAGTGCCACACGTGCCTTGAATGTTTGTGAGCTCATATTATGTTGCATATGATTCACTTGACGACGACCAGTTGAGAATGCACGTTCAGCATCGACAGAAGTTGCTGTAAAGAAGGAAAAATTAGTAGAGCTTCTATATAATGAGGAAAGGCAAACCTGGTGCTGAGCAAAATGCCTGCCCCATTCTTGAAAGGCCAGGTCGTGTATTTCTCATTTGATACCAATATTTCATATATCCACCTGCATCTGTTATGGCGTCCGATGAAGCTACGCTTTCTGCCAGATATGCTTGAATAGAATCAGCAGGATATTTGCTTGAACCTGAGGAAGCAGAAGAGGGAGCAGCCCATTTTGACTTTTCCTATGATCCGAAAGTAAGAAAAAATCCAAGTTTATGACTTAGAAAATACATTACCTTGGTATTCTTCTTTGCAACTGGAATCTGTGACTGTGCAGGTGCATAAGTCTTCGACCATCGGTTAATTACCATCTTTTTGATTTCCTTTAACTTTTCCGATGAAACATAGTCTTTAAGGAACTGCAGCTTCCGATCTGGACACATAACTGGTTTATATATCAGCTATTAAATCCAAAAAATAGGAAATTGAAAAAGCACCAATAGATATAACATAGATCTCACAATCCCATGTCAAGTCCATATATTTCTCGATGAGCAAAACTCCAGCGTGAGCTGCAATCCGAATTACAGCAGGAGTTTCACCGGAAGTGGAGGATAAGTCAGAGTCGTCATCGGAGGCATCGTCATCATTCTGGGGCTGATCAAGAACAACTGCCTTTAAGCTATCTTGAAGGTGGAATAACATGGGAAGAGCGTCAACAATAAGAGGGACCTCTGCCTGGGAGAAGAGTAGTGTTACATCTTTAAAAAGCTATTGAAAAATCAGACACAGTTACGTGAATAAAAAAAAGATATCAACACCTTTAACACCTCTTGAACATCATCTGCCAATTCCCATTGCTCTTCTGAGAGGCGGTATGCCTGCAACTTGTTCCCAGAAACACCTGTCAGAGCCTCAATAACATCCCTAAAATGCAAGTGTGCAGCAAGACAGTCAAAGTCTGAGTTCCATCGAGTTGGAACACGGCGATCGAGAGCACGCTTGGTTGATGAAAGCTCAGGATCCTGGTCGATAAGTTCCTGGAATTTCTCATTCAGTGGCGATGAGTCGTGAACACGGCGTGCAAGTCCAGAAACCTAGATAATATTTTAGAACAGATATTTAGTAATATTGAATGATGACTGTACCGCCGGAAAGAGTTTAAGTGCCATCTGTTTTTCTGCTTCAGACATCACCACACCTTGATCTTTCATCTCGCGTATTGCGACATCCCGAAGAGACTTGACGACTGCATCATCATGAGCTACTTGACCATCATCTTCTTGGGTCTCCTCTGCCTCGATTGACGCTTGTTCAGTGGCTGCAGAATCCTCCTCACCCTCATCTGATCCATCCCCAGGATCCACAACCAGCTCTACCTCTTCGTTGCGATGGTCTGATGCAATCGTGATAGATTTCTTTACTTTCGGTTTCTTAAAGAAGAAAGAAATAAAGATCTAAATAGAAACAATTAGCTAATTGCTCAACGGATATTTTTGCAGTTACCTTTGCAACAAGATTGATTATATGAGCCAAGCATCGCAGGCGTGCATCCATACCCCAGAATGTGGGAATATAGTCAGACAGCAATTCTGCAAGCTTGTCGCAATTACTGGCATTGTCCATACATAGACCAAGTAGCTATATAAATGCAGACATTATTATCTATTTTGAAAGATTATATTTATTTTACTTACCTGTTGATCAAGACCAAACCGTTTCAAACATTCGGATGTAACTGTGGCCAGATACCGCCCGTCATGTTTTTTAGTCAAGCTATCAAAATAGAAGGAACTGAGAAATAGAGAATATATATCACAGATTTGCCACACACCGAATGAATTCCAGAATTGCACGATGAATTACTCCCTGATCAAACCAAACAACCACAAGGCCAAGATACGAAGAAACAAGCGGAGAAGTCCACCCATCGAGAACCAGGTGAATTGTACTGTTTAGTTGCTACATTTAACGTATAAGCACTTTCTAAATCTTATAATGCAAATTAACATACCAAAAAATAGTTCTTTACTGCAATGGAGGCCTGTTCATAGATGTAAAGAAGATCTCGTTGAACAGTCATTGGACTCGGAAGCTTGGTCCCAGGTCGTAGCATTTCGACCTCAAGTTTATAGTCTTCGTCAAGGACAGAGTTGATCGGACGTGCATTTTTAGCGCAACGAAGGGCAATAAGAGCACGATGAGCTGCCTCAGAGTAAGAAATAGCTGCCGGCGCTGGCTTTACACGTTCACGGCCTTGCTTTCTCAAGCAAGTATCAACATCCTTCTGCAAATTGCTTGTCCCATCGCCCGATTTCCCCCGGAGGCGAGTCCGGACAGATGTGTGATTCTGTGGATGTGTTTTGCAAGTGAATATCAAAGTCATAGAAAGAGGCTCTTGGGCCTCAGTAAAATTCCGTCGCAGTGTGACGTCATAGTGATCGTAGACTTCAGATCTCCACGACATTCGTGCAGCATCTTAAAGAATTTATTTATTTATCATTACTTGTTAATTTTGTTGAATATACTCACCAACAATCTCTTCATCACTCATGTCCCAGACCTCGAGATCAGTGAGACGGTTGATTGTAGGAGCAGCTTGCCTCTGGCGACGCTTGATGGGTGATATAAGAACAGGAGGAGCAAAAACATCCCCAGCAGCAGCAGTGTCAGTATCTTCATCACTTGAGTCTGGAGATACTGGTGGAAATTGCTCCCCTGGCGTCTCAAAACCACGCAGACCTGCCCGCCCTCGTGGCCTTGGAGGGGGAGTTACAGGTGGATCCGGTGGTGCAGGAGCTGCAGGGGCAGCAGCAACAGCCTTGCTGCCCTTGCGGGGCTTGGGAGCAGCCTTGGGAGCCTTGGGCGCGGCCTTGGGAGGCATAACAAGAAGGCGGGGAGGGAAGAAACCGTTGGGATGCTCGCAGCGGTTAGTTAACGCGGCGAAAACCACGCTATCCTTGCTTGACGTCGGAGATTGAAAATATATCTATATATGGCTATTTATATCCGTGGTATCCACGGTTCGCTATAAATAGTCACGGGTACCGAAAATAGTATCCGGATATAAACGGTCACGGGTAGCAACCGGATCTCGTCGGTCCGTGTTAGTCCCTAGATGGGAGAGGCCGCGAGGCGGCATTCGTGGAGTTATCCGAACAAAACACGACCTTCGGGAAGGTCAACGTCATTCGAAAAGAATCTTATGAATCCAAAGCTTGAATTTGATTTAGATCTGGGGCTTTCGACTGATTACACAATGTTCAAACAATATTCGCAGCTCGTCTTTTGGTTCTCAGCCATTGTCATTCTTTTGAGAGCTTCGTACCTCAGCACTAACAACGCAGGTCTTGATTGAGGTAAAGTACGTAACTGCATTCTTACATCTTTTGAATTATAAGTGGGGGGTATACATTATTGAAATTACTGAGGAGCTAGAGTGGTTAATATTTCAGAAAGTCTTCGTAAGTCGCTAGTGCTGCGTTCAGAAAGGCTTTACAGTCAACGTTCCTAAACATCATCTGTTTTGTTTCGCGATTGTATGATTTATTAATATTGGAGCTATCGATGGATTCTCAGATGGCTCAAAGGCGAAGGAACGACGGCCAGAAAAATTACATTGTGCAATCCTGGGAGCTGGATGTAGTTATGTTATCATTGCTTCCCAAGACTCGAAGGTAGAGACAGCGGCGTGCCTTTCCATTGGCTGTAACAAGTCAGATTTACTTTAAGCTGTGAGCGCAAGAGAAGAATTCCAACTACACCGTCGGGGACCTCCCCCAGAGGCCGATATTTTTCTTTAAAGTAAATTGCACTCATGAACCACTGATTGACATGTCTGTAGGGATTCTGTGTGCGTGAATCCCTGAAAAGTTGATTTCGGTGCAATCCCCTTGGTCGGAATCGTGGATTGAATGCAGATGCCGAGTGAATTTAGCTTCTAATGGAACCGTTTGACTGTTTGCAAGATATAAGGAGACTTTCTCTCCTCAACAAACCAAAGTTCGTAGAGCAATCTAAAAATATCTCGCCCGGCCCGATGTCAATGATGTCAAGGCCAGTGAACCAAGGTATTCACTGGGAGAAACCGGTCCAACTCTATTACAAAGGAGAGAGAGCAAGAAAGAGGCCGGCAATAAGTTCATCGTCATAAAAGCAGACTACTTACGGTCAGCAATCCTAGAAAACCGAAAAATCGGAGGGCAGAGCCAAATCCCAGCTGTTCTTTGTTGGGCCCCGGCCGCGAGCTAATTCGCATTCCATAAACATGTCTTTGCGGATCCCAACATTAAGAAGCGCATCACTTATCCTGTGATTTACCAGGGACTCTTATTTAAGACTTCTCCATATGTTAAAGGACGTCAAAGGTATTGGCAGTGGAAATGATTAGTGACTTCTCCCTTCTCAAGTATTCGGGGAATAGTCACCCGTTCCTATGATGAAGACTCCGTCCATGGCCTCAATTCCACGAAATATAAATCGTTAACACCGTGATCATGATAGATCTCCAATTTGATACTCAAGTCCAAACTAACATCTGTGCACACTTAGAAGGATCGTTCTCGAATTCGATTCAACTATTCTAGAATCCTCACGATCAATGTTGCAGCTGCCAGAATGCTAGGGAAACAGGGATTACTTGCGATAAATGCACAAGATATTCGTGACAGAGCTTTTCCTGGTAGGACATCTCCAGATATCTGTTGTCTTTACCCCACGCTCGACACTTACACCTGGCCCAGAACATTTTTATTCGGTTTATTGTAAAATGGAAAATATGCCACCCTCCGAGGACTCACCAGACATGCAATGCCCCACGGGCAATTCTCTCTGATGAGGAGTGTCCAGAGGTGTTCAGGGAGTATTACAGCCCCCCAAGTTAGGCATTGTTGTGGATGGTCCATCTCCAATGTAGACTGTTGCAAGTGTTATAGTAATATGAGGATAAAATCGAGCTCATTAATAATGAGTTTAATTCTAAAAGTCCCAAGTCTAGTTTAAATTACAGGACTCTATCCAAGAGGACATGTCAGCGCGAATTTAGGGCATGCGGCGCGCCTGAATCATTTTTAAATAATATCAGACCGGCACAAAGGACAGCTTGACGAATGACTCGTATTAAACCACTGGAAGAAGTGAAAGTCAACATCGCGACGCAACGAAAGAGCACAGAGCTCGACAGAACCGAACAATAACACACGCACTTTATACAAACACCCAGCATGGAAACGATTTTTGCATGTCTTGCACGGTTTCTTGGGTAGAGTTCCGTCCATGACGCTGATGATACTAGAAACGTAGAAACTCAATGAATCGACGACAACAGAAATGGTACTTCAACTCACGAATAGCAGATTGCGCATTCAACCTGGCCTTCGAAGTGGAGGGTCACATTCTTTTTGAAGAGGCCAAGCCCGTCGACGATACGACCATTCTGGAATCGCGTAATCGTCAGATTCAATCAAACGTCTTGGCTCGAAACAGAGAAACACGAGCAAGAAAAAGAACACATACATGGGCCCAAATAGTCTGCTGCACACCAAGAACCCAGGCCCTCCACCTATTCTCATCCACTCCCACGCGTTTCACGTCCCGGACCTCAATCTTATGCAGGGGCCAGTCACCAGGTATTCGTAACTTGATTTCTAGCTGGTGTTCGTCCACGGAATACGCAGCCACTACTTCGTTCACCGCACTTGCTACCTTGACAGACAAATGTTCGTCGGCAAGACCATCGCTGGCGGCATGAGAGCGCACGTGCTCAAGCTCTGCTCGAATGAGGACAGGCGAGAAGTAGGTCGAAGTGTAAGTTGTCACAGCATTGGTCAGCTGGCGATCTTTGCAGTCGAGCACCCACGCATGGATTAAGGAGGGAATGGTCAATAGTGCTCGATAGTATACATGTGCTGCCAGGACGGGGATAGTGTGCGGGTTGCCTGGCTCGTAGACTGACAGATGATGGCCGCATCAGTTGACAATTGCATAAGAGAGTTTAAAAAACATACGATCGACGTAGAACTGATCCACCGCCCATATGTCCAACTTGAAAGCTTTGACAAGACCGCCTTGATCGAGTCGCAGTAAACCTAAGAAACAGGGTATGAAATGGTCCAAAACAACGTTCAGGTTTCTGAGTTGCTCGATATAGCTCGATTTCACTTTGAAGGACTATGGATTAACGACATCAGCATTTCAAGACAAGAGAGACGGCTATGGACGGCACTCACCGCATCCTGGAAAAGATCAAATACAAGCATCCACCCAAGCAGATATCCAAATAAATTTTGGCCCTGCTCTCCACGGTCATCCTCAGCCACTTCTGCATCATACCCGAATTGCATCTCGCGTCGCAAGATATCGAGTAACTCTGGGGGCAAAGTAGCATGTACAACAGCCTCTATATCCACGCCGGCCTCGATCACGAAATGCTCTGTGCGCTTCTGGGCAGCAGCTTTAAGGAGTTGATAAGCCATCTTCTGCACTGGCACCGAGGGATCCTCGATGAGGTGACACATCTAGGAAGAGTGACGGCTCAGTATGAAAATTCACAGTGAAGTAAGTAATAGGCAAAAGACCTTAGGTAGAGTATCTTGATCTATGAGCGACGAAGGGAGATGCTGGACAACGGACAGAACAAGTTCTCTGCATACAGAACGAGGTACTGAGGACAATTCTTGAGAATCTAGAAAAGGATTAACGAAAATGGACACACGAACGCTTTAGTAAAAAAAAACGCTCACCATTTCCAAGAACACTCAAATCGCGAATGATGGTCAAGATGCCCATTCTCCTCTCTCCCCACTCCGCCATGAGAGCCTTGTTCCTCTTTGCGAGTTCTTCAAGCACAGCCACCAGCCTCAACGCTCTCGCAAGTGCCACCAACCCCGAACCTTCACTGGTCTCACTGGCCATATCTTCTTTTTCATCGGAAGGAGAAGCCCGCTCTAGAACACCCTCCAGCACATCAAACACAAAAGCCCAATGGCCTCCAGGCACGTTTTGCAAGATCGGAGCGAGGTGCATGAAGATCGGCAACATCGCGCTCTCCACTTCTTCATCCAACTCGTCTTCATCGTCATCCGCAGCAAGCACCCATGCCTGACACGCTTTTACCACATTCACAGCTCGAGTAGGTGGGAGGAATACGACTTCTCCTTCAGGGTCCGGAGCAGATGCAGTAAGCCTTCGCAAGGTAAGCAAGCCTTCTGTATTGGCTTTGCGCGGCTTAATACCAAGAAGACCAGCGGCCAACTCGTTTCGATATCTATCCAACCTTGGAGGTTCTGATCCAGTGGCGGTGATGACCGAGATCATAGTCATAGCCGTCTGAGGTGCTGGAGATACGGGCGATTAGCAATGACCGTACGCATTCCTAATCCAAGAGAAAGAAACGAACCTGTTTTCTCGTATTTCCTCGCCAACTGTACCCATAGGTCGGCCTCAGCGGCATCTATACCATCTTTTAACAGAGAGTCTAGAACTATCTTGAGCACCCTAGCATCACGGACACCGTCGCCATTCTTCGCATAGATTACCACGTCAAACAACAACGCCTGCAGCTGAGTTAACCCTTCCTTGGGCTCTTTCCCCGCAAACCCATTCAGAAGTCGTTCCAAAGCCATCTGTCTCCACGAATCGACATTTTTGCCGGCGAGAGAGTTCAGAAGATAGACGGAAACTTGTTTGGCCTTCACTACGATGTCGTTCAGTCCTGCTGGGGTGACTTTGTCATCGAAAACTGGACTCCTCGAAGACGCAAATGGCACATTCTGAAGATCCTGGGCGTATATTGACAATGCAAGAAGATGGCGTAAAGCCCATAGGCCGCGCTTCGCCAGCTGTCTGTCCTCAATGAAAGCCTCCAGCAAAGCGTTGACTATTCGCGCATACGCGGAGAATCCGCGCCGATCGGTGGATGTCGGCGTTGTGCGTTTTCCTTTCGAGGTTGCTGCGGACGCTGGAGGAATTAAGGCGTCGAGGATCTCAATGCTCGGATCTATGGCCTCAGGTGAAAGGTTGTCGAGCGTAGCATCAAGATGTGAAGCAGAAGGGAATATGTCTTCCAGGAGATTAACGCGTAAGCCAGGGGGGTTCTGCGCGAGTAAATGGAGAACATGTTCCGGCCTAGACACCTTGTTCAGTAAAAGTGTCAAGGAGAAACCATTCTGTAGGAACTCACATTGGATGAACGTGAGTATCTTCCATAAGACCCTTCAATCTACTCTTGACGTGATCCACGACCGAAATCTGGTGTTCAGTTGAAGCTGCTTTGAGCCATTCCTGCCATAACGTTTTCCCAGTCACTTGAGAAGAGCTGACATCGATCTCAGCTCCCTCTGTCCCCGCCGACACCGGAAGGAGGTACGAGAACAAAAAGATAGCGAGCATCAACGACTCCAACAACTCGGGCCCTTCCAAGAGTTTAGGGAAAACAGCCTGGATGAGGTGAACGCAGACATCGAAAACGAGAGCGTTAAGTTCCTCGCCCTCGATGGCGTGGTCGACATTTGAAGTAAAAGTAGCGATGATGGCCTGCAGGCATGTGTTTAAACTCGAGTCTGAGATGAAGTAGCCTATGAAGGTTGAGATAAGTATGTGGCATGCCGCTGGGATTCAGAAGATCAGACGAACCAGAAGACACCAAAATCTGCCGTATGAGCACGAGTTCATCAGATCCCATGGGTCCAGCCAACGACTTTTCGAGTAACCCGCCAATCAAGGAATCCAACTCTCCCGCTTGTGGTCGCAGGTACTTGGGCAAATGACCTTTCTGCGCCGCGTCCAGGAGACTTCCAATAGATTTTTGATCTGGAACATGGTCGGTCTCGGAGTTCGAGGAAATGCTTGACAACAAAGAATGCCAGACGGCCAAAGCCTTGGGTTCGTTTTTGCGATGTATGAGGTAAGAGAGGAGCAACGAAGGCGAAAGATCGAGCAGGCGGAACGCGTGTTGAGATAGCAAAGTGTCCAGCCGCTGCGGACACAGAAAATCCGAGTAAGCAACAAAATCGTGAATATTGTGAATAGGGAACGAATACCCACATTCGAAAAAACATCATCAAAGAACAAGCCTTCCCTAAACTGGTCAAGGATGCTAACCAGCAGCGCGAAGCTAACATTCTTTTCTCCATCACCATCTTCTCCTACTTGGTTCTGTTCGCTTAGAACCTTCTCGCATCTCTCGACATCGCCTTCCAAGACCTCCTTCACCAAACTCTCGGCTCGTTCCTTCAACAAGGTACCCTCCTTGAACCGATCATAGAAGACCTTCAACAGCGCCGAAACCAAATGCTCATTGTCTTCTTTCGAAGTCGACGCCTTGACAGCTCGCACGAGCGCATCCCACGCAGAATCAAAGAGCGACTGGTCGACATCGAAGAGACTTTCAAGTGTCTGGGCCAGCAATCGCGCAGCAGCCCTCTCCTCGACTTTCAACTTCTTGCTCGTCAGCTCTTCCCACACGCGCAAAAATTGCTCTTGCACCAGTGCCTCGGAGGCGGTTTCGATCGAGGTTGAGCCTTCCAACTTTGGCCCGCCTTGAGCTGAGCGACCCCCATCAGCCCGCATGCGTTTGATGAGGAAAACAGTGCATTCTAGCAAGGACGAAAGGTATGCAGCTGACGCCGCTATGCGATGGAGTGATGTGAGGGCGCGGTCGTCGATGGCTGCCCAGAAAGAGGTGAAGAATTGCGAGAGCGGCGAAGATGATGCGGCTAATGCCGAGGAAGCTATAATCTAGGCGTATTCGAAGATGAGTAAACTAGAGGACAGGGCTTCGCTAACAGGACTTACAGAGGATGGAATCGTAGAAACGACGATGACAACCGTCGGATAGCCCTGCAAAGGGGATCCTGAGCATGCCGATTGCAAGAATTGCAAGAACTCTTGATACGCTTTAGACGGTCGCTTCTCCGTAGAGGACGAAGCAGAGACATTTTTTGGTGTATTTTGATCGTCGGCGTCAGACTCCGTTCCTTCATCTTCTTCCGTATCCGTGTTGTTTGCGTCCAATGTCCAACACTGAGGGAATTCTGAAACAACCAGTCAATTTGTGAGCTCACTATAATCAAACAGGAACTTACGTTTGAGGAACATGAGAAGAGGCTGCCACATGACTCCTTGCACTGTTGAATCCGTTTCTACCCAAGCCGATCGTAGAATAGCAGTGCCAATCGTTGGTATCACAGCCTCTAATTGGGCTGAAAGGCAATGTTAGGTCGAGTCATACGAACATTTGAGTGATAAACTTACTTTTCTGTGTATTAAGCAGCGTCTGCACAAGACTCCATCCTGCTTTACGAACATTCGGTTGTGCGAATCCGAAACTTTCTACCTCTACCCATGGGCAAGATTCTGCAGATTGCAAAATTGTCCATAAAGCTGGATTCGAGTAAAACTCTCGGAGATCTTCCGGTAAATCTGTCGTAGATCCTGGACGCCGTCTGAGTCGAGATAAACGTGAAAACACAGATAACCTACCGAGAATCCAGCGAATGGCACCCAACGCGCCAATACGCAACCTGGCCTTTCGATCTTGCTCGCTCTCTTCTTGTTCGTCCATTTTCGAACGTGGTGTCACATCTCCATCATCTTTCCGGGGTGTAGAAATTGCTGATGTCCTCCCGATTCCTCTTTTATGGGATGCCATAGGTGCAGGTTGGGACGGAGGGGGTAGAGGATTGAGATATGCATAGACACCACTGGGATCCAGTACGGCTCTCTCGACGAATGCATTTAGGGATGAACGGGGACTTTCGTTGAGTAAGAGATTGCTGGTTGACGATGATCCTTGGCTTGGATCTGTTAAGATGGTTTCCTTCCAGGCCTTCGACGCGGTTATCGACACTAGGCGATCGACGTCGTGTGTTGCAAGGCACCATGTGCCCAGAATGCTCTCCAATTGAGACTCGGAGGCAGTCTCTCGGAGGAAGAAGACGATTTGGTCTCGCACAGGAGGGATCTGAAGAAGAGTAGAATGCAAGGACGCAGCCAAGAGTCGCACACGACGCGAAGAATTGACGAACAGGGCCGAAACATGGTGAAGCTTGGCAAAATTCAGGGACGTCAGGCTTCGTAACGCGTAATCTATACCACAGAGACTTACCCACACTGGTAACATCTCCACTAGAGTGTAAACCAACGAGCTATCTCGGCCTTCCTTCATACATTGATTGATCCAGGCCGACTGTAATTCCTCCAAAGCCCTCGTTTTGGTCACTTGAGCTTTTTTGCTGATATTCCTCAGCACAACCAGGAGATCCGCAGGTAGTGTATGCGCTAGACCCGTAGTTTCCAAAGGATCCGGCTGAACAGGTGCAGGTTTCACTGGAGGAATGTACATCTTGACCCGGGGCTCCTTCTTCTTTCCCTTTTCTCCTTTTCCCTTGGGCTTTTTATCCTTCGGAAGGGGGTCTTCAGCTGGCGCATGCTTTTTCAGATGCTTTTTCCGTGTACCAGAGCTCGCCGAGGATTTTGGATTGCCCTTGACCATGGCAAAATAGCGAAATGATGATGAAGGTATTAGATTACGAGGGCAATCACTTTTGTGAAACTTACATCATCGCTCACAAATCCGGATGCGATTGGCATTACGATAGATGACTCGAAACCGTAATTATGTACTAAAGGCACAGAATCTGTGTTTTCCGTTCAGAATGGATTCTTGATCTCCTCGATACCGCCTCGCACTCAGATCCCATGCCTCATAGCCTGCTCAATATAATTTCTGAGCTCGACGACAATCTGCGGCATGTAAGTACATTGGCCATTGAATATATCGGGATTTCCTTCCCACGGCTTGGATAGTACAATCAGCACCAGGTTTTTTGATTTCTGCAACCACAAGCTAGATATGATTTTAACCAGAATGCTCCGCCCCGATGCGCTTTAAAATACCAGGGCTTCGGTTTCAACGGTGGCCACAGGCTCTCGCTTACTTCACGATCTAAATTTCGAGAAAAGTTCAACGTCCAATTTGTCGAAATCCTACATGGTTTACAAGGTAAATAAAACCCATACTTAATTCTACAAAGTCTCTAAGCCTTGACCCATAGCTTCCTATTGGCCTCTACGTAATCACGAAGAGTTTTCTTCCCTATAACTGCTTTGCTGCTTGAGAAACATGCTGCTTCTTCCCCGGTAGCGATCTTGTTTTGGGCCCACGCCAACACTCCATTGGCATAGTCTTCTTGCGCTCCAGAGTTCTGGAAGAATTTGCTGAATTCCTCCTCCGAGAGCCGTTTGTGGATTATCTTCCTCCCAAGGACTTCACTCAAGAGAGCGGCTACCTATTCACAAGGTTTCCTCGATTAGCTTCAGCGTATTTATATCCCCAGAATTCCACTGACCTCGTCATGGGAGTACAACTGCGGCCCTACTACACAGAAGTCGGTATTTGGGCTCTTTTCAGCCACGAGGGCATCATAGGAAGCTTTGGCGATATCGTCTACTGCAACGAAGGGCACCTTTCCATCTCCCGCAGCGGAGAAGATTTCATCCCTCTCCCGAATACTCTGGAGATATTCGGGCATGATGCCAAAATTCTCTACGATACGAAAGACGACGATGAGTCGTTGTTACTAAAATCGAAGAGCCTCAAAGACACACCTATGAACCACGCGTTACGCATAACGGCGTAGCCTATCCCGATATCAGCGAAGTACTGGTGTATTTTGCCGGTCGCCACGCCTCCTTTCTCGATCACACTCGAGCCACAAAGCACGAATCTCTTGACGCCCTTCGAAATCGCCAGGTCGATGAACGATTTCACAATTGGGAACGGCTCCAACACTGATGGTCCAACGAGATAGATTTTCTCGATATTCTCGTCGACCTCGAAGGGGGCTGCAAATGTCTTCTCGTCGAACCAGTTGAATTTGACAGCCTTGAATGGCTCGGGAGCGACGCCGGACCGCGAGGCAATGAGCACTGGATAGTTGGAAGCATGGAGGAGATTGGCAATGGCCAAGCCTGTCTTTCCCGTTCCGCCTGTGATAAAAGTTGTCATGATAATGGTGGGGAGTGAAGTTCCTGTTCTGTCGAGTAAATCCACCGCTGGTTAGATTTGTGTCTCTTCGGCCGGTTTTTATACGCCCAAGTACGTGCTTGATCATGTTCTTATTCAGGATCCACTCACATCGAATAGCTTAGTCAGTCACGCAACATATTACTTCGAAGCCAAGAAGGATCTGTAAGGTCAGGGTCCAGACATTATTATTAGACGTGCCGATGAGCGAGGAGCGATGTCACCCCCTAGTCAGATTGCTCGCCAAATCCGAAGAAATATTTTGCTGGCCACAGCACAAGCGTCAGAAAGCGTCGTAAGGTATCAATTTCTTGTAGATATTCAGTCACTTGAAGGTTTCAAAATAAGAAGAAGTGAACCAGATCTTTGGCCAAGATAAGTATGGTGCTTTTAGCAAAACCTCCTGTATTGACGTAGAGCTGACCGGTTTTGATATGCCTTGACCCGCGGAATCGGATAGAATCGGTCACATAGCCTGACGGATACATGATTTAGCCACGACCAGGCTTTTTACTAAGAAGTACTTGCAAAGAGTTTCGTGCTGGCTTGGACCATCCTATCGCTGCTCTTGACTTTGAAAGAGCCTCGTTGTTTGAATCTCGATGGCAATGCAATCTTTGCTTAGGCCAACAATCCTGCGTAATTTGCCGCCACTCTGAAAGACCCACTGCTAAACCCTTCCTCCTTAACTTGAACCTCCTATGGGTTAATAATTAAAGAATTGGTATCGTTGATGGAATTTAGCGCTCAATTTGAATTCGGTGATGACCAATCAACTTGATGAGCGCTTGAAAACAATAAATATCGTAGAACGATCCTTTCCAACAACAATGCCCAAGTAAATGATATCTCTCCGGATGCCATTGCACCAGCGCCCCTGAAGTCATATTCACTGACCTAATCTAAATTTTATTCACTCTCCCCTTGGTTGTCGGCATCCTAACATAAATTTACAAAGAATCCCTAAACCTTGACCCACAGCTTCTTATTGGCCTCTAAATAGTCACGAAGGGTTTTATTCCCGATAATTGATTTGCTGCTTGAGAACAATGCTTCTTCCTCCCCGGCAGCAATCTTGGTCTGAACCCACGCCAACAGCCCTGCGTACTCTGCTTGCCTTCCGAAGCTCTGAAATATTTTGCTGAATTCTTCCTCCGAGATCCTTTTATGGGTGATCTTCCTCCCAAGGACCGCACTCAAGAGAGCCGCTACCTACCGACAAGGTTTTGGAGGTTAGCTTTGTGATATATTGTACCCCAAACATTTCGCTGACCTCGTCATGGGTGTATAACTGGGGACCTACTACATAGAAATCGGTGTTTCGGCCCTTTTCAGCGACCAGGGCGTCATAGGAAGCTTTGGCGATGTCGTCTACTGCAACAAAGGGTACCTTTCCATCTCCCCAACGGAGAAAATCTCGTCCCTATCCCGAATGCTTTGGATATATGCGGAGCCAAAATTCTCTATTATAAAGTAGGCGTCAGGTGAGATATTCGTCTTTGAGCAGAAGAACCTCAAATCCAAAGACAACGTACCCATAAACCACGAGTTGCGCATAATGGCGTAGTCCACCCCAATATCAGCGAGGTACTCGTGTACTTTGCCGTATCCCATGCCTCCCTTCTCGGTCACACTCGAGCCATTCATCACGAATCGCTTAACGCCCTTCGAAATAGCCAGGTCGATGAAAGGTTTCACAATTGCAAGCGACTCGAACACTGATGGCAGGACGAGATAGACTTTATTGATATTCGGGTCGACCTCGAAGGGGGCTGCAAATGTCTTCTCGTCGAACCAATCGAATTTGACCGCCTTGAAAGGCTCCGGAGCAACTCCGGACCGCGAGGCAATGAGCACTGGGTAGTTGGCGGCATGGAGGAGTTTCGCAATCTTAGACCCTGTCTTTCCCGTTCCGCCTGTGATAAAAGTTGTCATGATAGTGGAGGTTGAAGTTCCTGTTCTGTCGAGTAAATTTACGTTGGGGGGATTTGATTGTCACTTCAGCCACTTTTAAACCTGTAGGAGCGGAATTCTCTTATTAAGCATCCACCGACAAATTTCTTAGTTAGTCATGCAACACCCCTCAAACATCGTCCTTCCAAGAGGATAAACGAGCCCAAGGTGCTCCAGAATCACGCAATACATGAACCACACACTCGCCGTCCCAAACCGCTGTTTCAAGGAATTAATATTGTTGAATTTGCGAGTGCATTGGTCCCACTTACTCAGTTGTAAATACGCATGGAAGTCGTTGTGCCATCTCTATAACCGTTTTGTTTCAGCTTGAGTTGATATTGGTCTTCGGAGACCGGAATATATCACCTTTGGGCGTTTAATCCGATTGGAACATGGAATTTGGTATTTTTAATATTTGATAACAGCGGAAAGAAGTGTTCGATCAATTGGCAGCTCCGGACGTATTGTTGATGGAAATTAGCGCTCAGGCTTCGGGATGATCGATGATGGCCAATCCGCGTGCCTTGCGCTTAAAACCGGGATCACTGTGGCAGTCCCAACAATTTGAAGTATACATAGTCCCTACCGCTCCGTGCTCCTCATCTCCGTCCAATCCTCCATAAGGATACCCATCTGAATAATGTCACTCCAGGCGCCATTACACCAGCGTGCCTTGCGCTGGCGTCCTTCGTTAATAAATCCACTACGTATAAACGATCAGCGGGGATTCTCTTTGGACCGAATAAGGACGCAGAAAATGGACTGACATTTTCTTGTAGACCGCAATGGCTCGTTCATTTCCTTCATAGACCACGAGCGAAATGCGGTGCATATTGAGATGCAGAAACGCGTAGTGCACCATAAACTTCGTGATCGCCTGCCCATACCCCTTGTTCCAAAATTCTGGCATTAATACGATGGAGTAATCCGAATGGCGGTGGCCACGCTCCGCATTTCCCCACAATGCAGTAAAGCCAACAAATTGAGGCTTGGATGTCATAATCTCTCTTGCGTCTGAGGATGATGCTTCTCCGACCGCGATGGGCGAGGGTGATGGGATGGTCTCGATGATGCAGAACATTTCTGCCTTTTTATCTATGATTTCTTTGAATTCTTCTTTGATTTGCTCCCCTCGTGGAACAATAAACCGATGTGTTATGAGAGGCGCAACTTGGGTATTGTTGTAAATGCCGAGGATGCTATCAAGGTCGCTCGCAGGTGGGGGTTGGAAAGCGCGCAGGCGGAGGCCACAGGTAAGGTCGAACATGGTGACTTCAGACGATTCACTGCTTCAGTTTCAACCCTTTAACGAGCGAGAGTACCGAGAGTACCGCATTTGCGACTCGGACGGCACTGCTAATTGTAAGATTTGGATTGGAACTGGAAAGAATTACCCAGGTTGCCAAAGAAGCTTAAGCGGCCCCGAACAGGCTAGTGCCTCGTAGGAAGAACGCGGTCGACCGGTGTGATTGACGATCGCGAAATCCCTTTCATGCTCCCCATTTCATGAGTTCCTTGAGGAATCTGAGAGCATTTCTCCCTACCGTGGTACTCCCTGGGATAGACATAGATCCACTCATGAGTTGCTACGTTTCTGTCATGCCCAGAACTTTACGGGAAGACAAGTCATACTGTGAAATGACTCCAATACCCCCAAAGGTTGATTCTGATGTGTCTATTCATAGCAAGGTCTGTTAGCCGGTTGGCACGCATATGGTTGGCTCGGACGAACATCCAGCCACTGGCAACCAGGGAGATACAAATCGCAGAGGTCAGGCCAATGTATAACGAAATGGACCCAAGTAATAAGGCATAGGAATTCAATTCAATTTATTCCTTCCCTCATTCTTCCAATCGCCTACCAGCATCCCCATGTAAATCGCGTCCTTCCACGCACCGTTCTGCCAGTTCGCCTTGCGTTGCCTTCCCTCGACAATGAAACCGCTGTAATTTTTATCGGAAGAAATAAACGCCACCCAGTATAATGGACAGCATCCGTATAGATAAAATGTACTCGTAACTCACCGTTGTTTATATATAGCAAGCGTCCCGTCATTTCCCTCTGAGTCTTTAACCGCCAAGAATATACGATGCATATTCAGGAAAGCGTAGTCGACCATAAACTGCGTAATCTTCGTCCCATAGCCCTTGTTCCAGAACTTTTTAGCGAGCGTGATGGCGCACTAGGTCGAATGTCAGTGACCGCGCTCCGCTCCTGCCCACAAAATGGCGGACCCAACAAACTCGGGCTCCGCCACCGAGGATGACCCGGAAGATGTCTCGCTAGGAGCTTCAGTGGATTTCGTTGTTTGGGAGGCGGCCGATGGAGGAAGCGTCTCGACGATGCAACACATCTCGTTTTTGTCGAGGTTTTCCTTATATTGCTCCCAAATTGCTCCCTTCTTTTCTCTCCTTGTGGAACAGGGAAGGCAACGTAAGCCCCGGCCGCGACATCTGCGTCGTTTTCAAGGGCGATTATGCTGTCTAGATCGGTGGCAGGTTTAAAGGCCGATATCTGGGAGCTCGAACATAGCGAAAGTCAATCGACTATGCCTCGCTTTAAATGAGATAGCGTGGTGATTTGCCGAGGAGGGAAAAATGGGATGACGACTGATGACGACGGGAGAATTGGGGTTGAATCCCGCGAGCTGCAACTTATATAACTTCGTTTTTGAAGACGGAGTCTGCTGCCAGTGCGGTGTCTTGCCTGAAGTTGAACGAAAGATTTACTGACGGTACGCCGAAGTAATGTTTACTTCAAGAATTCAAGTGATGGCTGCATTCCAAAGCAAAGTAGAAGAACCTGAGATCTTGGTCATTTGATCACCCAGCATCTACGCGCTGTGCACTCACATATCATTTGATGAAACAGCCATGAGAGCCGTAGCCTTGTGAAATACGCACCCCATGGGCCCAACACTGGGTGCCAGTGGAGAATTAACGACTCGAGAAAGAAAGGACCGACGCGTCCGTAATACTAACTTGAACTTGGAGGTGAATGTCCAGACGTGAGAACTTCGGATGACCAAGCAAATATGAAAACGAGCATTCAAAACGGAGGCGACCTACTCTGTTCATGTAAATCTCTCTTTCATCGTCGCTTTATTATAAATAAATTTTCTTTCAATGACATTATATATTGGCAAAAAATTGTTTAATGGGATTCATCTAGCATTAATAAAATGCTTAAAAAAGTGATTCATGGACAACTCTCTGTCTGGGAGTCGAACCCAGCTTTCGCGCGTACTCTCGGTTATTATGACAAGCGCGTGTACTAACCGATATACTAACAAAGACATATCATGTCTTACGCATAAAACTAGAAGTTCTAACTGTTGAGAATATCGTTTGAGTTTGAAACTGACGTGACTTATAGCAGGCGCATGGGTCTGGCTATAGCTACTCTATATAATAAAGCAATCCATCTCAGCCTAATCTGCCGCACCCTGCTTCGCTTCCAGTGCCTCCCTCAGACCCCCTTGTCCTTCTCCACCTACGACAGCTTGCACGGCCGCTGCCAGTCCACTCTGCAATGGCTCTGACTCCACTGAATCTTCTGTGCGTGCGCTTAGGGGTGGCTCGAGCTCCACCGGTACGTCCGTCATGGGTACGACCCACTCCATGTCGATGTCGACGTCGATAATGGCGCTGCCAAGCCCAAGGGGGAAGTCGAGGTCTTTGCGGGTAAGGGAGAAGGTTGTTTTTAGGGAGGCTGGCGAGGGGGACGTTGATGTTGATGTTGATATCATGTTGGAAGAGGAGGAGGGAGTAGGAGAAGGGGGCGGTTGCAGCATGTGGAATGTAGGTATGAACCAGAACCATCCAATAAACACCTGTCGTAATGAATCGAGAATCATCGTTACTGCTTCCACGAAATTAACACAGAAACGAATTCAGAAACCCACCTGTCCAACATAAAGTTTCACCCTGAGCTCTCTCCCCGCATCCAAAACGATACCTTTATCCAAATTGGCACCGACAAGGGCATCTTCAGGTTTATTCAAATCCAGCGAAGTCGTGGTGACATCGTTCATCGAATTTGCCTCGGAGTGCGACATGCCAGTCGCGTCCGCATGTTGGGCAATCGCCTTGAGGGTCTCCTGGCGTTCGTGGTGAGCATCTGCGGCCTTTGCATGCAGATCATGCTTAAGCCCCTGCCAGCGTCCTTCTGATAGTGGACAGAGGGTGTATACAAGGATTTTTTCTCCCTGACGATGGAAAGGTGAGTCGAATGAAACTCACAACAAAAATAAGGAACGGGAAGAGATAAGTATGAACCTTTTCGTCCACAACCATCTCCTCTGACCCGTCGACAACACCCAGCCTTGCAAAGCTCCTCACCATCTTTCCCTTATCCCACTTGCCGCTATTGAAAGTCTGACTCGGGACCTCTTCTTCCGTTGATTCTTCATGGGACAGATGCTCCGACCCGTGCCGCTTCTTCCCTAAGTGGCCGTCAGGATCGCGTGTGTACGCCTCCCACTCTTCGAGGAGGTCAACGAGGCGGTCGTCATACCGCGCTAGTGACGCCCAGACCTGGCTCTGGGGTGTCGGACTTGAACCACTGCCAGCAGTAGGTCCCTTGGCCATGCCCGTCTTCTCAATGACCATGTTTGCTGCGCGGACAACGCCCATCTTCACGCCCGACGTCTCCCGCATCCGGAGCTTCAGCTGGGTCAAGCGCACCTTCGGTCTCGGCTCTGTGCTCCTCTTAAATGTTAACGTTGGGTCCAGCTGCGTCGTTGAGGTCGGTGTCACAGCCCACATATCTTTCGGTGCCTCATGTGCGAGCAGCAACGCCCAATAATACAGAAACCGTCGCTGACTTGGGATGCTCACGCCTTGCTTCACTTTGCCTGCCTTCGCAGGGTCCTTCTCCGAGGGCGGCTTCATTCGACGCGCCGTATGTAGATCCAGGACGCCTTTCAGTGCGTCTGTGAACGATTTCTCGGGGTTTGGCGTTGTCGATCTAGGTGAGGAGGCTCCGGTGTCGACGTCCAGAATACCGTCTGTGTCCGACCGCACGGGTTTCTCGAAGAGGGGCGACTCGGACAGCGGATTAATGGAAATTCCGGCAGATAGTTGGTTCTCGTCGTCGGAGGGAAGAGCATCGATGGTACATTCCATACGCCTTTTCGCCCATTCCTTCGCTGTGTAGCTGCGTTCGAGTTGCGGAGGCATGGGGCTGTCGTCCAGTGAAAGAAGGTATGCGCACGCCATCGTTCCAGAACGGCCCTTGCCAGCTTTGCAATGCAGGACGGCTACGCGATCTGGGGAGCCTTTTAGCCAGACGTGCATCTCCCTCGCGACGAGCGGCATCATGGCAAGTGGAGGCGCACTGGAAATCGTTCAACATACGTTCGTGAACTCCTGATATACACTCACTGATGATCCGGGAATGGATATCGACTGACGCGCCCTTCAAATTCATCCGCGTCGTACGAGTTCTCCTTGATCGGACAAAAGTTGAAGACCCAGTAGTTCTTCCCGTGTCGATGCTCGAGAAATCTGATGGCATCTTCCCTACGATTGCGGTACAGGCCTTCAATTCCTGAAGCTGGATAGCCCATAATTATAACCTGGTCCGTTACATAGACCAAATCTACACTACCGGTCAGAGTTGTCTAAAGCTCCAAATCCAATTCACATACCCAGCTCGACGTTGAGGTTGTGGTCTTTGAATCTGGCCTTGTTCCCTGATACAAGTCGGCGAATGTAGTCTGTCATTGTGGTGGTAGAAAGGAGAAAAGCAGGGAGGAGGTAAGTGGGAGACTGAGAGTTCGGTTTGAGCAAAGTCGGTTTGTGACGTCACAGGAGCACTTGGGCTAGGCCCACTGAGTACACCATCTCATCACTTTTGCTCACTCTATCCTCAGCAGCTATGTAAATATACATTTAGTGCATGCGCACATCGTATTTAACTTGCTCAATGTTCATATGCCATAGATGGCGCAAAAGAAGAGAGAGTCGACCTTCTTTCCATCTGGGCGCCAGTTTCATTTTCGAAGTTCGAACAAGATCACCAAGTTGACGCTCAATGTTTTCTCTCGTTCAAGACGAAAGAAAATGGTTTCCAAAAGAATACAATGTCATAATTTGGTGATTACTGAATTTCTAAGCTTCCAAACTTCTTCTCTCTGCCCATTCTTCTTGCAGAACACCCATGTGGATGTTGTCCTGCCATGAGCCATTAGTCCACCTTGCTTTGCGCGATCGAACTTCCTCAACGAATCCACTTTATAGTATGCAGCATGCGAGTCATCAGGAAAGTATCGAACTAAAATCGAAAGCACGTACATTTTTTTGTAGACCGCTGCCGCTCGTTCATTCTCCTCATGTACAATGAGGGATACGCGGTGCATATTGAGCGAGATGAACGCATAGTCCACCATAAACTTCATCACTTCCGTTCCATAGCCATTATTCCAATACTCTGGAAGGAACCCGATCCCCACATTCGTATCCCGATTTCCTGGCTCCTCCTTTTGTTGGAAGTTGATGAATCCAATGAAGGCCGAGTCTGGGTCGGCGTCTAAGAGCTCGACAATGCAAAACATAATGGCTTTGTCGACGGCCTTATTCACGTACTCTATCGACATTGTCCTTGGGACAGGGAATAGTGAATTCATTAATGGCGCCACATATCGGTTATTCGTCAGGCGAAGTAGGTTATCGAGGTCGGACGGGCGACAGGCACGAAGGCGGAGTCTTTCTGTGACGAACATGGAGTGTAACTTGTTGGAGGGGTCACCTCTTCAGAGATTTGTTAAAATATGAAGGCGAAGCTGCGGAAAGGGGGTATTTGAGGGGTTCGAACAGCTGCGCGCTACGCAGTTACTGTAGGTCAAAATTATCTGCCCCAGAACAGTGTACACAGCGTCAGTGGCTCGAAATCAGCCGATACCTACGGACTCAATTTCTAATTTTGCCATCCAGGATCTTCTAAGAACTCGATGATGCAGAACATATGTGGGCTTTCGACGAATTTCCTCGTCTCATCTTCCGAGGTGCTGCGGTGGCCCGAAGACTGATTACAATCACAATGTGACTCGACCGCAGACTCAACTATCTCTCTAGATTCGGGAGCTTGTGGGATGGAGCAAGGCAAACGCTTAGGCCTTTAGGAATTATCCAACGTCTATTTTTGTCGTAGATCGTTGACGCGTCCGCACTGCTGTAACTGGCCATGGGATGCCCCTCCTGTCTTTCTTAAACGACTACGTATACGTCCTTGTTCCGCTGGAACATCGATTGCATCGCACTTAAGAAAGAAAACGAGCTATCGCCTAGGAGTGACTGGCGGGGCAAATAAATCTGTATCGGTTAGTACAAGCGCCCGTCATTGTCGCCAACATATGTACCTTGAAAAAAATTGCACGCCCATACGCTGTGTTCGACTCCTGTACCTTCGGGAGACCTTAAACTTTTGCATTATTCTTCGTTCCACAGAAGAACGAGCCATACCCAACTTTTCTCCATTACGAGTACGCACGTTTCAAAGGCTGTGTTCTAGGCAGATCCAAACTGTATTCTTTGAGCATAAAAAACTTCTCTCTGTCTGGGAGTCGAACCCAGCTTTCGCGCGCTCAGCATTAACGTCTTTCTGGTGATATGACAGGCGAGTGTACTAACCGATATACTAACAAAGACTATACCCTGTTTTCCTCGAGACTGACAAGATGGGGAGCACCTTGGGACCGAGTTCTAACAGGGGAGGTACGTGCAGTTATGTATGGCCATGAGCTGAATACTTTCCAAGTGCATGAACTCAATGTGGAAATAAATTAACCATAAATGGGAGTAACGGTCATGAATAAGGAATTCTGGTGGACAGTAAGTAGTATACTAATATATCCGTGTCGTACATTCACAAGTAATGTGCTAATTAGACAACACTGCCAGTGCAAAGATCTACTATCTCGTAACCAGCATGAAATCAAATAACATCGCCAAGCCTCGCTCGCAGTCCGACGTCGAATATAAATACGAATATGGATACGGATATGGATATGGATGGGCAAAAAAGAAATCGGGGAAAGTTGAAGGAACGTGAGTGTTTTCAAATTTCAAGTTGTTGTCATAGTTGGGGTTGATGAAAGTTGTGATGGTGATTCTGGGGGTGTCGCGATGGCATTATGGTTTAGCGGCCTCGACGCTGCCTTCGTCTTTCCCATTGGCTTGTGCGTGTTTAACCGCGGAGAGTTCGCGATGATGCCGGATCTCATCCTTGATATCGATTAAGTCTTTCTTGAGGTTCACGTCCCCGTTCTCGGGCCAGCGTTCCAAGCTCCATTGGCGCATGTAGGTGCTGCACTGCAATTCCACGGAGACGATATAAGAAGTTGTTAAGGTCAGTAAGAGTAAGGAAGCTCACCCTATAGTACCGCTTGTGCGCGTACTTTTTGTACAGCGATTCGTGTTGAACAGGATCGGTGATGATGTACTCCAACATAATAGTGGCGACTGGGATGAGCTCCTTCTCCGCATAAGTGGTATAGTGCTCGAGGTTGGCAGTCTGAATCATCAAGAAGGAAGAAAAGTAGTGAGTCAATCATCACAATATAGGGAGCAGGATGTGTCCACCCACCCATTCCTCCCGGCCTAAGGTCAACCTGGCAAGCCACATCGAAGCAGCTGAGAGCAAAGATGGTACCATACCAATCAAGCGCCTCTCGACACAAGCGACTTCGAGCAAATACTTGGCAATGGTTCGCGCATGGACTTCGCAGTCGTCTGCCTTGCTAGCACGCCTTAACCAGCCCATTGGACCAGGCGCGCGGAGATCCCAGTCAAGGGTCCTCAAGATGTACCTCTCGGCCTTGAGGATCTCTTCAACGGTATACTGGTCAGCGGCGAGGTACGCGATCTCTTTGACGGACGGCGAGTAGGTCTCTTCGAATTTAGTCGCAATAAAGAAGCAGGCGAGACCGACGAGCTGGACCTTCGAGATGGAGATGGGACGAGAACCAAGGAAACGGTCGAGGATATTCACACAGAGGAAGAACGACTCGGATAGGAGGTTGAACCGGGCATGGACCTGGAGGAGCCAATCGATCAGCACACCGCGGTGTTCCCAGGTGATTTCCGCTTGGTCTTTCATGTAGTCTGGGTTGGGCATCGTAGCCAACTGGACATGTATGAGTTAAAAATGAAAGCATTGTGACGGAAGACATGTACCTCGATTTCCTTCAAGTACACGCAGACGTCCGCGACGTATTCGCTGACCATCAGTGGGTCGTCCCAGTCCTCCGCGTCCAAGTCATCCCACAGCTGGACGTTGGACGACGAAGGCTCGACAGCCTCGAGTTCCGAGGCAACCTTGTCTGCCTCTGCTTGAGAATCGTCCACACATTTTGCGTGGATGACGGGCTTCTCATCCGTATGACGTCTCTTGAACACACGTCCCGTTTCTTCGTCTTTGTGCGGCTCGTCGACTTCCATCTTCTCTTGGACATGCTCGATCGCGGGCTTAGCATCGATGGTGACCTCTGTCTCCGTCTTCGACACGGTGGTGCTCTCGCTCGGAGCCCTGACCACAAGACGCCTGGAGGCAGCAATGCCGGCCAAGCGTCTGGCCGGGGGTTTAGCAACCGTTTTCTGTTTTGCCGCTGCAGCTTCCTTCAACTTTTCCGTCGTCGTCTCCTTGCCCTTGCCGGCTGGGACAGCAGCCTTTGCCTTGTTATTGCCGACCAACCCAGTGACCTCCACCAACACTTCCCTCTTCCTCTTTACACCCGTCTCCTTCTCATCCTTTCCGCTCTCTACGGTTTTGGCCTTCGAAGCCGCTGTAGACGCTGTGGCACGGGTGGTCGCGGAAGTGGCCGCGGTGCCACCTCCCAACACCGATTTTGCGCGTGAGGTGACAATTCTCGACGGTCGTGCGTTGGCATTTTCGTTATCCTTGGTAGAACGTGCCACTCTCGTCGTCCTCCTCACCTAGACAAATACGATGCCCAGTCAAGACTTGTTTCATTAAAGACGGTGCATAAACTTACTGGGATGGAGGACATCTTCCTCCGTCTCGGAGAATCAGTAATAGTAGGCGAATGTTAAGCTATGGTTGGAGGTGTCGCAGAGTGTCAGAAATGAGAGGAAATGTCCAGGTGATGATGAGAGCAGGAACAAGGCTTGCAAATGAATTTGAATGGTCAAATTTGGATAGAAAAATACAAGTGCAAATAAGTGGGACGCGTTGATCACGTGGGCGCGCGTCGCGTATTAATTGGAAATTGCATCTCTTGTCTCCTGTTCGTGCCATGAGGTATATCCTGGAGACACATAATAATGAATAAGTTCAGCTCTCTTTATTACTAAGTATCCTAATTTTTTATTTTAAAAACGAGAATCTACACCTACAGAATTCCATTTTCGTACTACGTCCCTGCCAGATGGCATTTCAAAGAACCAAAAGACTATGACAGTGCAACCAACCTTCGTGCCATCTATCCTGTGTGAAAGAGTTGAGTACGATAGGCTACCCGCAGCCGCAGCAGTACGGAGGCATAATCAACAATCTCTGACCCATTAGATAAAACTAGTGGTTCAATAGTGGTTGGATATAATCTATATCTATAAACGCGCTAATTTTCGCACGGCTACCCATCGTGTCAGAATCGACTGCGAGGCCGAAATTTGGGCTTAAGCCGATTTTTTTGGCACTAAAAGGGAGCTTCGGATGTTTCTTCGTCGTGCTGTACTCCAAGTTTTGCGATCGCGCAGAACAATCTATAGCTGCGACGGATTTTCGTGCTGTTTATATGTTTGGCATCAGCGTTAGCTTACGAAAGATGCAAGATGCCGAATTTTTGGCCGTGCGATTTTTGGCCTGTCGAACACCTCTTGACTGAAGTTGCTTTCTCAACCGCAATTGTACACCGTCGTTGAATCATACGACGAGGCAGCGTCTCACTGCGTCAAACTTTGATAGTCTGTGGTTATCCTAAACCGTTCTGAGAGAGTTTGCTGTCATTCTGAAATGAGCTGAGATGGATTTGCCAATGTTTCATCTTTCGTTGGTGAGCCTGTCTCAGATTATCGCTCGCTCTTAACACAACCATCATAGTCATTCGGGTTTGCTGTCATTTTCTTTATGTCTGCTATAAACCACTTGCGGCGGTCCACGCGTTTACAGGCTCATGATGAACGTGAGCCTGGGAGTTGGCGTCTGCCTCAGATTGTTTCGGTGAGTGGTTGAATATCTATGAGTAGTCATACTTTAAATGACAATTTGCATCGCAGGGGGTTGCGCCTTCTGCATACGAACATGCATTTGTTCCTCGCCAACAGCGTAGGCATGCAATGCGGACGTCGACTACGCATCACGTTGTTCCGTCCCAAATGTCTACGCAGACAGATAGTCGAATTGTCACACCATTCAATGGCAAAGTACAGTTAGTGGAACCGATGGAAGAAGTCAAAGAAGAGCCTGTTGTCACAGTTGGTAAGTGTTTGTATGATTCTCATAAAGTCATAGTTATGCAATCAACTTGTTTTGCAGACAATGAGCGCCAACCTCTGTCTGATATTGCACAGCAAGTGCCTCTCAAGAGCTATAGTGGCGATGACTTACAATTGACGAAGGCGACCGAAGAATTCGAAAAGGAGCGTGTTGTAGTCATGCGTACGTCTTTCAATAACTGTCATGAAAGAATAGTCATGTAAATGAACCATTTCACAGATGATGCGCGCCGTCCTTTGTTTGCTATTGCACGTCGACTGCCTGTCAATAGTAATCCTGTCCATGACTTAGGTTACATGAATATTGCATGTGATTTCTGTCATGCTCTTCATTGGGTTGACGAGCGCGTCGTTTCTTCTGCGAAAAATCAGCAAGCATTTGATAGCTGTTGTGCACATGGAAAAGTAGCTCTGCCTGCACTTCGTGTACCCCCTCGCGCGCTATATGATTTATTTGTCGACAACAGCTGGCAAGCGAAAGAATTTCGCAAGAATATCGTACAATACAATGCCGCGCTTGCTTTTACGTCGATGGGTGTCTCAATTGATAGGCGCTTTCAAAAATCGGGGCCGTCTGTCTTTCGCATTCATGGAGAACTGAAACATCTCATTGGTTCTCTCTTGCCAGAAGAGGGGCATTCTCCTACATATGCTCAACTCTATATCTACGACGTTCGAACGGCAGAACACTACCGCATGACACACGATCATAATACAGACCTTTGCGCAGAAACAATGTCTGTTCTCCAAGATGTCATGCACGATTACAATGCTTACGCTCCCATTTACCGCCATGCATATGAAATCCTTCAGGATTATGATGCTCCGGATTACACTATCCGCCTCTGTGTTCTTCCCAATCAAGATCCCCGTCGATATAATCTTCCTACGGCGGACGATGTTGGTGTAATCCTCCCGAGTGCAAATTCCATTCAAGGAGATTATCGAGATATTGTTCTCCATCTTCGTCCAGAATATTACCATTCAAAAAGCACACAGTCTCCTTTGCACTCCAATATTCTACTGCGGCGGGTCAACGAAGGACATTCAGCATACGCGCCTCTTCACTATGTTTTGTTCTTCCCCTACGGTGAAGCTGGTTGGTACCGCGAGATGTATCTACCAAACAATCCACGTCGTATTACCCTTCTGCAATATACGGCATATCGTATCCATCCCCGTGCCACAGAATTTTCAACCATCCTGCGTGGCGGTCATTTATTCCAGCGATACTTGGTAGACATGTATGCATGTATCGATCAAGACCGCCTCCGGTTCATACGCATGCAGCAGCCTCGATTTCGTGTGACGATGCTGAGCGGAATTGAAGACGCTCTGACCCACAATGATGATCATGTAGATCTTTCGCAACTCGGTCAACGCACTATTCTGCCCTCATCGTATCTAGGGGGACCCCGCGAAATTCACCAACGCTATCAAGATGGAATGGCAATTGCTCGACATTTTAGGAAGATAGATATCTTCTTGACGATGACCGCCAATCCTCAATGGCCAGAGATTAAGCGACAGTTACTCCCTGGACAGACCGCATCCGATCGACCGGACTTGATTGCACGTGTTTTCCATTTGAAAAAGAAAGCATTAATTCGTGCGATATTGAAAGACGAAATTTTGGGTCCCTGCGTCGCTCACGTATACTCCATCGAATTCCAAAAGCGTGGACTACCTCACATGCATCTTCTGATTTTCCTGAAAGCTGACTACAAATTGACATCACCGGACAAAATTGATTCTACTATTTGGGCGAGATGGCCAGACCCGAAGACGCATCCTCGCCTCTTCGAACTCGTGAAGAAGTATATGGTGCATGGACCATGTGGATCTCTGAATCCAAATTCACCATGTATGAAAGACGGTAAATGTCACTTTGGGTATCCGAAGTCTTTTCAGGACCACACTTCAGTCGATCACGAAGGTTATCCGCAATATTACCGTCCGAATGATGGGCATGCATACGAAATAGGGCCCGAGGACTACCTTCTCGACAATCGTTGGATTATACCTTATAATCCATACCTGATCTTGTGGCTTTGCTGTCATATCAACGTTGAATGCGCTGTATTCTTCGGCTCCATGAAATACATCAACAAATACATCGACAAAGGAGGTGATTGCGCTACACTTACTATTCATAACGCCGACGATGAAGTCAAGCAGTATTTGGATGGTCGTTACATCTCCGCATCGGAAGCCGTCTGGCGAATTTTGCAATTCGAAACCCATGGACAGCAGCCGAACGTCGTCCGTCTTCAGATCCACCTTCCACATGAACAACATATCACATTCAATCCTGCATCTGATGCGCATGACATTGTTTCCAATGCGACTAATGCGGATACAACACTCACCGCATTTTTCAAAGCCAACAAAGACACTGCCGATGTGGGTCGCATTGCACGAACTCTCACATACACTGAGTTTCCGAATGTCTTCGTTCTCAAATCCACTGGTTCCAGTCCATCATCGAAAGTATGGGAGCTACGGAAGCGAAAGGGTTTTGCGCTAGGGAGGATGGTGTATGTCGGTCCGACAGCAGGAGAAAGATTCTATCTGCGTACCTTGCTTACTGTCGCAAAAGGTCCTACTTCATTCGAGGACTTAAAGACAGTGGATGGTGTCAGATATAACACATTCCACGAAGCTTCATTCAAACGAGGCTTACTAGAAGACGATGAGGAATGGAGGATTTGTCTTCGAGACGCCGCAGAAATGCAGACCGGCTCTCAACTTCGCTATCTGTTTGCCACCATTCTTCAGTTTTGCGAACCGGCGAATCCAAAACAACTGTGGATAAATTTTCGAGAGGACATCTGCGATGACATTGCACACAAGCTACATACCTTGGGTCACACCGTCGTCACTGAGAGCGATGTTTTTGACTTTGGGCTCTATCTCCTCGATGAAGTCTTGCGCGAGAGCGGCTACAGTCTACAGCATTTTTCATCCATGCCGCACTCAGTACGCAATTGGGATCGACTCCTACAAAACCGATTGATCATGGAGCAGATGAACTACAACCCACAAGTGGAAAGTGATCTAGCGCAGATTCACGTTGCTTCCCTCAACGCTGATCAAAAGAGAGCATTCGAAAAATTCACAGACTCTTTACAGAACCGACAAGGCAAGTTATTCTTCTTGGACGGTTATGGAGGTACCGGCAAAACATACCTCTACAAGAGTTTGTGCCACGCTATTCGTGCACATGGTAGCATCATCATCTGCGTAGCTTCAACAGGTTTAGCGGGTCTACTGCTGCCTGGAGGACGCACCGGACATTCCATGTTCAAGATTCCTATCGACGATTTGGATGCAAATTCGACATGCAATATTCCTAAAGAAAGTTTACGAGCGGATCTTCTACGAGCAGCTGAAGGACTGGTGTTCGATGAGTGCCTCATGATGCACCGTCATGCCTTTGAAGCAATGGATCGTACCTTGCAAGACGTACGAAACTCAGAAAAACTCTTCGGAGGATTGACAGTCATTTTTGGCGGCGATTTCGAACAAATTCTTCCTGTAGTTCGTGGAGGGACACGAGCTGACATCGTGAACGCGAGCCTACAGCGATCCTATCTCTGGGATGACATGGAAATCGTGACCTTGCGCCAGAATATGCGTCTGGAACATTCACCTGAACACGCAGATTTCGCACAGTGGCTCCAAGACACTGGCCATGGAACCAATGGCGACGCTGATGGAAATGTACAACTTCCAGAATCGATGGTGACCTATGATTCTAATGAGCTTATTCACAATATCTATGGTGAGATGCTTGACTCACCAACACCCCCCCAAGCAAATTCTTTCTCGAGCGAGCTATTTTGGCACCACGGAATCAAGACGTTGCTGAGATGAACAACGACATTTTGCACAGAATGCCAGGTGATGAACTCACCTACTATAGTGCCGACACATTGGAGCCAGAAAGTGGAGGTGCGGGATATGTCGAGGGTCGCATTCCAATGGAGTTTCTTCATTCCCTTGAGCCATCGGATTTGCCGCCAGCACAATTGCAGATCAAGTTGGGATGTCCTCTGATACTCCTTCGAAACATCAACCCGTCAAAAGGCTTATGTAATGGTACCCGCATGATCCTCCTTCACGGCTACAAACATCTGCTTGAAGTTATGATTCTCGGAGGGGACCATCATGCGGAGACGGCTTTTATTCCACGCATTGTTCTCAAACCGACATCACAGCAATATCCATTTCTCTGGAAGCGCCGTCAATTTCCAGTCCGCGTGTGCTTCGCTATGACAATTAATAAAGCTCAAGGTCAATCACTAAATTATGTAGGCATACATCTCCTTATGCCTGTTTTTTGTCACGGCCAACTTTATGTAGCTTTATCCAGGGCGACTTCGTCTAAAAACATTTGTATTCTACTACCTGATACTCCACTCGGACATAGTAGAAAAACTCTTAACATTGTTTATCCCGAAATTTTAATAGATTAGGTATGACATCCACACCAATGACATCATTTCTTGCCTGACATACTTAACGTCGCAATATTTGAGACATGAACAACTGTTCTTTGCTTCGTTCTGTTTGCCATGGCACAAACTACAAGCCCACCAGCGGGCTCGATTGTAATGTCCACTGTGTCAATGCTCAGTAACCCACGTCCTATCGACGCCCAGAAAGGCACTCGGAATATTTTGTTAGATGCCAACGTCTACTGTGAAGATCATCATCGCCAAACGACACTCGGTGTCGTGCGTTACTTCATCCCGGATGCTATGATCAATTATCAGTTTTCTACGGAAGACTTCACCCCTGCTTTCATAACGGCCACTGTATGTATATCTTCAGCCTACTACTCGCTCTGTAAACACTACTCATACTATATTGAATATGACCGTACTAGATCACTACAATCTCTGAAACATTTCCAAATGTTTATCTTTCCAGCGATGGAGAGTTTAAAGTCAGTGACTATGCATTCATGGGAGATATCATTGACGTATGCATCTCTTTCCCTTCCATTCTACACGAACTAACTTTTGTCCCATGTACAAGCTTACCATTGCGCACAGTGACATCTCTAAGAAGAAACACCCCATAATTACAATGACAGGCACTGTCAAACAGTGCGATATGCATGCTCACACTTTTGTAATTGCCGCATCACAGTATAACGCGATTATTCACGGTCTCGCTCCAATGTCTCTCGAATGTTACATTCCCGAAGATTCCAAACGATGGCCGACCAACAGAAAACCGAAACCCACCGTAAACTCTGCGATTACCGTAACAGGGCTCTTACAACAAATCAAGCGCACTGCTACGAAATCGATCTCCGCATTCCAAGTGCAATTGGTATCGTTCACGTACATCAATCGCTCAACTGCGTTCGATTCTACGTCTTCCACCGCTGACAGTAAGTTTGACCACTACACATCATATTCTCAACTATAGCAGTTGCCACAGCTTCCGTTGCCCACACCCATGCTCACACTCTCTTCAATTACGACGCCACTCCACCTCTCGAGACCGTTCCTGTACAAGACAATTCTGCAGCTCCTCTGAACGTCGTCTCATCCCCGGACCCTCCCACAAAACGAAGTCACGACGAAGACGGAGACAGTCTCAACAATGAAAAAGAGGGCAAGCCGTCTGCAGCTAAGAAGAAGAAGAAAGAGTAACTACTATTACCTACCGAAACTACTACTACATCCTTTTTCTCGCTGTCTCTGTAATCTTCCAAAACGCCATCGATTTCAGTTCCCTGAGCCCTCGATACCGCCATAAATTAAATTTTACACTATCACAATTAAATTTTCAGTCGTAAAGACCCGTGCGGAGCACGGGGCTGCGCTAGTCCATAACATGTTTGAAAACATTTTTCTCACGTGGGGCTCTGGCTTCTGCGGCGTTTTGCACGCCAGCAAGCCGCGATTTTCTGGCGCGTCTTTCTCGAGGTCGAATATCTCATCGGTGCTCCGTCGAGCAGAGTCCTCAGTTTTCAGAAATTGGAATTTTTTGCTAATTTTCTGACGATGATAAGAGGTCAAAACGTATGAATGAGATCGATCATTGATGACAAGTGGCTACTTCTGCCATAAATGGTCAGAGTTGTGTACGATTGTTAGAAGTTGACCTTTGTCCTGGAAAACCATACCGCTTAGCAAATCCACACCGCTCTGGATTATCTGAATAATCGATAGCACCGTGCAACGCACGGGTCACAGCTAGTTCCTATTGTTAGACTGTGATTCTAATCGATATTTCACCATTATGTGAACTGCAATTCGCCGGTTGCAGGATAAGATCAAAAATACTGCACCTTCAATGTTCGTTACAGAAAGACTTCAATTTTGCACCTATCGAAACTCAGACATGGATGCGCTCCTTGGTATATCCAACAACCAATACCTCACACCTTTAACGACCATGCATTTCCCTGTTCTGCGCATCACCTTGGAAGATGAGACGAGGAAATTCGTCGAAAGCCCACATATGTTCTGCATCATCGAGCTTTTGGAAGATATTCTTCGTTCATTGGGTTCATCACTTTCAAGAAAAAGGCAGAGCCAGGAAATCAAGACACAAACTACATGATTTCGTTGTATGAGAACTACTGGAACAAGCGCTATGGACCGGAAGTCATCAGATTTATGGTTGACTACGCAGCACACTTTCCTTAACCTGAACATGCACTGGATCTCTCAGGGTTTTCAAGGATAATATTAATGAGAGGGTGATGTCAGTCTATAAGAAATTGTGCGTACTCTTCAGGTGCAAGTCCCTCGCTTGAATTGTTTACTCAAATGTGCTATTCTTCCGGTTACTGGTAGCAGATTTTCAAGATGAATGGGCGGAGAACAGAGTGTCTGTGACGCTTTAAATGTTTATCACCATCACATATTGTTGCCGTCGAGGCGAGTTGACCTCAAGTTGGAATTCGACTCGCCTCGAAATCAGGGCAACTCGTATCAACTCGTTAATGTCCACCAGCTGGCAGCCGTTTCCGATTGACAGAGACACCTGCACCGCGCGGCGCGAACTCCTCTATCTGCTAGTCCTAAGTCAACGAGTCGCCTCGAGGTACCTCGACGAGTTGACACCCACCGGACCTGGGCATGAACACGTCTCGTTGCGTTCCAGCCATTCAAGCTCCTTCCACTTGTTGTACACGATTCGTACCCGCTAATGTACATTATGTTATTGAATATATTTCTTGACCTTTTAAAACTACGGCATATTTCACGAATCATCCCGCTGTGGCAGTGCAGATGAGATAGCGATAGGACGGGATTACATAACATAGATTAGGGCGATCTCCGGTAGTGCCAGGCATGCACTCATCTGTCCACCACGTTCCGGATTGGTCTGCTCCACCGCAAACACCGCTTTGTCAAGAAACTGCTGCACGGCTACCTGCCAGAAAGAGTCATCAAAATTTCGAGTTGATGAGTTGTTCACCTCGACTCGCCTCGCCTTGCCTCAACGGCAACACTACAACCGCTTACCCAGACAAGCAGGTAAGCATCGCTTAGGTCGCTACCGTGAGCTCCCCTATTCAATCATAATGAATATCAGCTTACGTCTCAATGCATTGTCTAATAGGGTGTTCGGTATAAACGGATCCGATTTGACTACCAAACGGATTAGAAACAGATGGATGAACTCAACCAGCACGTCGACGCAGTAGCGTCTAGTGCACTGACATTGCCTATATGGAACAGGTTCACGAAAGATTCGGCTTTACCAGACAATTCACAAAGGGCCATAAATAGCTCAGGAAAGGCGGTTGCAAGAGCAAGCAACTTTTAACAATCCCCCGATAATTCACCATATTCACCACGCCATAACTGCACCACCGCCACGACTAGGAACATGACAACTCTTATCACAGGTGGGACAGGGAAGACAGGACTTGCCCTTGCCAAACTTCTCCATGCTGCCAACCGGCCTGTTCTCCTCGCATCGCGTGCCGGGAAGGCGCCCGAACCTTTCAAGGCCGTGAAATTCGACTGGTTGGACAAGACGACATACGAGAACCCAGTCAACGCCGACCCCAAGATCGATCGCGTCTACATGCTTGTACCCGCTATTTTCGACATGCTGTCATATGTTGGGCCATTCATCGACCTCGCCGTGTCCAAGGGCGTCAAGCGATTTGTCCTCTTGAGCGCCAGCCAGGTGGAGCCAGGCGATGACGCCCTCGGCAAGGTTCACCAGCACCTATTGGACATCGGGGTCGATTACACCGTCTTGCGTCCGACCTGGTTCCAACGTAAGGCCTATCCTTGAGCTCGCTTACCCGTGCTTTCTGACGATCATGCTCACTATAGAGAACTTCGGTAAAAATTTCTACTTCAGCATCCGAGAGCGCAACGAGATTTTCTCGGCTGCCGGCAACGGTCGGATCGCTTTTGTTTCAGTCGAGGATATCGCACAGGCAGCGTTTGATGCGTTGACGGCAGATAAAAGTCCCAACAAGGATCTCATGGTCTTCGGGCCTGAGTTGTATACATACGACGAGGTGTGTCCATCTCGTAGATGATCCATGCGTGCAGAAATATTAAAATACTGAAAACAGGCTGCCAAACTCCTGTCATCGATCCTTGGAAGAGAAATCACTCACAAGAGGCTCTCGATTGAGGAACTGGGAAAGCTTTACACCGGGTATGGCATGAGTGCAGAGTATGCCAGTTTGCTTAGCGCCATGGAGGGGAACGTCGGAAAAAGCAAAGAGGAGGAGCTTTTCAACACCAGTGACGACAAGAAATTCATCGGCAAGCACACTTTGTTGGAGTACTTTCAAGCCAACCGTGAGTTGTGGATCAAGACGTAGATATTGAATGTAACATTCGAAGAAAGTTGTCATTGCCGATAGTGGGCGCCGGGTTTGAAAAGAATCACTTTATGACTCGAAGCCGGAGGGGTTTGGGAAGGGTTCAGGTAAACAGACGTTGACTCAATATTCCTGACATCGTTTTCGGGGTGGTTTGGTTGACGAACGCGTCTAGCTAGATAGTGTAATTGCGAGCGTACGCATGTCCGATCCAAAATGCCCAAATTTTGGCACTTATATACGGACTTTTTTTGGCCGGTTCCGACCGCATAGGGATCCGACCTACCTTTTTGAGGCCACTTCCGTCCGCCAAATAATCGCTGGCGACTAAGGCCTCAAAATTTTGACAGTCAGGCGGGTACCTTGGGTCCCGACCTCCCTTTGGGTACCACTTCCGCCCGCATAGCGGTCTCGTACCTTGCTGGCGACTAGCCCTCAAAAGTTTTATGCCAGAGGGGCTCCTCAGGGAGGTCAACGAACGTACGAATTTGCATGAGACCTCTGGGCCGACCAGCCACTTTCGGACCCTCTTTGGATCGGACATGCGGCCAAATTTTTCGGTTTCCGTCCGCATGAGGATCGAACATAGGCAGGATTTTGAGGCCATTTCCGTCCGCATAAGGATCGGACATATCCCAGGACGTTAGATCAGCACTCGTTTGTAACACATCTTCTGGATTGCGACATCTTGACATCGTTGGGCGCAATTACAGCTAATTAATTATCGATAGACCTGATTTGGCACAGTGCCGGGGATGCCGTTCGAAGTCGGAAAGACCGTTTGCCCTCTCTCACTAGATCTCACTCTGCATAGGCGGTCAAACCAAATCAGGTTCGACTAAACAAAGGCGCTGAGCGCTGTATCTGCGAAGTGGGTCTATCGATATGCGAGGTGCTGAAGGGGCAAGATACGAGGCAGGATTACACCAAGGTTAGTAATGCACACTGTCGGAGTCAACCATGATTACAATTCAATGTATTTTAGGGCGTACCCCCTTCAACATACCTGGATTGATCAGCAACATACTTAGAAGCATGGACACTGGCACATTTACAGTTTGACGCGGCTGAGTACGTCTGTTTGCCTAGAACATGTTCGCAATTCAGCTTTGTAAGACCCTTCACAAAGGGTAATAGATAGCGATGAAAGGCTATAAGAGCAAGCCGCTTTTAACGAAGTAGTACTTCACCACCAGCACACTACATTACCACCACCGCATTACCACCTCACCATCACACCACCTTTAGGAACAACATGACAACTCTCATCACAGGCGGAACGGGAAAGACAGGACTTGCTCTGGCGAAATTGCTCCATGCTGCCAACCGACCTGTTCTCCTCACATCGCGCGCTGGGAAGGGCCCAGAACCTTTCAAGGCCGTGAAATTCGACTGGTTGGACAAGACGACATATGAGAACCCATTCAACGCCGATCCCAAGATCGATCGTGTCTACATCGTCATACCCGCTATAATCGATACGCTGTCGTACGTTGGGCCATTCATCGACCTCGCCGTGTCCAAGGGCGTCAAGCGATTTGTCCTTTTGAGCGCCAGCCAGGTAGAGCCAGGCGATGGCCCCCTCGGAAAGGTTCACAAGCACTTATTGGACATTGGGGTCGATTACACCGTCTTGCGTCCAACCTGGTTTCAAGGTAAGTCTCCTCCTCGCACCCACTTTCCTTTGTTAACGCTCTTGATAGAGAACTTCGCTACCAATTTCTACATCAGCATACGAGAGTACAATCAGATTTCCTCGGGTACTGGGGAGGGTTGCATCGCGTTTGTTTCGGTCGCCGATATCGCACAGGCCGCATTTGAGGCTTTGACGGCTGAGAAAAGCCCAAACAAAGATCTGGTGGTCCTCGGGCCCGATCTGTACTCATACGATGAGGTGCATCCATTCCGCGGATGATTCTGCAAGGTCGAAATACTAACATGACGCATGAGAGCAGGTTGCTAAGCTCTTGTCATCGATCCTTGGAAGAGAAATCACTCACAAGAAGAATTCGACTGAAGAAACAGCGAAGATCTATGCAGGATTTGGCCTGAGTCCTGAGTATGCGAACGTCCTCGCAGATTTGGAAGCAAATGCTGCGAAAGGAAAGGAGGTGGAACTTTTCAACAGCAGTGCAGACAAGAAATTCATCGGGAAGCACACCTTGTTGGAATACTTCAAAGCCAATCGCGAGTTGTGGATCAAGGCCTAGGTAGATTCGATAACGTTAATACAATTTGAAGGAATGTTCATGAACCCGCTGCTATCGATTGCATATTCGCGAAGGATTGGTTGTTTGAGCGGTCTATGGAAGTGAAGCGTGAAGGGCGTAAACATCGCGCTCGTTGTCTGTGTTGAGTTGAAAGTGTGCCGACAGCCACTGGCGAGGTCATGGCGATCGACTCACGGTAACCACAGATAGCCACCACAATTCTTGGGATAAAGTCGTCATAAATATTCTCTATTTTGTGGAAAAATCCCATACTATTCGCACATGTCGTGGAGAGAGGGCCGCCAAAGCCCAGATTTGGTACACCTCGTTCTGACCGAGGCAGAGAAACGAAATAGCATACTCAAAGCATACGTACTGCTATTCGCTCGTCAGATAATAACATAAGCACTGCGCGTATGCAAACATGTTCCGGAGACGTCTCGCCAGCACTGAACACAATTACAGATGTTGAAACGTGCCGAACGGGCAGACGGCTTACGTTCGAGAGCGTTCGGTACAAACAGATTCGGATTGAGGCCTGAAGACTGGATATAGATAATCCAAGTGGGTCTCTGAGAAACTGTTGTTTGAAGCTGGCAAGCAGGTCCTGCGAGGACACATAATACGTCCAGGTTACGTTGTTGGTGATTCGCATACTGCTGGTGTGTAACTTTGTCGATTCTTCATGAGTTATGGTGTCCTGATGTAAAATTTTAGTCACGAATATCGATGATTTCATTCGGCGTATGGTCAAGGGATGTGTTCAACTTGGACTCGTTCCCGATGTCAACAACACCATAAACATGGTGTCGACCACGTCGCCCGCTGCACCTCTCTGGCAGCAGTTTCGCCTTTACCTTATGCCGCATTCTCCGTTCTTCATCACCGCACGGCCTTTAACCACTTTCAATGGCATGCTGTCGACATTGGTGCAATACGGTTTTCCGAAAGAATCGTGCAAATACCTTGTCTGGCGTCGCAAGCTTGAGCAGCACGTTATGGAGGTGGGCGATAACGCCCTCTTCCCTCTCCTGCATTTCGTTCTCGACGACCTGCCCACCAGCACGAAGTCTCCCGAGTTGGACAATTCCAATACTACGCCCCTCCTGAGACGCGACGGCGGCGACTTGACATCCTTGCGAGCATGGCGAAGTAGGTGACACCCTTCCATTCGCAGGCGACCGTGCTGTGGAACGCGCGACGTCGTCACGTCGGATGCCTTCATTACGGAAACATCTGTCGGTTGGGAAGAGTGCATCAATTTATCATCAACTAAATATGGGAAATATAAAGGCACGCACGCTCCTGCCAGGTGTTCTAAGTTGTAGAGCTTATCGGGATTTTCGACGATAATTGATTGTAGTCGATGGGATTCAGGATCCTTGAAAGCTTCTTCGACCACTTGATTGGCAGCCGCGAGGAGGCACTCTTTACCGCGATGCTCGGGTATGATATCAACTCCTATGCTGCATTCACCCATATGAAGCAGGTCAAGGAAGGTTTGTGAAGTCCAGAGGTAGACAAGGCCAATCGGGTCCAGAGTCTTCCATGGCTAGGGCGGAGGAGCAGGAGGACGCCGGTTTTTTTCTCCTTTCTGCGCTTAGTTGCTTGATATTCCCTGATCCTTTCTGCGCGCAGTTCGTCTCTGAATTTGATTGCAGAGTCATAGATGAAGGCTTGGACTTGCGGGTCAGTCGGCAAATCTGGGAGTTCCCAGAGGGGTGTGGAATATACCTCTAGCTCGAGGTATTCGCGTCCGAATTCTTTGTCAAACACGGGAGGTTCGGTCTGGGAATGGATATCCATTGGCGCGTAGAGCATGGGTTCGGCTGACGAAGATGGTTTTTCCTGAAGATGACTCGAGGATCCTTCATTAGGCCAATTGAGATAATCGACGGGATCCTCGTGAGCCTTGCGAGAACCAGCGGGATCGTAAGAGAATAGCCCGCTTTCCGGGCGATGAGTAATGAGGAAAGGCGAAGGAGGTTCCGGGAATTTACCCTTGCTTGCGTAGATAGGTAGCACACCATCCTCTTCGTGGGCAGGAAATAATGATTCCTCTGAATCTTCCTCTAGCTCTCTAGCTCGGCCAAGAAAGCTTCTCTCCATAGGAGAATCTTTTCTTGCTCTGACTGAGTCGGAGGTGAATTATGTGAGGAGCCAGAATTAGACGATGTTTCTACGGGCATGGGTCCCAGACGCGCATAGAGGAATTACTCGCTGCACTGGACATGTTGGAGGTCGGAGGGCTCTATACTTACGAATCAGCAGCTGTAAATTTGAAGATTAATACGAAATCTACTTACCGTTGCTCGAGAGGACGCAGGGTATATCAACTCTGATATGTCCTCTGATTCAGGCTCTCCTTCGGCGTCCGGATCCTCGTCGCTCAGCTCTTCTTCCTCGACTGGCGTAGTAGTCGTCTCAAGCATGACGACTCCAAAAAAATGGGCGCAGGACGCAAACGATAGGAAATCTTCCGGATTTGATGTTTCGACTGTGGTCTTCTGCATCTCCTTGAAATACGACTGCAGCAGGCCAATGTTATCATCTTGGCTCACTAGACACCGAGTAATGTATTTCCTTTCCGCGATCTTGGGTGGAGGCTTGACCAAAGGCATCGTTTCGGGCATAGGTGAGGGTGGGGAAAGGAAGGGCCTTGGTGGGCGTCTGTTGGCTGAAGTGGGAACAGATAAGTGTCATCGGAACTGCCTCGAGGAGTGATATGTGACTCGTGGTCGTCATCTGGCTGTATTGATACCAGCACCATAGGGTCCATTTCCCCATTTACGGAACGCTCAAGCTCAATATAGCCGTGTGAGCAAGTATAAACCGGATGTACTCTTTCATGTAGTCTGGGTTGGGCATCGTAGCCAATTAGACATATATGAGTCAAAATGAAAGCATTGTGATGGAAGACATATACCTCGATTTCCTTCAAGTACACGCAGACATCCGCGACAAATTCGCTGACCATCAGTGGGTCGTCCCAGTCCTCCGCGTCCAAGTCATCCCACAGCTGCACGTTGGACGAGGAAGGCTCGACGGCCTCGAGTTCCGAGGCAACCTCAGTGTCTGCCTCTGCTTGAGAATCGTCGATACATTTTGCGTGGACGACGGGCTTCTCGTCGGCATGACGTCTCTTGAACACGCGTCCCGTTTCTTCGTCTTTGTGCGGCTCGATCGCGGGCTTAGCATCGGTGGTGACCTGGGTCTCCGTCTTCGACACGGTGGTGCTCTCGCTCGGAGCCCTGAACACCAGACGCCTGGAGGCAGCAATGCCGGCTAAGCGTCTGGCCGGGGGTTTAACAACCGTTTTCTGTTTTGCCGCTGCAGCTTCCTTCAAATTTTCCGTCGTTGTCGTCTCCTTGCACTTGCCGGCTACGACAGCAGCCTTTGCATTGTTGTTGCCGACCAAGCCAGTAACCTCCACCTCCACTTCCGTCTTCCTCTTCACACCCGTCTCCTTCTCATCCATCCCGGTTTCTACGATTTTGGCCTTCGAAGCCGCTGTAGACGCGGTGGCACGGGTAGTCGCGGAAGCGGGTGGTGCCACCTCCCAACACCGATTTTGCGCGCGAGGTGACAATTCTCGACGGTCGTGTGTTGGCATTTTCGTTATCCTTGGTAGAACGTGCCACTCTCGTCGTCCTCCTCATCTAGACAAATATGATGCCCAGTCAAGACTTGTTTCATTAAAGACAGTGCATAAACTTACTGGGATGGAGGACATCTTCCTCCGTCTCGGAGAATCAGTGATAGTAGGCGAATGTTAAGCTATGGTTGGAGGTGTCGCAAAGTGTCAGGAATAAAGAGGAAACGAACTGGTGATGATGAAAGCAGGAACAAGGCTACCGAATAGATTCGAATGGTCAAATTTGGAGGGGACGCGTTGGTCACGTGGGCGCGCGTCGCGTACTAACATCGTCGAACGAGAGCGCGCGTAACTTCTTGTGCCTTTTGTCTCCTGTTCGTGCCACGACCTAGAGACACAATAATGAATCTATTCAGCTCTCTTTATTACTAAATATCCTAATTTCTTATTTTAAAAATGAGAATTTTTCGTGAACCTGTTCCATAGTACGCAAATCGGCGCACTGCTAGACGTGCTGCTGCGTCGACGTCCCGGTTGAATTCATCCATCTGCTTCTAATCCGTTTAATAATCAAATCGGATCTGTTTATACCGAACACTCTAGGACACATTGGGACGCGTAAGCCGATATTCATCATGATTGAATATTGACCCAATATGTCTACTAATTTGGGGTAATCCGCCTCAACTCATTCTCACCCGGCGTGAATCAAGGCCTTTACTTAATTATTTCTGACAAAGGGAAGATGTTGCAATCAAAAACATATACGCCAGTCCACTGGAAAAGACTACCACTTACCCATTATGGTTGGCCAAATGCACCATAACTTAAAATAGCCCCCCCGCTCACACTCGGTTCCCCCCACAGACGGTACCTTCGGTTTATTGGCTCAGCAGCAATAAATAGCTAAAGAAAGGCGGTTACAAGAGCAAGCAACTTTCAACAACCCCCGATAACTCACCACCCACCACGCCACAACCGCACCATCACCACAACTAGGAACATGACAACTCTTATCACAGGTGGGACAGGGAAGACAGGACTTGCCCTTGCCAAACTTCTCCATGCTGCCAAACATCCTATTCTCCTCACATCGCGTGCTGGGAAGGCGCCTGAGCCTTTCAAGGCCGTGAAATTCGACTGGTTGGACAAGACGACGTATGAGATCCCATTCAACGCCGATCCCAAGATCGATCGCGTCTACATCGCCGTACCCCCTATTTTCGACATGCTGTCGTACGTTGGGCCATTCATCGACCTCGCTGTGTCCAAGGGCGTCAAGCGATTTGTCCTCTTGACCGGCAGCCAGGATGAGCCAGGCGATGGCCCCCTCGGCAAGGTTCACCAGCACCTCTTGGACATTGGGGTCGATTACACCGTCTTGCGTCCGACCTGGTTCCAACGTAAGTCCTATCCTTGAGCGCGCTTACCCGTTCTTTCTGACGCTCATGCCCACCACAGAGAACTTCGGTGTATTTTTCTACTTCAGCATCCGAGAGGGCAACGAGATTTTCTCGGGTGCCGGCGACGGTCGGCTCGCTTTTGTTTCAGTCGAGGATATCGCACAGGCAGCGTTTGATGCGTTGACGGCAGATAAAAGTCCCAACAAGGATCTCATGGTCTTCGGGCCTGAGTTATATACATATGACGAGGTGTGTCGACCTCGTAGATAATCAAGGCGTGCAGAAATATTAAAATACTGAAAACAGGCCGCTAAACTCCTGTCATCGATCCTAGGAAGAGAAATCACTCACAAGAGGCTCTCGATTGAGGAACTGGAAAAGCTCTATACCGGGTATGGCATGAGTGCAGAGTATGCCAGCTTGCTTGGCACAGCGGAGGCGAACGTCGGAAAAGGCAAAGAGGAGGAGCTTTTCAACGCGAGTGACGACAAGAAATTCACCGGAAAGCACACTTTGTTGGAATACTTTCAAGCCAACCGTGAGTTGTGGACCAAGACGTAGATAGTTGATATAGTTTGAATGTAACATTTGAAGACTTGTCATTGTCGATAGTGCCTTTGAAAAGAATCACTTTATGACTTGAAGCCGGGGGGAGGGGTTCAGGTAAACCGACGTTGACTCAGGCGGTCAATGTTCCTGACATGGAGTCATTTTCGGGGTGGTTTGGTTGACGAACGCGCCTAGCGAGATGGTGTAATAATGGATCGTGGCCGGTCGTGGAAAGATAAGATCCAGATGGGGCGCAGTATTTTGCGAGAAGAATGGGCGGAGAGAGGCGTTAGATCAGCACTCGTATGTAACACATCTTCTGGATAATGTGGATTGCGACATCTTGACATCGTTGGACGCAATGAATTATTAAGGATCCGCTCCTGCGGGGGAAGACTCGCTGCGCCATCCTTAGTTGGTGGGTACTGGAATAATAAAGTTATAAATTAAATGTTTCGAGGATGTACACCGCCAACTTGTTCGGATCTCAAAATCAGGTTGATGGCCTGATCCCCAGTGATGCCTAGTCTCGACCCAGACGCTTGGGAAGATTGTGGCTGTGCCAACCCATTTCGGCACTGCCTACAGGAGGAATCTTTACCAAGACGTCTGGTACGGATTTACCGTAACCGAGTACACGAGTTTTTCAAACCCCGACTAACGACCGAAAGCGGAAATTCCCCCTATATGCAGCCCCCACCTCGACAGCACTCCCTTTGTTTGGAGAATTATACATTAGGCCCTCAGTAGAAACACTTATAATATGATGAATAAGTTATTTCTAAGTGATTTTGCAAGATAATGAGCCCAATTCACAGTGAAAGCAGGATTTTGTAAGCCATTGAGATTGCCTGCTCTCGAGTCCTGTCTGCCTGTTGCCATTCCTTCTCCTGGCGTCGCTGAATGAGCCTTTCGTGCTCTCCTGGTGCTAGCTCCTTCACAGGACGACGTCTCTTGGGAACGGGCGTGTTACCATCGATAAAGAAGAAAGAAGCAGAGCCCGGAGTGACAGGTGTGGTAAAGTTGTCTTGTGACGGCTGTCGCGGTGCTAGTGGGGTACGAAATGGGTCTCGAGACGTTGACGTGCAGGTGTATTCGCGTTTTCGTCGTTGCGCGACCTCTTGAACGGCGTCGAGAATGCCATAGTGGTGCTGATAAGATTACAGCAAACAATGACGCGCCCGACGCGTTTGAGCACGTGAAGCTCGAATTTCCGCTTTCGGTCGTTGTTCGGGGTTTGAAAAACTCATGTACTCGGTTACGGTAAATCCGTACCAGTCCAGGCTCCTAAAACCACCTCTCGTATCTCGAGGACGACTTATGTGAGGGGGAGTCGATGTGAATATGAGGGAGGGTGGCTGTGTTGATAAAGCAATAGCCAAATAAACAAGTGAACGGGTTCTCCTCTCGATAGAGAGGCTGGCAACTTTGGGCTTCGGCTATCCCTCGGGCACCAAATAAACCTAGCCCTAGGGTTACATTTAAAGATTTTTTCGCCATCAGGTGGCCTCGCCACCGCGCTATTCGGGCTAAGTATTTCCTCCACAAAATCACTACATTAATTGCTGCGAGCTCCGTGAAGTGTTGCCCATAATAATAAGTAGTAGTCCTGCCTTACTAATAGCCGATGTAGTCTTGTTCAATTTGACGGCCTTTTGGTGGGTGGGTCGATTCGGCCTTCTCGGACACATTTTGAACATCATGTGAGCTGAGATACGCAATCGACGAACGTCACGTGTAATCCTCGCGCGACGCGTTCTTTCAATGTTTCGTTGTTGTTGTCTGGGTTTTGAGGTAAAGACAGTGATTTAGAAATGTGGGCACCATCCAACCGGCGTCGGAAATGCCAGCACGCACAGTTTCCATCTTTTCTGAATTTGTGCGAGTAGTCTTTCGAGTCGACGCTGGGGTTGCCGATGGGACATTGGCATTGTGAGAGGTCCCCCACAGGTCTGCATAGCACTTTTTTGACGTCCAGGGATGATGATATTCTATTTTCAAGGTTACTACACTAATACATTGAGTTCTTGCTTTTCTGTTGGCAGAACCAACAGGCAATGACACGAATTCAATGAAACAAGTCCTACCAGTGCCTCAGTAGAGCGCGAAAAGATTAGATTAGATGACTGATCTATGGTCACGTGATGTTCAAAAATGTGTTGATTTTTGACCGAGAAGGCCGAATCGACCCACCCACCAAAAGGCCGTCAAATTGAAACAGACCTTATATATAGATCGACTATCATCTATTATTTGGTCTGTCGTGAGAGACTAATTCCGATGAGTATTCGCGTTGACTATTTTGGAAATGATCTCCTTTTCTTCGAAACACTACCCCTAAGCCTTATTCTAACGCAAAAAAAGACTCCAAATCACAACCGAGGCCCATGGATTTAGGCCTGCACATATTCAAGAAGTGATGTTGCTGTTTCCAGACCAAAGTTGCCCAACAGTGGCAAGGATGTTGTTGCCTGTGCACCAACAGGAGCAGATGCCATTTTGGCCATGACAATCTTTCTATTAGTAAGGCAGGACTACTACTTATTATTATGGGCAACACTTCACGGAGCTCGCAGCAATTAATGTAGTGATTTTGTGGAGGAAATACTTAGCCCGAATAGCGCGGTGGCGAGGCCACCTGATGGCGAAAAAATCTTTAAATGTAACCCTAGGGCTAGGTTTATTTGGTGCCCGAGGGATAGCCGAAGCCCAAAGTTGCCAGCCTCTCTATCGAGAGGAGAACCCGTTCACTTGTTTATTTGGCTATTGCTTTATCAACACAGCCACCCTCCCTCATATTCACATCGACTCCCCCTCACATAAGTCGTCCTCGAGATACGAGAGGTGGTTTTAGGAGCCTGGTACCAGTCTACTTGGGAGAATATCCGGCGATCACACAGTCTCAATCGAGTTGGGAAAAAACACTTGTCATCAATTTTTACTAATCTACACAGAGCCGTAGATATTCTCCCCAAGTAGACTGGGTTCGAGTCTAAGTGATGCCAAACCTGAATGTCACAATGACGCTCAAATGGTGTTATTTTACCCTTTATGTAAAAACGTCGCCGAAGGCGTTGAATGATATTTTAATGATATTGAACGGGATCTTGAAATGATCTCTCCAATTCTCCTATCAAAATAAGGTCGTCACTGCGCGAATTTCTTCCAAGTCCATTCAGACTCCGCTCCATCGAAGTCGAACACACCGCAAACAAACCACAACGTTCGTCTTCTTCTCCCACCACCTTCCACGTTCCTCCTCTGTCCTCTCCTTCTTTCCTTCAGCATTTCTTGTTCTTCTGCTGAGCTGGCTACCCTCCTGTGATCTAGGGTCTCCTCTGTGGCTCTGGAAACTGCTCTTTTGTCTGGTTCTTGGAAACTGGGGCCGGGCTCTCACTGACGACGGGCTGTCATGGTTGCATCCTTTACTCACAGTTTTATTCACAGGTTTGTTGTAACAAGCGACTTGCAAGATTCGAGAGAAGGAAAGGTGACATGGGAGGAGGTGCAGTGAATGGACACCGCGCGCTGCATGCCGCTTTCAAGTACGTGTGTTTCTTTCTCTTCATATTTCTCGTACTTATTCTTATATCATTCAGCCCGAAATATCAACGGGAATAGGGAACTGGTGGTCGCCTAAATATCCTAGAGCGTTGCGAAGCAGGGAGGAATCATAGCCGGTCTTGCGCGTTGTTGTACTCAGGCCTTGTATCCCACATTATGTACATTATACCTGTGCTCCGGAATATCATTTGATTTACCTATTTTACATGCATATTATGAGCTGTAAGAAGCAAGAGAACAGTGGATATGGGGTTTTATGCAAGGAATGCTGCAGGAAGGGATTCCCTCAAAACAGTCTGACCTCACGAAGACCTCACGAAAAATGATTTTTTGAGGTACAGATTTTTTGACGATCAGGGAATGTAGTTTTTTCCCATTGTCCTGACCTTAGCGCGGGGGTCACCGGCCATCATCACTCTGACCTCATTTTGACATCCGAACATAATGGCGGTGTAGTACGTGTAGTTGGGCCACCCCAGAATTTCGAATTCATTTCTACATTTGCGAACCCCCTAAGACCCAAACAGTACTAAAAAGTTCAAAATGATTTTCGAAATCCAACAGAAACATGATCATTCCACCGTCGGCAAGTTATCCTGTTATAAGCTCACCGTCATAAAACACTGAAAAACAGTATGTAGCAGGTCCAAAAAACGCGGAGTTTTTTTGCACAAAGCCATAGAATACGATCGATTGGACTCCACGAGAGTGATATGAAATGAACAAAGCCAGAGGCATCCGTTTCGGAAATGGATTTGGCTGTGTTTGTCCACCGGGCGCCCTGGGCAGGCAGGGCAGCCCTTAGAAAATGATGCTCGCTTCGTTCGCAATTACAGGCGTTGCGAGGTGCTGAACGAGGCAGGATTACACCAAGGTTAGTAACGCACACTGAGTCAACCGTGTGCAGCTTACGATTCAATGATATTCGGCGGCTGTTCCCCTTCAACATGATTGATCAGCAAAAGAATTAGAAACATGGATCTCTGGACCAATTTGATCGCGTCTACTTGCCTGGAACATGTCCACAGTTCAGCTTTGTAAAACCCTTACAAAGGGCAATAGCGATGAAAGAGGGGCTATAAGAGCAAGCCACTTTCAAAGAAGCTGTCCTACTTCACTACCAGCACACCACCGCATTACCATCTCACTACCACACCACCTCTAGGAACGACATGACAACTCTCATCACAGGCGGAACGGGGAAGACAGGACTTGCTCTGGCGAAACTGCTCCATGCTGCCAACCGACCTGTTCTCCTCACATCGCGTGCCGGGAAGGCACCCGAACCTTTCAAGGCCGTGAAATTTGACTGGTTGGACAAGACAACATACGAGAACCCATTCAACACCGATCCCAAGATCGATCGTGTCTACATCGTCGTACCCGGTGTTTTTGACACGCTGTCGTACGTTGGGCCATTCATCGACCTCGCCGTGTCCAAGGGCGTCAAGCGGTTTGTCCTCTTGAGCGTCAGCCTGTTAGAGCCAGGCGAGGCACCCCATGGAAAGGTTCACCAGTACCTCTTGGACATTGGGGTCGATTACGCCGTCTTGCGTCCAACCTGGTTTCAAGGTAAGTCTCCTCCTCGCACTCACTTTCCTTTGTTGACGCTCCAGATAGAGAACTTCGCTTCCAACTTCTACATCAGCATCCGAGAGCACAACCAGGTTTTCTCGGGTACTGGGGAGGGTCGCATCGCATTTGTTTCGGCCGCCGATATCGCACAGGCCGCATTTGAAGCTTTGACGGCTGAGAAAAGCCCCAACAAAGATCTGGCCGTCCTCGGGCCCGACCTGTACTCATATGATGAGGTGCGTCAATTCTGCAGACGATTCTGCAAGGTCGAAATTCTAACATGACGAGAACAGGCTGCTAAGCTCTTGTCGTCGATCCTCGGAAGAGAAATCACTCACAAGAAGAGTTCGACTGAAGACACGGCGAAGATCTACGCAGGATTTGGCCTGGCTCCTGAGTATGCGAACTTCCTCGCAAACTTGGAAGGAAATGCTGGAAAAGGAAAGGAGGTGGAACTTTTCAACAGCAGTGCGGACAAGAAATTCATCGGGAAGCACAGCTTGTTGGACTACTTCAAAGCCAATCGCGAGTTGTGGATCAAGGCCTAAGTAGATTCAGATAGTTGCTACAATTTGAAGGAATGTTCATGGATCCCCTGTTATCAATGGCATATTCGCGAAGGATTGGTTGTTTGAGCAGTCTATGGAAGTGAAGCGTGAGGGGCCTGAAACCTCGAGCTCGTTGTCTGTGTCGAGTTGAAAGTGTGCCGACAAGGTTTTGGCGACTCGCGATAACCACAGATACAAGCAAGTTCAACAGTTCTGGGGATAAAGCCGTCATAAATATTCTCTATTTTGTGGTAGTATTATTCGCACATGCTGTCGAGAGAGGACCTCCAAAACCCAGATTTGGCAGAAACGAAATAGTATACTCAAAGCATACGTACCACTTACTATTCGCTCATCAGATAATATAAGCAATGCGTGTATGCACACATGTTCTGTGCGAATAATCAACATGTACGGAACGACCGGGACCCAGCGCGCTGTTTCTTACTTCGCCATCCCAGCGGTGGCGCAGGATTCCACGTTCCTTGCCACACAGAAGGACATTATGCCTGCAGGAGAGGGTAGAAGGGTATCTCGACCAAGACGCGAGCGCCGAGACATTCGTGACGAACCGGTTCTCTGCCAAGTCACCTCCTCACAAGGATATCATCTTGCACGGGCACCCAGAAGGGAATCTCGCGGGTGCAGAGTCGCGTTTCTGGAAGGGCATTCGCGATCGCATGTAGTACCGGTCCGGAGATCTTGGACGCTATCTTCCAGATAGCGTCGTGGAGTGCACAGGATGGGCGGACGATCAAGTCAAGATTCGTGGATTCCGCATCAAGCTAGACTGGTGACCAGCCGGAGAATGAGTTGAACGAAGGGAGGAGCTCGATTCTCCGCGAGATCGATACGCATCTCAGTTAGCATGCTCTTGTGCACGAGAACGTGACGCTGGTGAGGAGAGATAAAGACCAGGAGACGATCCTCGCTAGCTATTTCGTGCCGCTGGATGATCCGAATGTGCCAGCGTATGCCAGCGCTGTGGGAGACCACGAGGACGCCAAGGGTCTGGTACAGGGTATGAGGAGGTACCTAGGTACAGGCGACTCATCAAGGACATTCGGCGCGAGCACCTCAAGAAGAGGCTTCCGAGCTACAGCGTGTCGACTCGTATATTTCCCGATCTTACATGCTCTTTTAGTGTTCGTACCCTTATCTCCTGGGATCAGTACCACCGAAATCACTATGCAACACATCCGACCACGCTCCCCAATGCACCCAAGCCGATCCCCTCAGACGAGACCTTCTTCGATCTGGGCGGCCACTCGATCCTGGCAACCAGGCTTATCTTCGAAATCCGCAAGCTGTTTGTCGTCGATGCGCCTCTGGGGCTGATCTTTGAGCAGCCTACGATCACTGGCCCTGTCGAAGCCGTTGACGCTTTGCGAACCGGCGACCTTGGGCTCGCGTACAAGGCACCTGCCGCTACACCAATAGATGGGCTCCTCACTGCGCCTGGAGCGACCGGTTTCCTGGGTGCCTTCGTGCTGCACAACCTACTTTCGCGAAATGGAAAAGTTCTATACCGGGTATGGCATGAGTGCAGAGTATGCCAGGTTCCGCGGAGGCGAATGTCGGAAAAGGCAAAGAGGAGGAGCTTTTCAACGCGAGTGACGACAAGAGATTCATTGGCAAGCACACTTTGTTGGAATACTTTCAAGTCAACCGTGAGTTGTGAATCAAGACGTAGATAGTTGATGTAGTTTTAATGTAACATTTGAAGACTTGTCATTGTCGATAGTGCCCTTGAAAAGAATCACCTTATGACTCGAAGCCGAAGGGGTTTGGGAGGGGTTCAGGTAAATCAACGTTGACTCAGGCGGTCAATGTTCCTGACATCGAGTCATTTTCGGGGTGGCGAACGTGCCTAGCGAGATAGCGTAATACATAATGGATCGTGGCTGGTCGTGGAAGGTCGTGGAAAGATAAGATCATTTCAAGATGGGGGACAGGATTTTGCGAGAAGAATGGGCGCGGAGAGATGCATTAGATCAGCACTCGTATGTATGTAACACATCTTCTGGATAATGTGGATTACGACATCTTGACATTGTTGGGCAATGAATTATTAGGCTCGCTCAGCCTCGCTGCGCCATTGCGCCACCCCAGAATTTCGAATTCATTTCTACATTTGCCGCTTGCGAGCCCTCTAAGACCCAAACAGTACTAATAAGTTCAAAACAATTGCAGGATTTTCGAAACCCAACAGAAACATGATGATTCCACCTTCGACAAGAAAGTTATACTATTATAAGCTCACCGTCATATAACACTGAAAAACAGAGTAGCGGGTCCAAAAACGCGGAGTTTTTCTGCATAGAACCATAGAATACGATCGATTGGACTCCACGAGAGAGATATGAAATGAACAAAGCCAAAGGCATCCGTTTCGGAAATGGATTTGGCTGTGTTTGTCCACCGGGCGCCCTGGGCAGGGCAGCCCTTAAGCTTAGAGACTGAGGCTCGCTTCGCTCGCAATTACAGGCATTGCGAGGTGCTGAACGAGGCAGGATTACACCAAGGTTAGTAACGCACACTGAGTCAACCGTGATGAAAACATGACAACGTCAAGACTGCAGCTTACGATTCAATGATATTCGGCGGCTGCAACATGATTGATCAGCAACTGGACCAATTCAATCAGCACATATACAATTCTGAGTGCGCCTACTTGCCTGGAACATGTCCACAGTTCAGCTTTGTAAGACGCTTACAAGGGCCATAGATAGCGATGAAAGAGGGGGCTATAAGAGCAAGCCACTTTCACAGAAGCCACTTTCACAGAAGCCGTCATACTTCACTACCAGCATACCACCGCATTACCACTTCACTACTACACCACCTTTAGGAACAACATGACAACTCTCATCACAGGCGGAACGGGAAAGACAGGACTTGCTCTGGCGAAACTGCTCCATGCTGCCAACCGACCTCTTCTCATCACATCGCGTGCCGGGAAGGCGCCCGAACCTTTCAAGGCCGTCAAATTCGACTGGTTCGACAAGACGACATACGAGAACCCATTCAACGCCGACCCCAAGATCGATCGCGTCTACATCATCGTACCCGGTATTTTTGACGTGCTGTCATACCTTGGGCCATTCATCGACCTCGCGGTATCCAAGGGCGTCAAGCGGTTTGTCCTCTTGAGCACCAGCCAGTTAGAGCCAGGCGATGGCCCCCTCGGAAAGGTTCACCAGTACCTCTTGGACATTGGGGTCGATTACGCCGTCTTGCGTCCAACCTGGTTTCAAGGTAAGTCTCCTCCTCGCACTCACTTTCCTTTGTTGACGCTCCAGATAGAGAACTTCGATGTCAACTTCTCCATCAGCATCCGAGAGCACAACCAGATTATCTCGGGTACTGGGGAGGGTCGCATCCCTTTTGTTGCGGTTGCCGACATCGCACAGGCCGCATTTGAAGCTTTGACGGCTGAGAAAAGCCCCAACAAAGATCTGTTGGTCTTTGGGCCCGACCTGTACTCATATGATGAGGTGCGTCAATTCCGCAGACGATTCTGCGAGGTCGAAATACTAACATGGCGAGAACAGGCTGCTAAGCTCTTGTCATCGATCCTCGGAAGAGAAATCATTCACAAGAAGAATTCGACTGAAGAAACGGCGAAGATGTTCGCAGGATTGGGCCTGGGTCCTGAGTATGTGAACTTCCTCGCAAATTTGGAAGCAAATATTGCGAAGGGAAAGGAGGAGGAACTTTTCAACGGCAGTGCAGGCAAGAAAATCATCGGGAAGCACACCTTGTTGGAATACTTCCAAACCAATCGCGATTTGTGGATCAAGGCATAAGTAGATTCAGATGATAGCGTTGGTACAAGTTGAAGAAATGTTCATGAACCCGCTGCCATCGATGGCATATTAACGAAGCATTGGCTGTTTGTGCAGTCTATCGAACTGAAGCGTGAGGGGCCTGAAACCTCGAGCTCGTTGTCGGTGTCGAGTGGAAAGTGTACCGACAGCCAACCTCAAGGTCTCGGCGACTCGCGAAACCACAGATAGCCACCACGATAAGGGACAGTTCTTGGGCTCAAGCCGTCATAAATATTCTCTTTTTTTGCGGTTAAGTTTCGTATTATTCGCACATGTTGTCGAGAGGGCCTCCAGAACCTAGAGTTGGCACATTCTGACCGACACTGCTGTGCCCGGACTATTTTGCCGGGGGGTCAAAATGTGCGGCAAGTTGTTTGAATTTTGCCGTCACATTTTGCAGTCATGTATTCCACCTTAAGTGAAGGCAAAATATAGCCGCAAAATATGCGCAAAAAACAACCTGCTGTCACATTTTGAACCCCAGTCAAAATATTCCGGCCGCAGCAGTGCGAAGCAGAGAGACGAAATACATGTTCTGGAGACGTCTCGCCAACGCTCGGCACAATTACAGACGTTGAAACGTGCCGAACGGGCAGACGGCTTACGTTCGAGAGCGTTCGCTACAAATGGATCCGTTGACAGATGCACGAATTCGATCGGCACAGCTCTGAGCTGACGCAGCTGCCTAGTACGTCTATTTGTGTTTCTACACTATCGTCTATGGAATACATTCAGGATCCAGCTTTATAAGACATTCACAAATGGCAATATATAGCCGACGAAAAGAGGCTATAAGAGCAAGCAACTTTTACCAACGCCGTCGTACTTCCCCACAGGAGTACATCACCACATTACCTTTAGGGACAACATGACCACTCTTATCACAGGCGGAACAGGGAGGACAGGACTTGCCCTTGCCAAACTTCTCCATGCTGCCAACTACCCTGTTCTCATCACATCGCGCGCTGGGAAGGGCCCAGAGCCTTTCAAGGCCGTGAAATTCGACTGGTTGGACAAAACAACATTCGAGAATCCATTCAATGCCGACCCAAGCATCGATCGTGTTTACCTCGTTATACCATCTGTTTTCGATGTGCTGTCGGCTGTCCAACCATTCATCGACCTCGCAGTCTCCAAAGGCGTCAAGCGCGTCGTTCTTGTCAGCGCCAGTCAGGTGGAGCCAGATGATATACCCATCGGAAAGGTTCACAAGCACCTGCTGGACATTGGTATCGATTACACTGTTTTGCGTCCGACCTGGTTCCAACGTAAGTCCTATCCTTGAGTTAGCTTACCAGTGCTTTCTAACCCTCGCGTTTGCCACAGAGAACTTTGGGAGAAATTTCTACCTCAGCATCCGAGAGCGCAACGAGATTTTTTCGGGTACAGGGAACGGTCGCATCCCGTTTGTTTCGATCGAAGATATTGCACAGGCAGCATTCGAAGCTTTGACGGCTAAGAAGAGCCCCAACAAAGATCTGTTGGTCTTTGGGCCCGACCTGTATACATACGACGAAGTACGTCAATTTCACTGACGATTCTAAAATATAACATGCTAACGTGATGACAATAGGTCGCTAAGCTTCTATCATCGGTCCTAGGACGAGAAATCACTCACAAGAAGCTCTCGACTGATGAAACGGCGAAGATCTTTGAAGGTTTTGGGATGAATCCTGAGTTTGCCAAGATGCTTGCCTCCATGGAGGCAAATGCTGGAAAAGGCAGGGAGGAAGAACTTTTCAACAGGAGTGAAGATGAGAAATTCATCGGCAAGCACACTTTGTTGGAATACTTTCAAGCCAACCGCGAATTGTGGATCAAGTCGTAGAGAGTGTTCATGTAGTTTGAATGTAACATTCATAGGCTCGCAATTATAGAAGGTTTATTCGCAAATTGGATGGGTCTTTTAAGGAGTCGATGAACTGGAAGTCTGAGGGAACCATAATACCAGTTTGTCGCGGTCGGGAGAAAGTCGAAAACGTGCCGAAACATTGATTATTTCATGTTATTTGTCACTATTCTCTGTTCCAAACAACTTTAACCACCTTTGCACGTTGACGACCACCAAACGACCGCGACATTTCTTGTGATACAGAAAGCCTGTCATCAATATTTTCTATTTTACCTTATTATTCGCACATGTCGAGCGAGAGCTATCGCGACAAGCAAACCCCAGGCCCAGATTTGGCACACCTGCCTTTGGATATACATACGCTGATCCTCGAGCTTCTATCTCCATCAGATATTATCGCATTGAGGAAGGTGAGCATGATTGCTGCTATAATTTCTCTTCTAACAAAGGGCAAAAAATAGACATGTAAAGCCTTGTTAGAAGCCACAACGCAGCGCGTCGTCTGGGTAGATGCTCTCCAGAGGATGTGTGATGAAAACACCATCTACTCCTACTCATACCCCACGGAGGGAGTGAGTCTTCTGGAGTTGGAATACACCTGTATGGCTCCTGAACGATGGGCGCGACTGGCCAGGAAACATACTTCGATCGTAGAGGAAGTTCCTTCGCATATGACGCGCATTCTAACGCCCCCACATCCACGAACACCACAGAACATCGATTCACCAGATCAATTGTATCTTATCCCAGGAGGACGATTTTTAGTGACGCTGCTGAGGTCGCACTTATCTATATGGGATTTACGCACTTCCGGAACTGGACCCTTAGACATCACACGAGGACCAATTGCACGAGTTGCAACCCGAGGTACATCGTTCACCGTGCACGTTTCTCCTGATGGGTCAGCTATCAGAGTCGTTGCTCTTAGGGGGGTATTCGATGACCCATTTGTAAGGTGAATAATGCACTTTTTATCAATGAAGAGCACTAGTCCTCATTTCTATAGACACTACTTCGATGTCTATGAAATATTCCCATGGAAGCCTGAAACTGAATTCGTGCAACTCGCAACTCTATGGGTGGACAGTATGCACGACTTGGATTTTACATCGGTAGCTGGAAATCGAATGGTCATGGTGTACGGTCCAATAATCAAGATCTGGGATTTCGTCACTGATGGCTGGGTAACTTGGAACACGACTCACCCCTCCCGGCAGGTGCGTATCGCAACGACCTTGCTGGTCTCAAATCTATTTAATGCATTTATATCTCATTCTCACAGATTCTCATGACAAACGAGGTAATGGTATTGGTTGCGCCCTCCGACCTTTCCCTATGGGATATCCCCCTACTCTCACTGAAGGCTCACTCTGTCGAGACGGGCACAGAACCGTCCGAACCGTCCGAACCGCGCCTCAGACTCTCATATCCTGAAGGCTTCAAATCACCATCAAGGTCTGAGTGCAGTGGTATCTGCGATTGGTATACCGGCAGCCCGCAGCCGCTATGGTTCGACATCACGGCAAAGGAGTTGTCCACCTTCAATTTCACCAGATTTAAAATCGATATCCCAGATATACACCTCCCCATGGTCCTCATCACATCGATCTCTTTCTTTCACATCCCATACTATCGACACACACATTGGACCCCGTATCGCGTGTGCGGCGAAGATATTTCCTTTTTATGGTGCAATTCTACTGCTATCTTTCTGCATACGGGAGGCACCTCGTCCTTAGAGGCAGTCAATTGCAAGGCACTCTTGCGGAAAGCAGAACACATTGATCAACGTCAGGCCAGCTTCTGCCCGGTATCCGGAAGATTGTGTTACATTTCCTGCGCGACTGACGAGGTTAAAGTAAATGTAGTCGATTATTTGTCATCGCCGTACGATCCCTCTGCATGTGGGTTGACTTCATCTTTACTGTTGACGCAAGACTGAATGGTGCGCTTGCATTTATGTAGCCTCCGACGACGCAAGCTGCTGACGCACCAGGAACATTTTTTATACAATCTCGTAAATACCATCCGGGTTATCAATAACACTAGAAATCACGTATTTTAGAAACGCTCGAAGTCCGTGAAGTATACGTTTCTGAATGTCTGTGCCCATGATGTAATAGGTCAATGTAGGCCCAGCTTCGGGAAGCGTTCGAATCTGAATCGAAGAAACAGAAGGAACCGCGCATACAATAGGCCCTGAGTTATATTCGCATGCCGAAGTAAGCAGTAATACTTTAGAATAGTGCGAGTAGATTGGCGACCTTGAGCAAGATGCTTGGAAGGAAGATAGCCACCGATGGATCTCAGATGAGTTGCCGACGACGTCACAGACAATAGGCAGAGGCAAGAAAGGCAAGGCAACCGTCGAAGAGCCAAAACAGAGAAATCCGGAGTTTTGAGTTTGAATCGAAGGACTGAACTTACAGAGGAGGTGCTAAAGACGTATTCTACATTTATTATTAACACGGATGATACTATACAATATTGATAATTCACCTGACGCGATGGATATTGTGTGTATGTGGAATCGAAAACCAGACGGGCATTCGCGTCTATGAGATGAGGAAACAAGTGAAGGAATCCTAGAAAGCATCGTGAGCAAAGCGACCATCGTCACGCATAGGGACATGAACGTACTTATAGCTTTCGCCGCTTATTACTTTTAGGGAGTCCAAATTCTCCTCCCTGCGTTCTTCCACGCGTTTGAGGAATTCCACCTTCTCCAGATACCCGCCTCCCCTACGATTCGCCTCCAATTCATCCTTGACGGAGGAGCCTGCCTCTTGTTCGGCTTGCAGATGGGTTCTCCAGTCCATCGCGGATTTATCCAAGGTCGTTAGCTTTTTTGCTTTCGCGGAACCAGGCAGAGGGGCAAGGGATATCTTGGGTTTGCGAGGACCAGGTCGTTTATTTGGTGGCTTGGTGGGTGCAGAGGCAATCTTCGCCGTCGATGCCGTGGGTGTAGATTGAGTGAGGTCTAGTGATGATGAACTCCCCGGCGGTGCATCTTCCGTTGCCGTCGCTGTAGTTGTGACTGTGGCATTTTGCGATATGGAAGGTGGGGTTGCTGTTGATTCTACCTCAGGATCCTTCCACAAAGGCCACTTCTTTGCCTCTGCTGAATCTTCGAGTACTTCAACTACGTCTCTGAAAGATGGATAAGGTCAACAGAAGGTGATAAAAATGTTTCTCACTCACATAACTTCGTCTCCAGCGAACAGATATCTTCGTTGTATCTTGATCATCTTTCGTGGTGGAGCCTGCTGATCTGGACACTTAGAAGCATTCGCAGCTGATGCTTGAAAGCTGGACCATAAAGCTTCCCGTGCGCTGATACTCGAACGTGAAGATCGTCATATGATAGAAGATAACGCCAATGAACTACTTGCCGTTTTCGTTCTCCCTCATCCACCGGTTTCTCAGTGGCGCTCACATCGACGGTCTTGCCATTGTCTTCTTGCTCTGACTGTTCGGAGTCAGAATCTATGGTACTATATATGAATGGTTGCCGTGTTATGAAATGGTTTATACGAAGGCTTACCTCTGCCTTCCGGAGGAATGTAGTCCTCGTCCTCGTCAGAATCTGACTCGTTGTATGGGTTATATCTCGAGCCCAGTGGAGACATAACAATTTTTCACAACAAGTAAACAAGAATTACGGTTCTATCGTCCACTGGAGTCTGAAAGGGAAGCCCGTGTGGTGAGAGGGAAGCTAAAGGACGAGGCGAGTTGGAGGCGAGTTGGCGGCGACTCCTGAAATTGCTTATGCAAACCAATTAAATTGAGCGCGTGATGCACGTGACGTGTAGACGCGACCAACACCAAGCTTGTGCGCGGTTAACGCGCAGTGTGTTACTCTGACAATAATCACGTTTGAAATATAAATGTTATGCGATAAAATAAAGACCAGAGAAAAAAAGATGCAAGAGCGAAAGGATCCAAATAAGAGACCGCATGTTTGAGTTGAATGGACGTTGAAGACTCTAAAAATTAACGAAAGGCCAAAACAGCGCACATAAAAACATATGACCGAGCACATCGTGCGGTAAACAACTCGGAGATTCAGGCAGTAGTAGGTGGGCCTAAATTTCCAACTTGAATGTGCTTATGAACACTGCCTGCCTGTGTCTGCATTGAAGCGGGACCCCTTAACCATGAAACAGGAAGGAAGGAGCGAAAATAATGTCCGGCCTTGAAAGGCGTTGGAACTCTGGTTACGCGTGTGTTTAAGCGTTGAACGTTGAACGTTGAACATCGGGTGCTGAGCGATATCCGATTGATTGAGAGCCAATGCAGAACATACGTAGAGAACATACGCACACGATGATGATAGCGAATACATATGGGTCAGGACTATAATTTGCGAATATAATTACAGCTTGAGGGAGTCCAGAGAATTGCAAGCATTGTATGCGGGCGTACTCGTGCACGCGCAGTCCTATGTCTATACAGAAACTGAGCGAATCTAAGTCGTCCTTCGCAGAGCAGGAAACGGAGTTACAGTCGAATTTGTAGATGCCAACTGACCTCTCGAGTAATGCTTTTTCGCTCTGTCAGCTACCAACCTCAATCAAGCCAGAAATGGAAGAGGCCGCTACTAGCAGAACAAGCTGTAAGTCGATAAATATATCTGAAAGTGTATTGACCTCCTCAACGCCACTACTCCTGTCCTCGTTTCCTGTAGCTGCATCGAACGAGAAGTCAGCTAGCATCTTGCTGGCTTCACTGGATGAACCGTATGAAACGGAGAGAGTGATCTGAGGTTCAAAGTGGATTGAGGCCAAAAGGAGCAGGCTCCTAAAACATGGTAAGGTAGGGGGCATCAGGAACCGGCTAGCTTATGTAAGCGCTTATATAAGCGGCAAAATCTGGCCTTCTAGAAAAAATAAAAATTTTGGGCGGTATTTTCAGTGATAATTGAGCCAAGGATGGGTGAAAATATTTTTTGACTTACCTGGTATTAGAAATAAATGTATTTGAGCCCACTTTAATACCCTAAATGCGAAGAATTCTTCCCTGGACTTGCCCTTGATATTGACGGGTTACCGGACCCCCACCAAAGGTCGGGAGTTTCCGGTCACGGCGTCCAGATGAGCAAAGTGAAACGTCTCACCCTTTGCTCTCTTCATCCACCTTCGACATTGCGCTCGTCTATCCTCACCGTCCATTCCTCGTGCAATCTTACAGCATCCTTTCTTTCTTTCATCATGGTCAACATCCACGATCTGGATTTCGGCACCGACAGCCAGAGCATTCAGCTGAATGCCCCTATCTCCCCTGCTATTGCCGCAGGTGCTTCGTCGGGACCTGAGCCCGACCTTCCGAATTCCACCTTCATCCTCCACCAGGCCTGATTGCCGACTTATCCTGGGTGCGGTTCCTGCTCCAGTCACTACCGAATTCGCTGCCATTACGAGATCCCACACCAGTAGATGTACAGTGGTGGGGCGATGCCAGCTCCTCATTTGGCATTGGTGTCGTTGTGCAAGGTTACTGGGCTGCATGGCAGTATGTGCCTGGCTTCAAGGTAGGCCCACGCCAACCTTTCGATATTGGCTGGGCCGAAGCAGTTGCTGTAGAACTTGGGCTGAGGATATTAGCCTCTCGCCAGCTGCTCAGCTCGTCATCAGCTGGGCTAGCCTTTCTTGTCCATTCCGACAACCAAGGAGTGGTAACTGTCGTCAACAAAGGCCGCTCTCGCAGCCGGAACACCAACATGGTGCTAAAGGAGGTCTACAAGCTCCTCGCCGAGTTTCGTATATCCCTTGTTGCATCGTACGTCACCAGCCGCGAAAACGTCACCGACGCCCTTTCCCGCGGCGACATCCTGGCCTTCTTGGCCAATTTTCCCGCAGCCATAAAGCAGGTCCATATCCCTTTACCAGACCACCTTTCAGACAAACTGGTGTCCGTGTAGCACCTGCCATCGCCTCCTGGGTTGCACCCAATGCAGATTCTCCTGGACTATACTGTGTCGAACACATCCGTGGTCTTAATCTCATTCCGTCCGACCTGCGCCCTGCCTGTCCTGTCGAGGAGCGCATATTTCTCTGGCGTGGCATCAATACACCCGTTCCTCCTATTCTTGACATCCCCATTCTTTCTCACCTTGCCGACATGGCTTCAAGAGCTTCCCTGGAATCCAGTGGCGCTGGTAGCTATGGCTCGGGCCTTCGCAAGTTCCACCTCTTTTGTGACATATTTTCTGTCTCTGAAAGAGATCGGCTACCTGCCTCCTTTGCCCTCCTCCATTCCTTCGTCATCTGGGCAGTAACTGATCCAGATCCGAATGACCCTGTAATGGCTGACGGTACGCCATTTGAAACTATTTCTGTAAAGACAGCGGAGAAGTACCTATCAGGTATTCGAGCATGGCACCTGGCGCAAGGTTGGCCTGTCCCATTATCTGACGCAGACTACAAACACATCGCCTGGAGTTTACGGGGCATGGCAAAGATACAGGCAAACAAACGAAGCCGACCGCCGCGACCACCTATTACCACACCTATGCTGCGCGCTCTGCGTGCTACCCTTACCCTATCTGATCCTTTCGACGCCTGCATTTGGGCCATGGCAACATGCAGTTTCTTTGGCCTTATGCGCTTCGGCGAGGTGTCAGTAACCTCTCGTGCGGCATTCCATGGTACACGTCACCTAAAGAGGAGTGACGCCATTCTGACTACAGATGTCAAGGGCCGCCCTTATGCCCGCCTCCGTCTGCCATTCGCCAAAACAACTGCGCCTGGCGAGTCTCAAGACATCTTCCTAGTAGAACAACAAGGCCTCTGTCCTCTCGACGCCTTGAGAAATCTTGCAGCCGTAGTGCCTGCCCTACCAGATGACCCGCTATTCTCCTGGCGTGACTGCCAAGGTCACATTCGGCCTATGGTACGCAACACTGCACTCTCGCGTATTAATTCTATCCTTTCTGCCCATGGATGGGGCAATGCTTTTGGCCACTCCTTCCGCATTGGAGGGGCTTCATTCTACCTAGCAGCTGGTGTGGATCCCGAGGTCGTGCGCTTGCATGGACGCTGGAAATCCCTGGCTTATCAAGCATATATCAGGGCATTCGAGCAAATAGCCTCAGTGCATCTCGCCAACAGATCTGAACGCTAACAGCCACTCGCCTTGGTGGGGTTTGCGGTCCTTCGTTCACCGCGGTAGTCTCGTTTTGGGTAAGCGGCTCACTTTGCACCGCGTCCCGCGTCAGCCTCGCTGACCAACCCCAACCTTTACAGCTCGTGTGCATTCTCTATGATCTTCCTTCTTTCACCACGTCGATGAATCTGGAATTGACGGGTTACCGGACCCCCACCAAAGGTCGGGAGTTTCCGGTCACGGCGTCCAGATGAGCAAAGTGAAACGTCTCACCCTTTGCTCTCTTCATCCACCTTCGACATTGCGCTCGTCTATCCTCACCGTCCATTCCTCGTGCAATCTTACAGCATCCTTTCTTTCCCACCCGCCATCCCTTCGTTGCACGAACTTATGTGTATCTTTATCTTATCTGTACTTGTATTTATTGTATTCATCTTTTCCCTTACCTGTACTTGTATTCTAATTTCGTGCGTCTTTACATTATCTGTACATCTTTCCTTTCTTTATCTACTGTACTACTACTGTATATTGAATCAATAACCGTATCATGTTCCTCTCCTTTACCTTAGAAATCTCTTGCATAGAGATTGTCACATGGGCAAATTGCGCTGCCAAGTGACTGGGTAAGCGGCTCACTTTGCACCGCGTCCCGCGTCAGCCTCGCTGACCAACCCCAACCTTTACAGCTCGTGTGCATTCTCTATGATCTTCCTTCTTTCACCACGTCGACGAATCTGGAGTGTGTTTGAAGCGCGGGATTGTCGGCAGACAATACCGCTCGGGCCGACAGTCGCCGACTTACCTATTATAGTAGCTTACATAAGAACCCTAACCCTAAGTTGCGGCAAAATCTTGGGGTCAAAAATCTAAAAAGTTGCGGAATGAACGGGGAAGCATGAAAAAAAACACAGAAAAAAAAATAGATTTTTCTGAGAATGGCTAATAACTCTCTCAAAAGTTAATTAATTTTAAATCTGGCTACTGAGACTTGCAAGGATGCTCAAAGGCTTCAATTCTACGTTCTTAGAAATGTGGGAACGTTGTTTGTGGCCGAGGAATAGCGAGCTCGTTGTCTGCTTATGTAAGGGTGCCGGTTCCTGATGCCCCCTACCTTATTAGTATAGCGTGGTCTCTGGGGAATAAATATCATGACTGCCATGGAGTGGATAAATCCACTCGATTTACTGATGAAGCCGGTGACCTTAGCGAACGTGTGATATACCCGACGTCAGCTGGCCGTCGTTTCCGATAAAAGGCGCCCCCCGCCTCGTGCCGAAATGACAAGTTCAGCGCTGGTATAATTGCCTTAGATCCCGAAGGACAACATGAAATTGACAGAGTTGTACGCTGAGACCTGACTAGAAGCACCGCCTTGCTTGCTCAGAGGGCATTCCCAGCTACCAACACTGATTCAGTAACATTTCTATCGCGGTAGCGTAGATATGGACCCACTCAGACACTATACCAGATACAGATACACAGCAACTTTCACAACGGCAGTCCGGCAGGTTCCCGTGGCAAAGTTGAAGATATTTCAGGACCTCAGGGGATTGCGATCTTGAGGACCATGATGTGGTGAACACATGGATAGGGATACTCTGCATGAATAAATTGGAAGATATATTGCAATATTTCTAATACATGATAAAGGCTATTGAAATGAATGCGGGATATTCAGTGTAATGTATTGCGGAAGAAAAATGAAAGGCTCACATATTATTAAAATTAAGAAAGTAGGTTGCGAAAGGGTGTCTGCCCGCGCACCCCATCGGCATCTATGAATAAGTATCTGGATCTAATATCAAGCGCTGAACTATGAGCAAACTTGTTCAATCCCCATCGCATCACTGATCGCAGATAAGAGGATATCGTTCGAGTCGCCCAGGACGTGCCAAACGGCAAAGCCGGCCAACCCATTGTCACTAATGAATTTGCCTTTGGCAGCTACGAAAATTCAACGTCAGGATGCGCAGAGAATAAACCATCCTCGAACAACGAGTTGTGACGTACCAAAACTTGTAGCATCGTCAAAAGAAATCATGGTTTGGTTGGTCGCGTCATAAACAAAAGGCTAGAATACAGCACTTGTGAGGCAATGTATCGCTTAATGGCAGTAGTACCTACTGTTTGACTGCAATTATCAAAGCGGTAATCAATCCCGCTGGCTGCGGCACCAGTAGAATCCAGGAATCCGGCAGCAATCATGCCCTTGAAATTGAAGGTGCCGCTAACTCCAACCGGATTGCCGCACTGGTCAGTAGCTGGGTTTAACGATGTCGTAAGAAGATCATGTAATCTACGGCACTTCATAACAAAGTACTCACTTGCACTCGCACCAGGTACGTCACTATCGCCGAGGGGCTGCAATGATTTATCAAATGGAGGGTAAAGAATGAGATTGCCCGAACTGTCCACAGCTGCGCTGTCAGCGACATGGAAGCTGTGGCCGTACGCTGGCACTCCCAGTGCAATCTAATACAGTTCCGCATTATGCATTAGGCCTATTCTTCCTCGAGTGAATAGTGCGGTTACAATTACCTTGGAAGCTGGGAATTGGGCGTCCGTCCAGGCTTTGAGTGCAGAGGTGGCAGATCCAGCCTGGACAGGGGCACACGAGTCATCCAAAGGCGCATTGGGACCAACATCAGGCGACCACGATCCCCAAACATCATAGTTCATGACCGCTACAAAGAGAAACAACCAAAAGAAAAATGAATATCCAGCCAAGTTCCGGGAACATGCGACCTACCAATGTGATCCAGTACCGAGGCAAAGCCCGAAACATCTGACATGGGCGTCCCACCGGCACCAGCGAAGGGCGTCAAGCCCACAGCAGCGGTCAGCGTCAATTGAGCACCGTCTGGATCTTGTCTCAGCTCCTGCAGGAAGGACAGGAAGTTGGCAGAGTCATTATCTGAGATGGTGTTACATCCGATGCCTTGGCGGCTTGGGTACTCCCAACTACATTTTATTACGGGTTATGGTTAGCTCTAGAATACCGAGTGCTTTCTGACTCACTCAAAGTCAATGCCGTCGAGGCCGTACTGAGTTGCAAGCCCTACTACAGCCTTGACGAATGTCGTCCGGTTCTCAGCGCTGTCAACTGCACTCGAGTAGTATATCGATCCCGTCCAGCCTCCAATAGACAGCAAGGCACCGACACCCTGTATATCATAAGAAGATCTGTTAGATTTCCGTGCAGAACCAAAAGAGTTGCAAAACCTGTTTACATTGTTATGAGCTTCAGAAACAAACGTTGGCAGCAGCGCTGCACTCTGGGCATCAAGAGCGATCACAGAGGGATCCGGGGTCGTCGTTCTGCACAACCCAAAATCAGCATCACAAAATCCTCACAGAATCGGAAAAATAAATAACCAAAGATACGTACGCGAAAGCAAATGTCAAAGCACTGTACTTCGACCACGAAATCTGACTGGGCGGGAGATCGGCTCCAAGCCAGCCAGGATACCACCCAGTGGCGACGACGTCATTAGTGCCGTTCGAAGAACTAGGCGTGACGGTAGGCGTTGGCCCTTGTACAGCAAGAGCCGCAGCTGATTTCGGAGGGACCAGTCCACAACGTGGGGCAGCAACAACGAAAACAGGCGTATATATGGAGGACAGAGCCGCCAGCAGCATAGCCGTAGATTTAAAGAAGGATTCGGCACGGTGCATGCTGCCGAGCAACAAAACAAGGAACGGGATGAAGATTGAGAGTGGGGTTGTTTGAAGAAAGGATCTGGAGCTGGGGGAACATGACTTGATATACAGCAAAAAACGCGGTTGACGTACGATTGCAATCAACGCCTCGACTCGGCGTCCGTCGTTCGTCCGTTTGTCACTTGTAGGTCAGGTGGGGCATCCTTGACGACCTACTTCGTAAAGATCGTCGGGGCACGAGGAAGAGGGCTGGCGGTTGTGAGAATTTTACCGTCTCGCATCACCACGATTCGGACTCATGCCCGAAGTGCATCAGAGAGCATGAGATTAGATGAACCTTTCATCTATTATTCCTAAATTTGGAGCCTTGAGCCATGCATATGATACTAATGGAACAAGACGCTCTAAAAACATGCAGTCAACACGTGTATATCATGAACAGCGGTTGTGCGTGCGAAAAACATACCTCATCAGGATTTTAGGGGAACACGAGGATATCGTTGGGATATGGAGTAAGAGAACGCCTTTTGGGAAGAGTTCATAGCTGTAACTTTCTTTGTCAGAAGGGAAGCAATCATAATTTTGAGCAAAGAAATTGCTATGAGAAGACACCCTTTCTGGATTTTTTTTCTTGTCAGATGGCTTTGTGGAAATCCATACAAACAGGCAACATAAAAAGATATAAGGACTACTCACCAACGGTTCGAACCAAAAGGAAACCTGCCCGGTAGCCTTTGTGGAGCCGTCGGCAAAAGGCCAGGACATGGCCTATAGGAAAACGGAGAAGGGTAGCCAGTATCTCGGCTATATGCGTAGGCAAAAATGGCACGTCTAGCTCGAGGTCTTGGCCATGAGGAAGTCTAACCCCTTCATTTAACAGTATGCAAAGACACGAAGCCTCGATGGGAGGTCGATGTCCGAATGGCCTTGTACCAGGAAGGAGCCTCGGGACAAACTCAACGCTGATCTTTCCTCTTCGTGATAGGGCCGGCATTAACGACAGCAGAACAATTCCTATCCAATCAAATGACCTATACCTTCGATGAGGCTTAATAAAATTGCGAAGACAATGAGGACTAAATCATGGAACTCCCGTCAATGGTGCATATACAAAAGATATCAACTACGCACCATCCAGTCGATCAACATAAAGGAGATTCCTTCCTTTGTGTGTTTGTTTCGATGTCTGCAGCATATAGGAAGGCATAGTTCACGGGGCCTTTGACTGAGGTTGCAGCCGTTTAATATCCAAATGGGCCTAGATTCATGAAAAATATTCGACTCAAACTTGACGCTTTCTGACTTCCATTGAAATGCATTCTTGAATCTTGATTAGGATTACGTGGTTGGATATACATGGAGTGAAAACGTGCAGGAATAACTGTGATAAGTAAGAAACCCAATACTGGGAGGACGCAAGGTTAACTTGCAGGAGCGACATCCATACAACGCAAGGACTCACACTTAGCGATATTCAACTAAAGGTCAAGGTCTAACAACCCTCCCACCCTCTCCTCTAATCAACCCGATCCTCGCAGCGAGCTGCCGCGCCTGGTTCATCTGCATCCTCCTTGAACGGAAGAACAGCACTCCAAGTGCTATTATTGCGAAAACAACATTGCATGCGACGAATTCGTAAAAGTCTGCGCGCTCCTTGGAAACAATGCGACCACAGGATTCCCATGCGGGTATTTCGCCCTCTGGATGAAGAGTGGTTAGGTGGTTTGTTGGTGGATTGTCGCTCTTCATAGGCGGTCGGTGCGGCGGAGAGGCGGGTATGAAGGTGCTATTGATGCAGTGCATGAGACGGCGATTACCAAAGGGTTGGCAGAAGGGTTCGCTCATCTGCATACCATTGCAGATCGAGGGAAGAAGACAGAAAATGAGGTCAGAGACGTTAATTCCAAAATCTATGAAGAGCAAACTCACGGCCTCAGGTGGACATGGTTCGCATGCGCCAAATGGCGTGCAGAGAAGATGGCTTCCGGTATCATTATCCTTATTCTTGGGTGGCGGTGGTTGCCTGGATATGTATCCTTCGTTCACGCTGCGTACAGCAACAACAGGTTGAAGAAGAGAAATCCACGTGAGTATCATGCTGCAAATGAAAGACAGGATCAGTCGAAGTATTCAACAAGTTCTTTTGAATTTCGGTCAACTTACAGACATAAAGTAGAGGCCACGGCCCACGGTCGCGAGCACGAGGGCATCTGAGCAGCATGAACGTCGTCGAAGTTGAATATAAAGTGCCCTGCCCGGATGCTGTGCTGTCGGTGCAAGGTTCGGGGCTAGAGGCACCGTGAGAATAAACATACTCATTCAGGGTCCAGCTCAGAATCTCCCTGCACGAGCCTGCACGTTGTATATCGTCTCCCACAGAAGAATTCCGTTAACACACATCGAACGCACCCAAAATGTCTCGCAGAGCAGCAATAGTCGAAGAATTCGACGACGACACCGATCTTCCATTGCCGTCGCATCCTTTACCCAACACAGGCTCGCGTGGCGCTCTACTAGAGGAGCTGCATATCTCTGATGACGAGTTCGAGGCACCTCGCGCAGGACCTGCATCTCCTCCAAGACAGCAGTATCAGCAGGGGACGCAGAATAGTTCAGAGTCGGGCTCGAGGCCCGCACAGCCAGATCCAAATCGCCAAGTGACGGACATCACACCATATAAATCGTACGTACTGGTCGAACCTCTTCCACTTTCTTCTTTCTTTATATCTTGTTTTTATCCTGAATTTACGTGCATCCTGTGGACGAAGGGTGTGGATTCTGATCCTGATTTTTCCGCAGGTGGACATGTATCTACCCGATTTATCTCGATGCGAAGCGGCCTTATGGGACAGGCCAACGACGGGTTGAGCGCGCCAAGAGCTTATGGTGGCCTCTCAGCAAGGATATTGCGGATGCTGCCAATAGACTTGGCCTTGGAACGCTGCACGAGGTCAATAAAGCACATCCCCGAGACTGGGAGAACCCAGGTAGAGTGAGAGTGCAGTGGAAGAAAGAGGGCAAGCTCATCAACCCCGTCATTAAGACCAGTCAGTTTTATTTCCTCGTGCTATCCATCCTCCGGGCCTCGGTCCCATGCTTCCTTCGTCGTCGTCCATACGATCCCAGAGCTGATTGGCCCAATTTATGTTTACGCACCACACAGAGAAACAGCTACTCGAGATGATATGCTTCCAGCTACAACATCTCAAACCCGAGAATGTGCCGAAACCGCCCTACAACACTGCCAATACACCTAGCACCGCGGCGCCTGCGACATCGGCGAAAACAACAACCGCTACCCCTGCTACCCCCTCCGCATCGTCCAACAAAGGCAAGCAGCCCGCCGCGACCAAGTCGAAATCCCCCGCAGCACCTTCCCACCATACTTCCGGACGTCAGCTTCCTGTGCCTCCAGAACCACACCCCCCGCTGGCGAGCAGGGTGTCGTCTTATTCTCCTGCGATATCGACCGGGGTCCTGATCGAGACCGTCAAGGCAGGCATGAACGCGACGGAGGCAAACGCGATCGGTGCTGGACCCGGGGGCAGTGGTGCTCCTGGAGGTGCGTCGAAAGGAAAACGGAAGGTGGTGAGAGTGAGAGGATAAGGACCCTGCTCGGAGCGTTGCTGCTGCCTTCGCTAGTAGGAGTTATAATCGCTGCTTCGCTGTAAGTCAAGAAGGTGAAAGTGTATGAGTTTATGTTTGTACTCTACCCTTGTGTTGTTGACTAGGGAAACAAAGATCGTTGTCTTTCTATTCCATGTTTTGAGGGAGAGATTCGGCCATCTTTTTAAATTTGCACAATGCTAATCATCAAGCCTATGACGACGACCCCTTTCAACGAATCTTGTGTCCCTAATTGCTATTGAAACAACGGAAGAAATGCACTATTTTTTGGCAGCTCCCGACTCTACGAAACTCTGCTACTTGTCAAACTATCTTGGAATAAGACTACACCAGTTGGTCGCCGACTTTGTCTACCTTTGTCGTTGACTTGTCAACCGCCTCGAAGTTGTACCACCCAGTTGCTCGACCTTCTACATTAATGTACATCGTTCAAGTTGGATAATACAGAAAATGATTTCTGATGCTATACGATCAAAATATAGCTGCAGGTACATTAAATCTTGCCTGTAGTACCGTGAAACTAACCACACAGAGCAAAACCCTTGCCCTCTTGTCCAACCCACCATCCATCGGACATTCTGGACTTTGAACATAATCATTCAACAACGCCTTAATATTCTCCCAATTCATAAATCCCAGTGCATCAACTTTCTCCTTCGTAACCCGTTCCTTCAAGAAGACCTGCAATGGTGACAGCTCATTCCCAGCTATATCCCCATTTTGTGTCGGGCGAGAGATGGGTACATTATACTGAGATTTCTTGCGGAGGCAGATTTCCTCTGTGATGTACGGCTTGACAGCTTGCCTGAGGATCCATTTCTCAGTGAAGAACCATTGGCCAGTGGGCGCCTTTTGTGGCATGATCTTCAATGACCTGAGATGGGCCGTTAATGGACTGAAAGTTAAATGGAATAACGGAAAGGCGTACGGAGGTAGGTTGTTGATATACTCGACAAACTTATGATCCAAGAATGGCTGACGTCCTTCAACGGAGTTGGCCATTTCGGGGCGATCGCCTACTTGATTCAACAGCAGTGGGAGTGTTGTATTGGTGGAAGTGTACTATCATCACAACTTGAAGATAAGCGAAGGGGTAGAAAACGAATGACAAACACGAACGAGGGCAGCATGCAAGGGATGCCAACTCCCATTTATAGTTTTTGCTCTTGCCTCCGGCCGCAAACCCTCCACTATCGCCATCGTATGGTCAGGTACTCCAAAGATTTCCAAGGCCCGCGGATGGAACAATTTCACTGGGGCGCTCATGGTAGCCCACACTCTTGTGCTGCTAATCCCGCCGAACATCGACCGAGCCAATTGGCTATCAGTAAGGGACATGTCGCTAATGGAAGTGTGATCCTGAGGAGGAGGCATACTCTCGATCAGCTTCAGGATAAACGCCAGCTCGGGTGGAGAAGGAAGAGGTAGCCCGAACGACGAACTAGCTGCATCGGGGGCACGAATGTAGTCTAGAATATGAAAGGAATATCCACCCAAAACCTCATCCGCGCCTTCACCCGTCAGGACTACCTATCACACGTTTAGTGTCAGAAAATCGTCCCATATAAAAACTTGAAAAAAATTGACTTTGTAGCCCTGGTCTCGGACGTGCTCAGAAAGAATAAGCTTGCCGCAAGCATGGAGAGTATAGACCGGCTGCTCAATGTGATACACGGCTTGGTCGAATCTCGATATGAGATCTGCTTCTGTGGGTGTCACCATATTAATATCGGCTCCAATCATCTCAGCCATTCGTTTCGCGACTGGTCCCTCATCAAGATCTTCGTGTTCTATCAAGGAAACGAATGATATTAGTCTTCAAGCCTACGCATTTACAAAACACGTACCAGGAAAAGATAGGGTAAATGTAACCACCTTCGCCGAAGGGTTCTTCTCCTTCAATAGGGTAGAGGCAATACCAGCGATAGTAGCGCTATCAATGCCTCCACTAAGATAAATACCAAGCGGTACATCTGAACGGAGTCGTGCTCGAACTGCGTCGACGATAAGGTCCCGTGCGCCTTGGATGATATCCTCAAGTGAGCGGGTGTCGGCAATGCGAGGGTTCAGGTAAGACTGATCCCAGTAGGGTTGAATCTTCAACTGCCCCATACGCGTGAATGTGAGTTGATGGGCAGGAGGCAACTGTAAAAAGAGGTCAGTAAATATGGTCGCATTTGACTAAAAGGGTATCAACCTTAAAAACACCTTTAAAGACAGTTCTATTATCATTGAACTCCCCCATTTCAAGGATGCTTTGCACATCCCACTCTGACTTCCAGCCGAAAGCCGAAAGGGCCTTCATTTCGCTCGATATCATAAGTCGTCCATTGAACAAGGTGTAGAAGAGTGGTTTAACACCAAATCGGTCTCTTGCGGCAAAGAGTACCTTTCGCTGAGAATCGTAGAGCACGAATGCAAATTCACCACGGAGGTAATGGATAAAGTTGAAACCATGAATTTTGTACCTAGAACATCATTAATATCGCCTCCTGAACAAAGGGAAGCACGACTTACAGCTGGATTACCAACTCCGAGTCAGAGAACGTTTGGAAAGTGCTGCCTTTCTTCTCTAGCTCTTGACGGAGGTCTGCATAGTCATAGAGTTCCCCATTAACCACTGCGTGTATATTGCCATCGGAGTCGTGAAGTGGCTGGATGCCTCCTTCCACGTCGATAACAGACAATCGCGCGTGTCCAAGACCTACAAACAGTGGTCAGATGGTCATCAGCGTGGCTTACAATTAGAACGCTTGCCATACCAAGACAACTATCCTCCGAAACGTAAATGCCCGTCGAATCAGGTCCACGATGGCCCAAGACTAATATGGACGCGTGGAGTTCAGACGTCAGGGTGGTAGGGTCTGGTATGGCTTCTGGAGAAGTAACATAGCTAGCTGTAATACCGCACATTGCAAGAACGGGGAAGTTTCGTGTCGTTTCTGAGTAACACAAATTACCACGTACTTTAACGAAATTTCGATGCTACATGCGATAACTGTCGAAAGCCAAGAATATTGCGCTACTTTTGTGGATCTTACTCTCTTTGTAGAAGCCTTAGTCGAGCTGGTCCACCTCAGCAAATGCGGGCTTCACGATGAAGTTGGCGGCGGCTGTGGGCGCCTGGGCGGTCGTAGGATTTGATCAAAAATCCCACATCACTGGCCGCGAACACATCATTACGAACAGGCGTCAGATCCACCGATCGCGGCCATCAGATTCATTCGTGACAGAGGCTCGGAGAGTCAGAAGTAGCGTTTCCGCGGATAAGATGCCGATCTTGCCGAGCCATCTCGCCTCTCGCCGTTTGTTTGCCTTGCTTACCAAGCTATGGCCGTGATCGGTTGATCTTGAAGGTAGCAAGTGCGCCACACAAATCGCATGCGGCACGAGATCAGACAATCGCTCTATAATCATATCACTCTCCCACAAAGTCAATCGGGATGAAATGAAATGAATTTTGACTGACTACGTGACATAAGTAATTCAGGTAAATAATTACCTCGCCAGCGCATTGTGGATAAGGAGAACGGAGAACTACATACTGTGTTGGATGGAGAGAGTGGTGTTACTGGAGACTATATGGGATAAATGAGGGGGTAGTACAATATTTTGGGTTTTGGGAGAACTACGGGAAGGTGAGAAGGTTCGGCGACCTTATTGCCCAAACTCAGGTGACCACTACCTGTTAGTCACAGTCTTGTAATGCTAGTCATTCTCCCAAGATATCAAAGCTGTGTCTGCCTTCTGGAGAACCATTTCAGGAACTCATCCCATATGCTTTGGGCGTTATGAGTCGCAATCAGAAGAATATGTCTCTGACAGTTCTATGCAAGTTCCACCTCCGAGGTCCCCGAGCCGGAATCTTCGTCCATGATATCTCAGCTCGGGGAAGAACTTGGTTGTATATTTAGACATATCGGAAAGACGACACGAAAACTTATTGATGGTAATGTTGAAGTGAAGTGCTCAGAGCTCAGATGTCGCGATTGTGGGTCGCACTTCGATTCATCGAATGATCTTCTCCAAGCTCCTCTAAATTCCTTGATATCTCTGGAGAATGGCTTGGTATAGTGAGTATATTTAGCTTTATCGAAGGACCCCTAAAACTCTTCCTTGCATATGAGATAAGTTCTCGAAATGGTACAGCTGTAGCCTTGGTCACGTCACCAAACGTTCCTTTGACATTCCTTTTGCATGAACGTTGGCTGGAACGTGTCCACAAGGGAATGACAGACAGAAATCAAGGCAGGCGGCCACATCTGCCATTTTTTCACGGGCGTCCTGATCGAAGTTAAATGAGGCGCTCATTTCGGAATGCACCGAGGTTGTGCCAAGCCTGTCAAACAATTGTTAGTCTTTAGTCTTTAGTTGGAAGATGGCCAGTTTCTGCTGACCATAACCACCCACCTAACAGCCTTCGATCCAAGATTGACTTGGTCCTCGGATTAGATTTCGAATTTCATTGTTTTCTCAGGCAAGCCTAACACGACTCGAGTCGGTTTGACTCGGGTGTAAAGGAGTTGATGATAATTCTCCTGTGTGTGTCTTCCATTCCCAGCGATTGCTTCTGTGATTTAGGCCGGAGTTGATGACTGCATGCTATTTTTCAGCCCTTCATACTGTCCGCGTGACAATGAGTGTTGGTGAAGGACTATTAAATCTTCTTGCTTCGATTCGCCGAATCTGATGTTAGAACTCAGGATCCAGAAGCAGACAGAGGAGTTATGATTGAAAGTACTTGGATACAAGTCCTTGCTATGTGAAGTGGCGATTCGCGAACTTGGATAATTCACAATCATTGATGAGTGGAATCGCGATTCCACGACCATTCGTTGTCCAGAATAGAAGCAAGAGATTCTCAGAAACTGGAGCGTTCGTACAGATCTACTATGCTATTTTTAGATGTTGTTCTAGGGAGATGTTATGATGCAACTGTGTCCTTCCTCGCGCCGCTGAATGATACATATGCAAGACACACCTTCGTCCTCACCTCTCGTCTCCCTCCTTCACATTGACCTATGATTGGCCTCATTTCGCGTAACATTAAGGTAGCTCTCAATGGCTTTTTGGCGAAGCGTCGCTCTGAGTCTGGTCCTTTAGCTCCAAAATCCCAAAACTGTCGCCAAAGACGAACGACCATGGCGCTTTGGAATCCTTGGCGCTGCCAGAATCGGGCCTGCTGCCATGATTAGACCTGCTCGCAGTCATCCGAGGGCTGTAGTCGCTGCAGTCGCTGCACGAAGCAAGGAAAAGGCACAGGCCTATGCCAAGATGCATCTTATTCCCCTTGTTCTAGACAGCTACGAGGGTGAGCGCTCCTTCCCGACCTATAGTGACTGTGTTTTAATTTTTGATTGGTAGACCTTGTGAAATCTCCTGAAATTGACGTAGTATATGTCGCTGTACGTATACCTTCTGAATGTACCTACTGATGGGATATTTTTACATTCTAATTATTATCTAGCTGGCTAATGGTCTTCATTATGAATGGACGATGCGGGCTCTCGAGGCCGGAAAACATGTGCTCCTCGAAAAACCGTGCGCCAGTAACGCAAAGGAGACCAAACAAATGTTCGATTATGCGAAGGAGAAGAATTTCATCCTCATGGAAGCATACCACCACAAGTAAGTCAGCCATTATCATTAACGGTCATCGGACTTACTTAAAGACGTCGACGAAGGTTCTACCCCGCCTTGCACCGCGTCAAGGAAATTGTCGACAGTGGTGAACTCGGAAAAATACGCAGCATTTATTCAGACCTTTGCCTCACCGCCGGGACTATCCTTGTGAAGGACGATTTTAGATGGTATTACGATCTTGCAGGTGGGGCGACCATGGATTTAGGAGGTATGGTTACATATATCTCTTTGTGCTATTTACGGCTCACTTTATTTGTTCAGTTTATACCCTTCTTTCGAGCAGATATATCACATCCGCGGATCCTATCGAGATAACTGAAGCCACTTCATCGCCATACGTCAAAGACTCGAGAATCGACCGTGCTATGGTTGCGAAATATGTTTTCCCATCCGACATCACTGCGGAAACGCTTGTTGACATTGCCATACCGCCTTCCTTGGGAATCATCCCGACACCCCCACGGAACTTCCTTACTGTCAAATGCGAATACGGGGAGGTGAAATATCTTGGTGCTGCGATGCCCCATTATTTCCACTCAATCTCTGTTAAGCCAACGAAAGGTTCAGGGCGGACAGAGAAAGTCTATAAACCGAAAGATGGTCCTGGAGAAGAGTGGTGGTCATCGTACCGCTATATGCTGGAATCTTTCATCGACAAACTCGACGGAAAGGAGCCGAAGACGTGGATCACGGCGGATGAGTCGGTGACTCAGATGGAATGGATCGACGCTACATATTTGAAGGTATTTTTCCTCGTCATTTCATAATGATTACGGTGCTGACAGCATGTCCTGCCAGGCCGGCTTACCGTTGAGACCGTCATCGACATATGTTCCTGCTAACACAAGTCCCGGGCTGTGAGATGTTGTAGTTTCTCATACACGAACTCATTTTCCGAACCGTATGCAACGAAAGTTCTGTCTGCTCAAGGAAACTGACAATCTGTACTTGATGATTTTTTTCGTGCACCTCATTTCTAATTTAAATACTTTCCAGTGGCAGCTCTTGTTCCTTATTTTCGTTGTGAATGTTATGAGTATAAATTTCGGTCTGTACCTACTAATATTCCCATCAATCTATGAGCAACCTCCGTACACTGATGAAACACATCGTTTAAATATTCCCCGCTTAAACAACATCCCACGTCTAAGACGCTATAATTAATTATGCGCTTAATCAAACTTCATACATTTACTGCAAGTCTACCTGTCCCATCGTCGAGTTGTCGTCGAGTGAGGTCGAGCCGACAACAAACCCGGCTAGATGAACTCAATCTAACCTGATCTCGCTCAATTCTGCTAGACGCATTTTTCACTGGGAGCTTCACGCCTGACATCATGACGTCAATTGTATGGTTTCCCAGTGATTCCATTCGTATTACAAGTCCGCTCTGTTCAGATTACTTACGCCATCTCTACGTAGCAATTTGTATCGGAATAGAATGTCCGCTGATTGCATAGCGGAAAAGCATAGCTACAAGCCTGGTCAGAGGTTCGTTATTTTTTCCGTCTCTGTCTGCGCCTTTGTGTCCTCCAAATCCCACTGTTCATCCCTACTGACCTTCATTGGCACTTCTCCCATCGGAAGCACACTCAAAAGTCCAGCCCCACTCAAACCAATCATCACTCTCCACAGTGTCTTCAAACTTTCCACGAAGGCTATCCTGGCCTCAAGCTGCGTTGCCGGTGGAAGAGATGGGAGCTTGGGTATAGCACCATAGGCGATTTGGATTCCTGTCGGGAACTGCGAGAGGAACAATGGAGGGAGTTTACGAGAGAGGCCATTTTGGAGTATAGAACCACCAATGGCAACTCCCCAGCTCTATTATGAGACAAGTCAGATATGATTCGCCGTGTCATGAAAGCGAAATATAAATACCTGAGCAAAACTCCTCACGAAAGTGAAGAAAGCTAAAGCTCTCGCATTGTTGCTGAACGGCAATGGCGACAGAATGGGGAACTGGGTTCCTACCCAAATCGCGCCCAGCCCGATACCCATAATGGTTTGGAAGCCGATATACCATGACTTCGGTGAATCTATATCAAGCATTGATAATAGCCCAAATCCAATGATGATAAATATCCAGGCAATGTAGTGTTGAGGACGATATCTGGAGGACATCTGGACAGACGCTCCTGTAATCATGGCAAACGGAGCGATGGTGAAAGCTAATCCGAACATGTCCACTCCAGAGCGAAGCGGAGAAGCCAATGTAACGGCTTGAAAATATACAGGGAGGTAATCTGTTACATGGGAGATCAACCGAGGCCAAGAGAATGAGAAGAAGGTAGTGCGTACATACTATCGCCATGCAGACGATTCCGTGAAAGAGAGTCTGGAGGTAACTATTGCAGATTGGGTATGATAGAAATATAGTACTCGATGACAATGGACCTACCCGCTCACTGATGTGCGATTTGCAATGATACGCCATGGCATCTATGTTTGATTTCATCAATATTACTCCACATTATCACACACCAGAGGAGATGGTACGAACCGTAGGTTCTGAGCTCCAGAACACCTCAACGAAGAAGAAGCACACAATTCCCGCTGCTCCAACGGCAAGCGGCACGATGACCTGAGCAGAAGACCACGGATGCCTGAGACCACCCCAAGTTAAAGCAAGAACAATTGACGCTGTGCTCCCAATAATAAATATATTGCCTCTAATGAACATCGCACAGTCAGGGAGAGGAGCAGAGGGGATAAAAATAACAGCTTACATCCAATCAATCTTGGACATGTTTCCTCTGAATCCAGTTTTCGGTGCTTTAACTCGAAGGAATACAAAGACCATCGCGAAGGCGATCACACAAACGGGAATATTGAGCCAAAATAGCCAGCGCCATGCTCCCGAGCTCGCTAGTGCACCTGAAGGGGGCTCTCATTGAACATCGATATATCATATATGGTCAGGTCGAACATACCGCCAACGGGAGGGCCAATACCGCTATAACCAAGGATGAAATGCAGTGTAATAAGGAGGAGAATTAGCTTACCAGGAGAATGCCCAAACACTAAGCAAACTTTAGGTAAAATCGACGATAAGAGGAGAGCGGTGGATAACATACGTTGCATTGATACCCAAAAAAAGGCCTCGTTCCGTCAAGGGTACCAGATCAGCATAGATTATTTCCGTTATCGCTATGCATCCTCCTCCTCCGAAGCCTTGCAGGGCTGCAGTGCATTAGTTTGAGCGATCTGAATATAAGGTTTGGCCGAATGTATTCACCTCGGCCAGCAATCAACATGCTCATGTTTTGAGCTGCACCGCAAATGGCCGACCCAATTGCAAAGGAGGCAATGGAAATCAAGAGAATAGGTTTCCGTCCAAATGTCGATGCCAGTCCACCGCACATCGGTAGGAAAGCGGTAGACGCCAGGGCATAGGCACTTCCAGCCCAGATGAAATCGTCCCCATCCAACTTTTCGACGATGGTTGGGAGGGCAGTAGAAACTGCTGTCTGAAATATTGTCAAATATTTAAACAAGGATCGTTTAAGGATACCTACAAAGTCAAGCGCAGACAACATGTCGCAAGCCCATCCCGCTAGAAAGACCATCCAAAACGCCGTGTCTCGTTTTCGCCTCTGGGGCTCTTGTCGTGTTACACCTTTTTCGGTGCTCTCACTGGAGGGGTGAGCATTTTCTGCATCGATAGGTATCGCATCCCCAGCCATAGTTGGTGTCCTACGACTGAAAAACAAATGACGGTAATAGAGAGGACTCTGATACTGGTGTCGTCGGATTTAATCCTGACAGTGTATGAATGTTGGTACCATCCTTCTGAAGGCTGTGTGACTAGGCCTCTTCCTATGTTGGGATATTGGAAGCTCGACTTCGAGAAGACAGATTGTTAATTACAAATTTAAACTGAGGCGAACCGCCCACCAACCGTGGCAAATTTGAGACCTGTGGATGTGTCGGATAATCTTTGGAACATAGGTGTACACACACACACACACACAAAAAAAAAAAAAACACACACACCAATTCTTCCTTGATGTTCTGTTCAGAACCGCAAACATTTCATCGACAGAACCACAGATCCATCTGTATGATTGGAGGCGACCTTACATAGAACTCTTACTGCTGATTGCTTACGGGAACAATTTTCATTTTATTTTACGAGGTCACTGGAGACGAACAGTGATACTCTATGAACATTCACGCGCGATGAGGACTATGACATGAGACAGCCATGGAGCCCTCAACCTGTTGTACATGCACGATGAAGAGGGTGACATGGACATGAGACGGCGATTGAACGTTGAACCCTGACAATCCTCTCGTTCAAACTTCACGCACGACGAGGATGATGTGGTTCAATACAAATTTCGTTCATCTCACCAGCTACAATATTGAGGCCTGAAATCATTCACGTTCTCATATGACAAGAAGCATAGAAAAGAGTATGAATGCCTGTTACTGCGCCACAGCGAGGCCGTCGAATGGCATCCTTTAAACTGTGAAACGGGCCATGTTGAGATAAGTTACAATATGAGCAGCTCGTGCTCTCACACAGGGAAGATCACGAATAGTATCCTTGAGACTCTGAGAAATATGTCGCAAAAACACCTGCTCACGCACAGCGGGGATCAGGACTAGTTTCATGAATAGTATCAATAGTATCCTTGAGACTCTGAAGTTCGGATGGGATGTCGAGGCTTATAACCATTCCGCGGGAGGACGATCGGGAATAAGATAATCTGCCCCAGGAGCTTTAAGGAGCACAAATTCCCTACAGCCGAGGCGTTATGGCACGACTGCGTTCCGGTCATCGAGCATCCAGAGCTAAGGAGTTGCAAGCGATCAAACAGCTATGAGATATCGTTATGAGAGAATGGCGTCGCAAGCGCGAGGCCCACGGGGTTGGCAAGAAGGAGAGAGGCAAACATCTGAGAAACTTGAAGCGTCGAAATCGAGTTTGACGTGCATGTACGAAACAAAGGGATCCAGCACAACTCAGCGTTGCTATGCAGAGCAACAACGAGCACCAGAGGGGGGAAAGGGACCCAACACGGTGGACCCCAACTCGCCGCTGCCATGCAGAGCAGCGACGAGCAAGAGAGGAGGGAAAGGAGTAATACATTTTTGGTCTTTACTTACAGATTACAGGGCACATGCATGTAAAGCGATATTTTAACCAGAGGGGACGTTACGAAGAGGAGGGAGGTCACGACGCCTCCTCGCCCCTGGCCGTCCCGCCTTCTCGTCCCCTTGCCGTCACGGTCTCGCCGTCTCTCCCTCACAGTCTGATCGTCCGTTCGTGTCTCCTCCCCCTCAACGGCGAGACGAGCAATCGCCATCACCCTCTTCCACCGGTCCAGAGATAGCAGGGCAACGAGACAAGTAGAGTAGACTTGTCTCGTTGTCATCGTATCCATGTGCTCGCACCAGCGGGTGGTATACTGGAGGAAAGCTCGTCGTCGCGGTCAATTGTGCAAGTGCGGGTTGTTTTTGGGGAGGAATATGCACGATGAGACCTTGTTCGTCTCATCATGGTGGTCGACCGTGGAGACGCGCATGGTGCTTGCTCGCCTTCCCTACACCGCGCCCGCTGGCTTGGCATATTGTTGTGGCAATTCCATCGTGGCATCGCTACATTATGCCGGCGTGTTACAGCCTTCGTCGTCGAAAATGATATGGAGAAGGAGATCTGGGTGGACCTCCTTCCTCAGATCTATGTGGGAGAGGGTCAGCTGAGGGGCGGTGATGACGAAAGAGAGAAAGAAAACGAGAACGAGTCGTGGGCGACTCGTTCTCGACGTACCGCGTGGGGCTCGCCTCCTTGGGGTCTCCCCTTATTTCCTTTACCCCCAGTATCTCTCGTGCATCAAATACAGCCAGCCCACATCCCTCGTTCGAGGGGAGGGGCACGCCGTGGTGGTTTGTGATATGGCACGGAAAAATCTAAGTAAAATGAATTTTGTGTTAGTAAAACATCGTAGATACATTTTAGAACCCGTTATTTACCTTTTATCTTCGTTTTCGTCACGAACGGTTTAGCAGGGATGGCGATGCATCACGATCTCCTGCTAGGACCTTGCCTTGGGATTTGGGGTCGATGTAGTCAGTAGACGGCCCCGATACCGTAGTTTACCAATCACATCCTGGGTCTCTTCTTGCTTCCACCCACCAGCTGCGAGTTTCTCTGAGTTATTCCCCAGACCCTTCCAACGGCGGTGATGAGCATGGTGGTTGATTTCGTTTCGGTCAGAGTTCTAAACTGCGACCCGCCCGGGGCGCCCCATTACGGCTACGGGTTGCCGAAGTTCGGTTCCCGACTCAACCGAGTGAGAAACGAAGAAATCAAATCGTAGAGCAAAGTACTACTAGATTCTAACTCGCCGCTGCCACGCAGAGCAACGACGAGCACCACGACGTCGTATCGCGGCAGCAAGAACCTGCGAGATTAACGATGTAGTGCACAACAACGTAAACGCCAACATTCGTTCCTCATTATAATGGGACATTCAGACGTCGACACAGCTGCAGTGGGGGACCATTGCTTTCAGCAAGGCGACAGTGACCCTGCCGAGGGTGCTGAGAGCATGTCTCCCTGCCGAAGATCTGACGGCATCGTCTTGTCTTATCAGCGGGGACAAATCTGCAATGGATTCTTATCTTACCATCTCAAGACAAAGTGAGGCTGTTAATACCTACATTTCACTCAGTTCTCCTAAAGTTTTCTAGACGAACCTGAAATAAATAATTCGTCAAATCATACATTCTTTACACCGGAAAAAATGAGTAGTATCAGTAGTCTCGCAAGCCACCTAACATGAAAATAATGGGAGTGAAAATATAGAACCCGCTATTGAAGTAACCCAACTTCGCATCATAATCAGTCTGATTCAGTACACCAGCGAGGACTTGCCATTTTGCATGGAACCTTCGACTTTGTCCGGCTCTTTGAATGAATCGGAAAATTTCATCTGTAATAAGTGTGAGGATTTCACCGAGGAGAGGAACTGAAGGACGTAAACTCACCGTAGAGACATGAACTCTCATTGTGGTGCTGCCTGGAACTGACTGGGATCCCGACATGGAAATCATCTCCGTTCCTCCTGCTTCGCGGATGGACCGACGCGAGTTAAGAGTGGCGAGAAGGGAGTTAATATACACTGTGTGACCCAACAGTTCAGGCTTATGACGGGGTCATGAGAGAAAAATGGGACCTACATTTTGCCATCATGAAACTGAAAAACATATAATAGAAGTCATCAGGCCTTGCGACATACTAGAAGACCGAAAACGTAATGAGGATACTATCTCGGAGTACTATCAAATCGAAAGCACGCACCAAAGCCAAGCTGATAATATTATCCACAGTCGTCAGGAGGCCAGTTGTGATGACGTACTGGATGAGCCTGTATATCATATCATTCGACCGTTTGAATCCTGTGCGGCTAGACCACAGGAAGTAAGCTAATGTTCCGGAAATGTAGACATCCGTTACAGAGCCGATGACAAATCCGGAAACGGCAGTGGGCTGAAGGAGATGATAATCAGCAAGATTCGCAAACGAGGAGGATAAGCATACCGTGAGGCTTTTGATCCGCGTGAAAGACAGGTCCGGTCCAAGGAAAGCTTGTACTGGCCATGCTATCGAGAAAGTCAGCTACTACCACACTACAAGCAGTGGCGAAAGTGATGGGTACCATAGTCGACTCCTATACATCAACCCAAGTACGTGTTCAGAGATTATTTCCTTTTGAAGCGTTGAGGCGTACCAAGATGTGCCATCACCAGAATCATCTACAGTTCTGCCATTAGCACAAAAAGGAGAGGCCAAGAACATAAGCACTGACCGCCGGTATAGTGAGTAAATAATTATGGTTGCTCACTTAAAGCAGAGTAAGCAATAATATCCAGGCGGCAAGATATAAGTAAGACTCACACTGGTACAAACGCCAGACCATGAAGCTGGGGGACGAGGTCAATGTACATCACAGACGGTATTACTTTTTCTTACGATTCAACCAGGAATGCAGCCGTTCCCTAGAAGGGTATGCAGATTAGCGATGACCAGGAATTAGAAGGATGAGCATACATTGATAAACATGTGTGACTAGGTGGGCACACAAACGTCAAGATATAGTCTGGAAATCATGAAAGGCAACGTACAATGATGCTCCTGCATAGTTTCAAAGGATCAGTATTAGGCTACTGTGACGCTAAATAGCTGGAAATTGGACATACCAGACTCCTGACTCCAGTGCTATAGGATTGAAGAAATTTTGAATGAAGTAGTAATACCCGACATGAATTAGGAGGGCTTCGTGGAGGGTGTCAATTAAACTATGTATATCTAGTAAGACTTTGACATAGGAATCACGCAAGGTGGCCTCACAGGGTTGCGATGACCAATAGCTTGATCCAAATAGGGTCCTTCCCAGTGTTCATGAAATAGATGAATGTCTGGAGGCATGTCACTCCATAAAGCCTAAAAATGTATCAGAAACCAAAACGGCGAAGCCATGATACACAAAACAGACATAGCAGAGATAACGAGGGCAATGTACGCCGCACCAAACGTTGGGCCAAGGTTTGGAACAGGCGGGAGGCCCAAGGGAGGCGCAGAAGACATCTGTTGCAGTTTGAAAGGTCGATCAGTGGAGGCTGCTGAGACTTCGAAGAAAGTTTATGGATGAACCAGCAGCTAAAAGTAGTTGAGAAACTAAGTGCCTTGGAGATGGCCATCAGGGACTCGGAGAAGCGTTCTGGAACCCGTGTAGCCTCAATCATGCAGACAGGTCAGGGGTTCTGTCGGTGAAATCGATGAAACGTTTCGCGTCGTTTCTGTCTTATGGCAGTCTCTCTGTGGAAGCCTTAGTCGAGCTGGTCCACTTCAGCAAGTGTGGGCAAGTGTGGGCTTCACGATGAAGTTGGCGGTCGTGGGATTTTCGATCAACATCACATCACATCATTCCGAACAGCAAGGGGCTAAAAATAGCATCTTGAAGGTAGCACGCCACACAAATCGCATGCGGCACGAGATCAGACAATCGCTCTACTGCAGCGGACTGCATGGTGCAACAGTATTACCGGTAACGCATAACGCCCGCATTTTTAGTTGGCTATTTCGAGAGAACTAACGCATAACGCGGCGTTGCTACCAAAAAATATTATTATTATTTCCTGATTTTTTTTCTCTGCCCTCCGGGCATTTGTTTGATACTTTTAGGCTACATGCAATTTGCTTCACTTTCGCCACAATTGGAAGATCTTTTATCCAAAAATAGAGGTTCAATTTTGCCTATTTCCAAAAGATAACGCATAACGTAGCCAACTTGGTTGCTAACTTGAAGGCAGGTCCAAGAGGGTGCGTAACGGACCTCCAAGCCGTTTCCACCATACAATCCCCACAGTATAATCACATCACTCACCCCAAAAATACAGTCGGAAGTAAAGAATATGACCTTGACGAGTCGCAATCAATGGAAGTGGAAGTCGGACAGTTGAAAGTTCCATCTTGGTTTGCCAATCTCGGTTCCATCCACTGAGCGCGACTTCCACCGGGCTGAACCAAAATCTTCGTCCACAATATCTCAGCTCAGCGAAGAACATTTAGACATATCAGAAAGACCACAGAAAACTTATTGATGGGAAGGTCGAAGTGAAGTAAGAGCTCAGATATCGCGATTGTGGGTCGCACCTTGATTTACCAGTGAATGATCTTCTCCAAGCTCCTTCCTTGATATCGCCGGAGAATGGTCTGGTATAGCTTGTATATTTAGCTGTATCGGAAGGACCCCTAAAACTCTTCCTCACATATGAGATAAGTTCCCGAAAATGGTTCACAGAAGGCAGAGACAGCTCGGAGTTGATCCTACTATATTTACTGGACGGTCATTTGAATTCTGTGAACACGCACTGTTCGCAATGACTCCGGAACAAGAAATCGATGCGCTCTCTCTTGCAGCAGCTTTTGTGAGGATGTACAGACATTTTATACATTGTACATTATACTGACAACTTCTATAGATCTCTTGGCTCTTCCTGAACAGACGCACTGTTCGAGGAGACCATGCTGTTGCATTCTACGCCTCTATCATTGGTATCTTGAATGCTCAAAGCTATTGGTCTCAAAGTGTCTTCTCAGTGTGGAGAATCTTCTTTATCTACTTCTCAAGTCTCTCTCTTATCACCGTGATTTACCGACTCTCGCCTTTCCATCCTCTCGCGAAATATCCTGGTCCTGTCTTGTGGCGTGTCAGCAGCATTATTTTATCTTTGTATTCTTTCACTGGGAAGCGTCACCTTTTCATTGAAGAATTTCATAAGAAATATGGGCCGATCGTTCGAATTGGTGAGTGTTTGAATCAATAGCGAGGGCAAGAATGAGACCAATTCTGTTGTCCAAAGGTCCCAATGCGTTGACTGTGAACTCGATTACTGCCATCCCTATTCTTTATAGCACGAAATATCACATGGAGAAAAGTGAATCATATAACAAGCCTGGCCACATTGGAGGGGTTTCGCTTTTCTTCAAGCATTCTAGAGAAGAATCAACGAAACGGAAGAAGATTTGGTACAACGCTTTCTCTGGTAGCGCGTAGGTTTCGTGTTTTCATCATTTTGGTGTTATTCTCATTCTTTTACAGAATCGAACATTACTTCCCTCCCCTGGAGAGGCGAACCTGGCAGCTAACAAATTGCATCGAAAGCCGCACGAACAAGACTAGTGGCATCGTGGATCTTTCGGAATGCCTTGCACATGGGCACGGGTTTTTGGCAGTGCGGCGTGAGTGCGTGAGTGTAAGTGAGTGTGAGTGAGTGAAAGTGAGTGAGTGGTGCGTGCAAGTGAGTGAGTGGTGAGTGGAGGTGAGTGAGTGGTACGTGCAAGTGAGTGAGTGGTGAGTGGCACCGTGAGTGCGCGTGAGTGATGCTGTAAGTGAGTGGTGAGTAAAGGTGTTTCTGAGTCCTGATACTCAGTGCCCTGGTTGGGCGTGGGCGCAGCCTGCTAACGACGATTGTCTTGACAATGAAATGACTTGTACATGACAATAGGACACTGAGACGACAGAAGAGTATTCATGTAGACTCTGTATAGATTCTCGAACAGCAATCATTATACATGGATATACTTAATCAAAAATTTGTATGGTGCAGCTGCCAGCAGCGTCACCGTGCGCCCTAATTGCGAATGCTGTAGCTGCCGCTCTACTCCCTTTGCCTTACAATTGGGCGAGGTTTTGGAGGTGTCTTCCTCTTACGTGCGGGCGGAGATGCATTCCAGATATAATTTGGTCCATACTGAAAGTTCGGTAAACTTGGTTAGAGACTCAATGTATCAAGATTTTGGCCGCCACACTCACCTCCAACTCGATGTCAACAAAGTTTCTTGAGGTTAAGAGGTGTTGACGCTATCAATGTAGAGGTGAAATAGTTGCAGACTCAGAAGGTGCGCACAGAAAATTGAAATATGGACATGGATACACACTCACCCTCGATTACGATCACTTTCCAAATGGAATCAAAAGTGTGCATTGAATCACGAAGGTTCTTGGAGATTCTTACACCTCGAACGCACTAGTATATCCCAGAAAATATCACATAAATGTAGGATACTGCAAGTGGGGCCAAATATGCAAGTGAGTGGAGTCTCCGCGGGACGAGGGAAGTGCGTGCAAGTAAGTGTCGATCAAATATGCATGAGTGTAAAGTCCACTGATGTCCGAACAAGTGCGTGTTATGTGAGTGCAAGTGAGTGTGGCCAAAGTGCAAGTGCGTGCAAGTGCGTTCAAGTGAGTGCATGTTAGTGCGAGTGAGTGTGGCCAAAGTGCAAGTGCGTGCAAGTGCGTTCAAGTGAGTGCATGTTAGTGCGAGTGCGTGCAAGTGAGTGTGAGTGAGTGTGAGTGCGTGCAAGTGAGTGTGTGAATGCGTGCAAGTATGGGCAAGTGCGTGTGAGTCAGTGAAGGTCAGTGAGGGTGCGTGAGGGTGAGTGGCTCAGGTGAGTGCAGAGTGAGTGCAGATGTAAGTGTCGCATACTGTTGTGAGTGCGTGTGCAAGCGCCCGTTGAGCGCCTATGGATCACAGTGCGCACGACTTTCGTGTCATGCTAATTCATGTCATAACTTCGCACCAATTTCATTTTTTGTAATTTCCCTGGGATATACAATACATTAAGACATAATCTATCTAATTCCTAACGCTATTGGTGGATGTAGAAGAGTGTAATTTCTGTACGAAGTCGGTCATTTCCACAGGACATCTGCAAACGCGTTTTGGCCAAATAGTAGGCCGCGCCTCAGTAGTGCCGCTCAGTAAATCACAAAAGTCCAGCTGACTCACGTATATGTTCGTTCAGAGTCTGGTTTCTGTATTCCAGTCATGTATCGGTCAGACGGTTGCAGACTGATTTGATGGCAACATTTTCTCAAATATATGTCCCATTAACGTCTTGTAAAGGTCCGATAATAGTCGTGTTCTATGGTCAGGTTAGAGTTTGGTAAAAGTAATGAAATCGTCTCGTAGATTGTAATTGTATTCCGTAGTGGCCGTACATGTCAAAGTACCATTGAGTCAGCCTCATCATCGTCTGAACCTTCTCCGTCTTCTACTACAAGCTCATTGTTCTCAATTCCGCATTCCTCAGTATGAACATCAGGAAAAGTGGAGAATGGTAATCCGGTCTGAGCAATGGTAGTGTTGAAAGGCTCGAAACCTGCAGTGAATGTTGGACTCGAAGCCTTCAAGAATCGGAAGATGCATCGAAATCTTCTAAGTCAAATGAAACTCCGACGCACGTGACCTTGTTGATTGTGGTTGCAGTCGTTGAAGTTTGAACTTCGTCTCTTTCAACCACCTCACCGCCACCACGATGACAACCACGAAGGCTTGTCCTCATCACTGCACTGCCCAATGGCAACAAAAAAGAGGTAATGAGCACCCTCGTCACAATCTCGCTGCCCCGTATGCTACCACTAACCCTTTCCAACCCCATTTCGTGCAGGAAACAGAGCTTGAGGCTGTCATCTCACCCTCGCCCCCTTATTTGAGCAGCACAGGAGCAACTACGCGGCCTATGCAGCCCCACCCAATCCCACCGCCACTTCGGACGACCTGTGAGTACGAACGACGACCATGAATGGAAGGGCCACCGGACAGCAGGTACGTTGCAGACCGGCCCAGCCGACAAAACACGGTATGTTTTCGGCCACGAGAATCTCTGTATTATGCATACTGATCATAAGATACGCCGGCGACGGTACCAGATCTTATTTCCTCTATCTTGAAAGACTCGTGCTGCTGTACTCAACCGGCGTCCATTTGCCTCGAGTTCCAGAAAATGGTTCGTCGAGACTGTCTTTTCACTGTAGCTGCACTCATTATGTTTTTTTAGCTTGACGAGCGGAGAGAAGGCAAGAAGACCTCATCTGAAAATATAACTTGAGTATCGGACTCCGGAGATTCTTATAGCTGTTTTATTCCTGTATTCTTATGCTCATATTGTTGTTTAATTTACATCTATCATAATATACTTTTGTGCTATGGAATGGCAGCAGTGGGAAAGTGAAGACTATTAACCGTCAAATACCGGACACTTACCGGACTTGAGCTGACTATGACCATATGCATAACTGACTGCGCCCTGACTAGTAGAAACAAGGGACATGACTATACACTGACTTCGAAAAGACAGAAATGAGAGGAACATGACTATAAACCTGACTTCAACTTGACTGTAAGGATGGCCGTGGGTTGCTTGGCAAGGCTTGGCACCTTACGCAGCCTGACTTACCCATGAGTATTCTGGCAGAACCCTAGTCCGACTATAGTCGATACAGACGACAAATTGGTCAGGTAATTGTATACTCGACTATTCTCGAACATTTAGCTTACATACACCTGATTTTTAGATTTACTGAGAGTGCCGCGTGATGCCGAAGCTCCTCTGTAGCACTCAGTAGTAAACAATGCACCAGTAGCGTCACGTAGGACGTTGGATCACTATCAGGCACTACATACACGGCTCCTTCATACTGAACTCATCCTTTCTACACATCCCTATGGCTCCTATGTCCTCTCTCTGGTGTTGCCTACCTATCTCACAATCTGATATGGTGAGTTTAGTTCTTGTCTGCCAATTGTCTGCCTTTACCTCGTCATATTGATATGCATTCAAAATCAACTAGCTCTGGCACAATTGCCCCGTATCCTCACCTATACAAACCTCGAAACTGCTTTGGAGATGACGCACTCAGCCTGCCCAGCTTTCCTGGTCCGCCAAAGTATCACCAATTTGAAGAATCGTGCAACGCCGGCAACATCCAAGTTGATGAAGACCGTGAAGGTTTGGACGACTCGGGTAGCCAGTGGGAGGTCCCTTCCAGCGATAGCGAGGAGCTGGAGCTTGACCCCGTCTTGGAGCACAGTGCATTGGTACGTTTTTATGCTTATCGCTCACACTCCTGACATTTCTTTGCGGCACCGCAGACTTCTATCACTCGGCCTTCAAGTCCCGCCTCTTGGCCTCTGCCTTCAAATTCTGCCTCGCATGCAGATCTGGCCCCTCTTGTGCGTGACGCCGCATGGTGGAGTGCTCGCGACGAATATCTTCGTCATTTACAACCACAGGTATTCAATTTACTGACTCCATTTAATGTGCTCACCATGAACCTCTTTTCCAGGAACGAGAACGCTACGAGCGGTATGAGGCTGCTCTGAGCGACACGCAGGACAACGGGGGTGCCATCGCCATTACACAAACCCCACATGATGCTGCATGGTGGGCTGAATGGCGGGATGCTCGGGATGAATACGTTCGTCACTTGGAAACTCAGGTACGTCAGTTTAATAACACCATGTATAATTTCATTATTTACCTGTGTTCTAGGACCGCAAGCAGTATGAAAAATGGGAGGCGGCTTGGAATGACGTGCAGGAGGCCTATCCCAGCAACGTTCTAAGGGATACCGTTCTTACACAGCCTGTGAGCCAAACTTCGATTATGTTCACATTCTTCACTAACAAATTTGATAGATGTACCCTGATCACCACCTGCATACGAATACCGCCCATTCTCGACGAATGTTGTCCACCAAGCAATCTCGTGCAGCACGTCTGGCATCAAAAATTGCACGCGAAATATCTGTTCTCGAGGTTACGACTACCCGCCTTCGTCGTCAACACCGCAAGCTGCTCAGGGCTTCAACCAGTCTCCCCAACTCACTTTTCCGAGCGCCGATTATTCAACAAGTGTTCAATTACAATTGGTTTGGTGATGGAACATTCAGTCGTGGCTCCTATTTCGCGGGCGAGGCCAAGGTTCCTCTAGTTACAGTCGCTCTCGTCATGACTGCTGTGAGTTTGTCTGTTCGCTTATCATTGCCAGATGCTAACCTTTCCAAGGTTGATTGTATTTTCGATTCATGGACCTCTGGCAAGTATGGTTCTGTCAAATTCTCTGCTGATAAGTATGGGCCGCAACACCGCCAAAATCTCAAACGGCTGCAAGAATGGAAAGGGTTCACGGAGAAGGAAGAGGAGGACCTCGTGAATATGTTGCAGGAGGATTTGCTCCGAAATGCCAGGTGAGATGCTACCATCCATTATAGGCTTTGGCTCACTTATCAATTCTAGGGCAGCGGCAGGCTTAGCACTCGAAGTATCACAGGAAGGAGACGAGACAGACGAGGAAACGATGCTGGCTGCTTTTCGCGCAAATCAGGCTGTTTAGAAATTAATTATTTTATGTGAATTTTATGTCCAAAAAAGAACTATCTTTTATCTAATCTGCGATGACAAATTAATTACTGCTGCCGATTTCGGAAGAACCGGTTGTCATGCTATGGGACTACAAGTCCTACAAGCCCTATCGCTCCGACGGCGCTACAACCCTACACGTCTATATATCGTGCAGTAGTGGAGCTCAAACCTACACAGCACTATCATAGAGGGGGGGGTTGCTACGGAAATACCGTACTCTCAGTGCTATCTAGTGCTCATAGTAAATGGGTGTTTTAGAGATGCATCATCTCAGTACTCAGCCACTCAGCTCGCACCCTATACAAGTGCGCAGTCCTATAAGTGATAGAAAGTGAGTGCGTGTGAGTGAGTGAGGTGAGTGCGGAAGAGATTGAGGTGCGTGAGAGTGAGTGTAAGTGAGTGCACGCACTCGCACTCACCTCACTCACCGCACACTGCTTTTTCTCCTTGCCCCCTTGCACATTGGTCGTACGATTTCATGGTAAGCACAGGCCTCGATCGCGCAAGAATTTTTTGACATCAGTTTCAGGGAGAAATGGTCTTTGGTGGATCAAACGACCTGGTATGTATTTTCTCATCCCTCATCCAGCGGCGAGTCGGCAACTTACATCCATTTCAGGAGCTTATGAGAAATGGGGACCCAGAAAAGCTCATTCCAGCTGGAAAAATGGCGACAGCCATCGTTGACAGGTACTGATTTTACGTACGATCTTGGGGCAGTGCATACTGAATATTTCCAAAGTTTTGGTCAAGCGCCTTGGATCATAGATGTCCTATGGCACCTCCCTAGTAGCAAGGATATTCACCGCCTTCGCCTTTTGTCTGCTAATATGATGCGCAACCGCGTCAAAAAGAATAATGATGTTTCGATCAAGGATGTAGCCTCATATCTGGTATTGACCTCGCGCTGATTGTATTCGTCAACTAATGCACATCATTTATTTAGATCAATGGTAGCAATTCAAGTGGAGAGAAGATTCCTATGTCTGATTTGGAGGTCGAATCCCTTGTGGCCATTCAAGGAGGTAGGTTTGCGAACTTTTGGAAGTTATATCAAATACTTATTTAATTTAACTAGGATCTGACAATACCGCGATGACCATAGCCCTGATATTCTACTTCCTGCTCACTAACCCATCTTGCTTCTCCAGGCTTCAATCGGAGCTCGATAAGGTTTTTCCTGACCCAACCGTACCCTTGAACAACGAGAAACTGGCCGGTATCCCATACGCGGAGGCATGTGTGACCGAGGCATTGCGTTTGGCGTCGCCTTTCTTTATCCCTCGCATTGTTCCTCCAAAAGGCTGCGTGATTGATGGAAACTTCATTCCCGAGGGATCCGTTGTCGCTCTGTCGGCCTACTCCCTTCAGATTGATCCTCAATACTTCTATCCAGATCCAATGGTGCGAACATGTTTATTTTCCCTGTGAATCTAAACTAATATGCGATTGAAAGGCCTACCGACCCGAGCGTTGGCTTCCGGATTGGGATGGTCCAGAGAACATCACCAACAAAGAGGCCTTTGTCTCCTTCTCATCCGGTATGGATTCCGCAATCTTTCAGCCAAAAAGATTTTAACCTGGTTCACTAGGACCATATGGTTGCGTTGCAAAAAACTTCGCCATGCAAGAAATGAGACTTGTCGTCTCTCGCCTTGCCCTTACATTCGACATGTCTCTCCCTGACATTTTTGACCCAAAAGCATTTTTCAATGGCTTTGGGAATATGCGCACGTCTGTTTTTGACCGTCCTTTATATGTTAAAGCCGTCCGGCGGTCAACCAAGACCAAGCTCGAGGCTTTAGCATATTCCCCTATCTAGGTAGCCTCAGGCCTTTCTTATTATAATGGTTTATCTGCCAGCAGAATACCTCGTTTGTATTGTCTACTTATTAAATGATCCATATATATGTGGCTGTTTGATTTTAGCAAAGAAAGGTAAATTTTATGGTATGTACGAAACAAAAGTAAGAACACACCTTCTACTGTCAACCTATTCTTCCCCATGAAGTTGGGTATGTATGCGTCGAAAAGGCAGGTCTTCAATCTTTCGGCCTCCGTGCTAAGTTGTATTCAACATATATTGCATCACTCCGCGCGTACAGAGGGAGCGCTGCCATAGATCTCCGTCCTCTATAACACCCATGGACATACGCAGGGTTGGCTGTCCCCACAACGCGGATCGATGGGACGATGATGACCTGGGTGGCACGGACTATGGGAATTGGATTTTCTCATCGATGAACGGTCGAGACGATGACGACCCTCGCCATCAGAATTGTGCTCTCCGTGGCCATGCTCGCTCCGTTTCTTTTTCGACTTCTTCTTCTCGACTCACATACCATCTCGCCACTGTCCTCCTCCCAAATCCCAATCCCAACCTCCGCCACCACCTGTAGCAACACCAGCGCTAGCGCCCGCACTGAACCACCTGCCCATGATCGGCTGCCCAGATGGACTCTCAGACGGAATTCTAGGCGGCTGCGCTGGTGCAGAAGCAGGCGTAAGAGGATAAGACGATGGATATCAGAAACCCAACGGCGTGGGCGGTGCACCGCCGTAAGGACTAGTAGGCGACGCCACGCCCCACGTACCCGCGGGCGTCTGACCCCAAGCGCAGCCCAGCGAGTGAGTTCCGCATCCGCGTTGTGACCATTTGGTAAGAATTTGGTTCCATAGGGTTAGAAACATGAACGGAAGTATATCGATTTAATAAGGGGAGGATAAAGCCTCAGAAAGGAAAGAGAAAGCCAGGGAAAGCCGCACGAGAGGTAAAGATAGTAGTTCTGAGAGAAACAGCAACACCGCAGGATGTGAAAAGAAGCTGGTAGTATCTAGGAGCACCGTGACACCTCCAGCGCAGGGAACAAAAACAGAAGGAGGCGGGGTAGATCCCAATCTGGCAGTGAACATCGTACAGTGAAGGAACAGAGGAAGGCGCTTGAGCTAAACTTATAGAGGGCAGTGCAGGTATTTCGAGTAGCCAGTGCCGACATTGCTCTTCGTCTCCTCGAACAATCTTAGCTTCATTGAGTTATCGCGCCTAGTCTCTAATCGCGGCCATCGCCGACTGACTCTCCAGAAAGGGACCGGAGTCAAAAGGCGTCAGTGATCGCTCGATTATGATCGATAAGACCTTCCACGATTGGCAACTGATATCGGGTGGGTTTGATGCACTATCTGTGGCTGCAGCGGAAACTTGAAAATATTCGTGGTCGTTATGGCGTTGCGCCATTTTCGCTTTCTCTGTCTCTTTCCTTCTTACCATCATCCCGATTCTGTATCATCTCCACCGCTCCTTTCATCTGCTCTCATTGTTTTGCTGTGCTCTGGATATATGACTGTACAGAGAGTTCTTGCCGCCCTTGAGCGCGAGAAACGTCTTTTGGGGCGGCGACGGTGGCTGGTTCGTGGGGCAGCCTGCGATTCTCGATCGTGGATGGCGAAGACGAGGCCGGAGGGAGTCCGACTGCGCCAAGGGCGAGGACTCCTCATCTTATACCTCTGATCACCTCGATCGCGATGGTCTACGCCCCCAACAACTAAGAGACACAATCTCATAGGAGTTCAGTACCCTTCTCTCCTTTATCTTTGTTTATACCATATTATTGACGGTTTTGAATCCTTTTGATCACGAATCACTTGTTGTAACCATCGATGTCGAAGTCGTTTCTGAATCGTACAAATGCTTATGCGTTATTGCATGTTGTCCATTATTGCAAGACCCGACGCATATATGCACTGTTGTACGAGGATGTTATTCATAGGATGTTATTCATATGAACCCTTGGATTGGTATGGTATCGTTCGATATGCATTTGCACTCGGTATATGCGCCCCCGCAGACTTGCGCGCGGCTCGGGAATGCTTTTTTTCTTTTTTTTCTTTTCTTTTGACAGTTGACCGCATACATGCAGCGTGTTCAAGTCATATCAACATTCAAATGACAGCCCACAGCCGTCCTGCTGTCTGATGAAGCATATTCCTTTCCCACCTGAAGTGTTTTTGACTCAAGATTACCTCTTTGCTTCCTGCGACACGTTCTCGCAGGACCGGACCGTCTATGCCACCCTGCCGGATGTGCATAGAGAGGAAATCCTCACGATAACGTTAATGCAAGTCCTCAAATTCGTTCAAAACTTGCTTGCGACGTATGTTTTTATCCTTTCTTACCTTACAACCCTGGCTGACGGTCATTAAAAGGGTCGTCGAGAAACTTCTTGTTTAGGCTTTTTACCTGGGAAGGCAGGTTGCCCTTTTTGACTGTTCTGGGCGTATTCAGTTGAGGGATATCTCCACAGTTTTTCTTGCGCAGCCCAACGGACTCGTCACTCAACTCCAGAGTCGCGGATGACCCAGCCCCGCAGAGCGTGAATACAGAGGGCTAATATGGCATCACCAATCACGCGATAGCGCTCAACTGGAATAGATCTCGAAGGCACCCATGATCAACCAGAAGCGAGGCCATGGCCAATTGGTCGGTCCGCGCTATTACGTCGACGACCCCACGTTACATCCTGGTTATATCCCTTTATATCCTCTTCACAAAATCCCTTGGGACGTCCACGGGACCCATTACCTCAGATGAATCTCTCAGCTTTACCTTTTATTATTGCTAGGGACATCAGACTGAACGTCAGAAATTTCGCAACAGGGCTGGAGTCAAGACATGGAGAAGCGGACGGCACGGCGGAAACTCGAGAAGACTCGAAGGACGACAAGCGATCATAGCGATGGGAGTCTCGGCTTGTGCCGAATCACGTGCTGTCTTTGGCGACCTTCCTATCTTGGACAGGCATTGGAGTTTTCTAGAGTGCTCCTCCTGAAATGCAAGTGCATCGATCGATCAGTCATGCAACAGTCGTTCTTCAAAACCAACTTGCTCTCTTACTCTTTCATTCCCCTTACTCTTTGCGAAGATAATGCCTGTGCCAGAGCCATCTAAACAGCCGTCGCCTAGGCTCCATCACTTGACTCTCAGTACCACTTTCTGCGGGCTCGAGCACCCACTATCGACCCCAGATACGCCTATACACCAGTATCGCGGGATCAAATACGCCTCGGTGCCAGCTCGTTTCCGCCAATCCCAACTGTGCACCTCGTACCCGCCCATAACTGACGCCACGGAACATGGGTACGAAAATTACAAAGCTTTCTGGCCCTGGTTATTGACTTAGTTTTTCGTTACTACAGTCCGATATGCCCCCAAATACAAGCCGCAAAGTCGGCTGAAGAGATGCTGTTCGGTATACCCCAGGAAGAGATTCCTATCCAGGACTTTAAGCAGGACGAATTTGAATGTCTGAACCTCAATATTACTTGCCCTGGTGGCCTCAACTCGCGATCCCGGATGCCCGTTATGCTCTGGGTCCATGGGTAAATACCCTTCGTTCTCTCGTATTATGACTTGCTCATGTATTTTTCTCTTATAGTGGCGGCGACAGAGGCTCAGGCTCAGAATGGTTCTATGATGGTGGTGCTCTCGTGCGCAAAAGTCTCGCGTACAAGAAGCCCGTTATCGTTGTCACGTTCAAGTATGCTGCTTTGTCTGTCCTTCATGCGCAGCATGAACTGACACGTTTCTCTTAGTTTTCGAATAGGGCTATTAGGCTTCGCCACCAACCCTCTCATTCGTGACGACAACAAAGCTGCTGGCGAGGAAGGCACAGGAAACTACGGTATGCCCTATTCTGCTCCATATGACGATGTCGAAATTTAATCGACGTCTTTCCGAATCTAGGCCTTCGAGACCAACGTCGAGCCATGGAATGGCTGCACAGCTACATCGGCGAATTCGGTGGCGACCCGAACAACATTACTCTCTTTGGCGCCGGCTCAGGTGGGGCAGACATCGTCCTGCACCTCCTGTCCCGCGCGAACGAGGAGCAGCAGCCGCTCTTCCACCGCGCCATCGTCCAGAGCGCCATCTTCGAGCCGATTTTGCCCGATGTGAACAGCGCCGGGTGGCACCTCTCACGCGTCATGTCGGCCCTCCAGATCTCGACCATCGAGAAATTCCGCTCGGTCGACGTCGAGAAGCTTCTGGGACTGGGCCAGACCCTCCGAGCCGTCGATGACGGTGTGTTCCTACGCAATGGATGGCAAAATTATTTCACCCACGAGTCGGCATCAACACCGATGGTGACGACACCAACGTCGCCTCACGGACATGGCCATAACGGGCATGGTCATCGACACATTGAACGCACGTCCAGGCCGCTCGGGCTGGCGGGGATCATGGCGACGGCTGCGGCGACAGCTATGCACCTCCACCATTCGGCGACCTCGAACTCGAGCAATACCTTCCTCCACCCGCCCGTCGGGCAGCAGAGTCGAAGCCGGAGCCGGTCCGCCCTGCGTGCTCTGCGCTCGCCATCGCGGAATGCACTGTTCAGGGCGCCTGACCAGACGAAGCAGCCGCTCATCATCGGTGACTGTTCCTCCGATTCTTTGCTCTGGTCCCTGCCCATCTCGTTGTGGACCGCCGCGGGCGTTGCGCGAAGGCTCAAAGCCATCTGCCAGTCCGTGTCCAAGACCAGCGCGATTTTGAGGACGTACGATATCTCCTCGTACACCCCGGACGACGAGATTATGGAAAGGGTGTTGGAGCTGGTGAATGATGCCCGCGTGGCGTGGCCGACGCAATGTGTGGCGGACTCGGCGAAGCGGGAGAGGGGTGGGCGGAACGTGTGGCGGTATGTGTTTGACCAGGAGGGCCCGTCGCGGGGCATGCCGCACCATGCGGCGGATCTGATGTACCTTTTCGACACGGTGCCCTTGCCGGAGAGCGCCTTCGCGGCGTCGGCCGATATGGATGTAGATGCCTACTCCGATGTCTCGTACGACGAGGGCGACCTCGTCGCGGCCAGCAACGCCATCCCACACCCACATGGCGCGGATGTCGAGGAGCACGGCGCGTGTTCAGGCGCAGACGCGCCGAACTTCAGCCACAGCAGCTTCGTTGAGAAATGCGAGCAGCATTTGTCTTCGCGCGGTGGGGGGCGGTCTTCGCCCGAGGAAGACGAGTGGCTCACGGCCGTCGTGGACGAGTACTCGTACGCGCGCGTGCGCGATGCGATGCAGGAGCGCTGGATCTCGTTCGCACACGGGGAGGCGCCCTGGCGAGAAGACAAGGTGTTCGTCTTTGGCCCGGAGGGAGAGACCGGCGAGCGGTCAAAGGAGATATTCAATGGGCGCAGGAGGAAGCAGATGTGGAAGGAGGCTCTGGAGCCGTTGGGCGCGTCACTTGTGCAGAAGTTCGGGGTGGAACTGAGTCGGGGCCCGGCGCTTGGGGCGGATCGAAACTGATGGTGATGTTATGCTCTTGATCTCCTCTGCTTGACCTCGACTCGACTTCGCTCTGCTTGCTACTCTTCCATGCCGCCGAACACTTCTGTTCGCGCTCCTCCTGCTTTACCCCCCTCTCTGCTTTGGTTGATATCCGTCCTGGTCGTCTTCATAATTCCTCATCCTCGTGATTTCTTTTCCCTTTATTATTCCGCCGCGCTATTCTCTCTATTTTTTTTCTTGGGCCATGTATTTATCAAGCGCAAAACGGCATTCCTCATTATGCCATAGTCCTCGTTTTTCTTTTTCTTTCTTCTTCGGATCTCTTTTCTTCATTTGGGGTTTCTCTCATTACTTCACTTCATCTTGCATTGCTTTCATATCATACACATCTGTCATATTATTCACGTGCATACCTACCACAACCCACACCCCATACACTTGTACTTGATCAAACACGCCACACCACACATACACGCACATTTTACGAAACACGTACATAGCGTCTGCATTGTTGTATTTACACCCTGGCATGACAATAGAAATATTTTGAAATGCTGTACACTTGTGTGTATCCCTGGATTGGTCAAAGACGCATTCCAGAGACGTTCTAAGTCTCGTGCCGTCTCCTTCAGTGGGGAGCTCAAGTAAGGTCGAGGATCCCAAAAATCTTTCAGAGATAACAATATTCTTCGACATTAACAGCACACGGAGCATACAAATAAGATCGAGTACCCATATCAGCCATGAAACTTAGAGAGAAACAAAGGAGATAGAAAAATAAGACGAGGAACAAGCAAGTAAAAAGGTAAGGAGCGAGATCTTAATCAACTAACCAGGCAATGCGAGGAAGGAGTATAAGTAGTAAGAAATCGTAAATGGTCGTCAGAGGTCACAAGAGATATAAGAGATAAAGAAACATTCGATACAGTGTTTCATACAAAGCATTACAGAAAGCAGCAGAAGGAAGGAACGAGCAGTGAATCAGATTTTGGATGACGAGAATAAGGTATAAAGCGTGGGTGTCGGGAAGCCAGGCCGGGGCCTTTCATCATTCACCGTCATCGGACGATAGCGTTCCAGCTTTTTTGCTCCCAGTCGAGAGTCTCTCCTGTGTTCGGAGCTAGAAGTCAGATCTAGGCCACATTGCTCCTCGAGGAGCCAAGGAAAATCGGAACAAACCTTTGCTTGAGTACGAGCATTCAAACGCTCCGCCCGAGTGGGCTTGCCTTCCTGTGAGACATCGCTCTTCCGTGGTCTGCCTAGCCTAGGAGCCTGGGCGTCTGCCATCTCCATATCGCTGTCCTCTGCGCCAGATGCCTCTTCGTCAAGGTCCTCGTCATCATCACCGTTACGTTTCCTGCGAGCGCGCCTAGATGGTCATGAACAAGAATTAGTGTGGAGGGGTAGAGAGTCGCCAGGACACATACTTGGCATGACCGTTGGTTTTTGTTGTCGAGGCCTTCCGCTTAGAAGGCACCTTCTCTTTCTTTTCCTTCTCTCCTTCTCCTGCTAAAACAGTGGACCAGGATCAGGTTCTGCAAGTTACAGAGATTCGAATGTCAGATCCATACCTTGTAACCAGGAAGCTTGAATCGCTCAGTTAACCATGCATTGGCTTCTGCAGGTAAGTATACAGTTTTGAGGATCTAAGTCGAGCGTTAGGAAGCTGCAAGGATTTTTTTTCACAGGAATTTACTTCATTAGTTGCCTCCGCGCTGGGCAAAGGTCGCAGAATGTCGGCAGGCAGTCTGACTTTCCCTGGGTAGCTTGGAAGGAGCCATGAATGTGTCTGCGCTCGGGCCTTTATCAGGACTTGTGCCAGTTCGCACATGACGTAGAAATTCTAAAAAGAAGCGTGAATCTAACTTCCATAATCTCGGAAGACGGGACGATCATACCTGGCTCGATGCATGCGACTCAGGATCACGCACAGTCTTGCCTTTGTGCGCAAGGTGATACAGTAAGGAGATGTTCTCCGCAGTAGCGATAAGGTCGAGGTAGAACTGGATATAACTGACCAACATATATCTCGTCAGCTTCGTTGGTCATAATGGACATTAAAACTTACGTTGCCATATCCAGTAACTCGTCTTGTGCCGTGCCAAAGTCAGGATGGTGGGCAAGTAGATGCAGCATACGGATGAATATAATTTCCAGATGTTCCACCCGAAGGGCTGCGAAAGCTTCATGAGGAGATGCGAACGAACTTGAACTTTAAAGCAACAGCTACCTGGCGTCATCCTGTGTTTGGCGTTTGTAACATATGAAGCAGCCTGCACAATTATTAGCATTGTCGTGAATGAGAAAGGAATAAAAATTACTGACAATGCTCTTAACGTCAGTTTCTGGGTCCATGACACTCAGGAAAGGTATGATGTTATAACGAGGAGGTAGTTTGCGGGGTTGCAGGAGAGTGATCAACTTAGTTAGGAATATCTGTCGAACGTTGAAACAGGAGTCCTAGAATTTTTTTAGCAGACCTCCTTGGATATGAAAGGACAAGAGCAAACCTGAATAACGCACGCCAGTCTCAAGAACTTTGGCATAATTGCAGTTGCAAAAATCTCGACTGTCGATAGATGAAGTAAGGAGACGGCGGCTTGTAAACGCATGCGCGATTTGGCTTTCGGGCTAGAGAAAAATCAGAAGCCGCAGATAAAGTAAAATACCAAATACAAACTCTTCTTCGACTTCGAGATTCAAAGTACCGTCATGTTCCACCAACGTAGCAAGGAGCTTTAAGACAGGAGTGGCAATCTCCAATGCCTGTTCTGTTGCAGCGTGGGCGAGACAACGATTCCGGCAGACTTTCAGGGCGAACAGCTTCGCCCGCAGCTCATCAGGGACAGCGTCATCCTCCATCCATTCTTCTTCCTTGTCCTCTTCCTCCTGAATGAAAAGAGGCGAGAGTCAGTTAGAGAAATGCCAAAGGCTGAGAAAGACACTGACAGGATCTATTGGACTTGGCACCATCAGGACGCGCTTGATCAAGTAAGTCATGATGACGTCACTCTTCTGCTCGAAGGCATCCGGGGCAAACCTCGCTAGCTGCGCGAGAGCAGCCACATGGGCAACAGGCAGTTCTTCGCTGTTATCGCTCATGTCATTTGATATTGACTGGCGATGAACAATTATATCAGTTACTCGACAAGCCAACCAAGAAGTAAATTTACCTCAACTAGTTCGGCGCAAAGTGTGGTCTTGTTCTTAGAAAAAGCAAGATATCTCGTCGCGAACTTAGCCTGCCTCCATTCCGACCCAAGTGCAAGTTTGATAATGCGCTCGTTCGTCTTCCTAGTTGTTTGCCGAAAAATATAAGCAAGCATATCCTCTATAATTTGAACCGCGAACAAAAAAACACAGGACACGTACTTGTCCACCGCAGATCCCAGTTTCTCATCCCAGCGCGCCACATTTGCCAGCGCCATCAGGGCAAGCTCGACGAGCAACCCTTTCTTCTCATCTGCAGTCGCCTTGCACAGCTCGCCGAGATGGGATTTAAACAGGGCCGGCGAGTGCTTCGACACCACCGAGAGCAGTATACCGGCGTGGGTAGCGTTTTGCTGTGCACGTTCACTTGAGGAGCTCTGGCCCTTCTGTACGCGCTTCAGGAGAGTGGGTATAGCTGATTGATTGACGATGCAGTAGCTGGCACGACGCAGGAGGGTGGTCATGGTGCCGACGATGCCAGAGGACAGTTGTTCAGTTCGTTTAATGAACTCATGCTGATGGGTGCTTAATTTGACAACGTATGGCCTGAGTCAACAGTCCTTACCTGCGCCTTGATCAAGCTCTTCAGGTCCGTTTGCGGGTCCATACAAGTTCTGAGCCATTTATATAGTCGGTTTTCGTTGAGTTTGGCGAAAGTTTGTAGATCCTCTGAGGCCTTGACAGGATCGGGGAAAGTGGCTGCCTCAAAAAGTTAATTATTGTGCTCTGGATTGAATGCGGAAGCCAGACCTGCAAGATGTTGCGTTGTGGCTTTCAGCCGCTGAACGGTTGCTTCCTCATCGCCATCGATAATTCCACCCTATACATAGAAATTAGTCGATTATTTCTTTGGTTGACGGAGAAGAGAGATAACAAACATTATTCTTGATACAGCTATCCAAATAAATATCATAGACATTCGGCCGTCTATACCAAAAAGAAGAAGAGTTAGATCCTATCATCTAAGCTTCAAGGATGAAGATGAACGCACGTCGATTTTAACCCTGATAATGTAATCAACACCGCAATCGATTTCTCGCTCAAGAATCTGATTGTGTTGAGCAATCGGTCAGTCCATGCAACCTCATCGACCTCCTTATCTTTTGAAGCCGAAGATGTAGATATGGAGGGTAGAGGGAGGATGTAGTCAAACAGCACTTGCTCGACCAATGCCCTAAAATTATAGCGACTCAGGAAACAGGAAAGCGGGATATATAGTGATTAGATCTGACCTAATTTCGGGACCGGCTAATGTCATTTGTAAAATCTCATCTGGGATCCATGCGAATTGCTTCAGTGCAGATGGCTCGTTATTTTCACTATGAGAAGCACTTAAAGTTAGACAAGCAGAAGGTATGCATTACACACGTACATTTCCGGCCACGCGAGGCTGTATAGTTTTCCAATGCTGTTTAGGGCTTCTGTGCGCACAACTCGCTGTGGACACGAAAAGTCAGCACACTTCATTGCATATTGGCAGTAACACACCTTCTTGTCTAGCCCACGCCCTACCACTGCACGCAGCTGTTCTTCTGAAACATGATGCAAGGCGCCTTCGTAGTCGAGATGGGAATACACCTTGCATGAAGCCGCTCTGACTTTCTCATCTGGGTCAAAGATCTTTGCCTTCAACAAGTCTGAGAAAGCAAAATCAGTCCAAATGCCACCAAAATTACCCGTGAAATAATCACACCTTCAAGTGTCTCGCGGGCATCAGGAAGGTTCGTGATGAGAGCCGGCATCGCTTCTACGCACTTTAGCCTGACCGCAACTGAAATATCCGCCTTTCTGTTGACCCAGGTCTGCCAGGTAGTCGGGTATTTCTTAACCAGATCAGGGCCTCCTTTGTCCGCATACATCTCTCCCAGCGTCTGCGTTGCTATAATCCGTGGGTTCAGCCCGTCTGCGCGTAATTCGGTCTCGAGGATGGGGATAACGCTGTGGAGCACGGCAGGACATGAATGGTGTAGTCTCTTGACAAGCTCGTGGCTAGTGCGAATGTTATCAAGATCTTCCTCGCCGGCTTCTTCTGTTGAGGATGTAACGAGGTCGCCGAAGTATTGGCAGACATGGCGTTGGAGTTTATCTGCAGCGGCGTTGCAGACTTGGACTGCCAGGCGGTAGCCTGGTTGCTCGATTCGCTGAATGATACGCGTTAGAGGCTGTAGAACAAGGATAGATACGAACATTACTCACCGCGTTTTTCTCGATAAATTGGGCCATTATGATTTCCAATGCGTCGGTCGGTAATGAATTACACTCGTCAATCAATGCCACCAGAATATCTGCCATGTAAATTTCGACTTTCTTGGTGAAGTCGCGTTTGACGATCGTGAATAAGTCTCGAAATATCTCGTGTAGAAGTTCGTCGGCCGAGGGAAGGTCGCACACGAGGACAACACTCTTGACGCTCGAAAGCGATTCGAGAAGGTGGAAATATTCATTAAAGTAGGGCTCATCAGGTCCTTTGAATCCAGCTGAGAGTTGTCGAAAGAAGAATTGGAAGATATCTCGGAGTTCGTGCTGTGTGTATGGCGCCTCCGGTGCGTAAAGGCGCAAAATATCTGCGAGACAGCAAGCAGTGTATGCCTTTACGCCCCTGTCCTTGTGCAGCAGCAACGAAGTGTGTATGAGCTCTGAGCGCGCGGTATTCAGCGAGTTCACTTCCACGGTTTCTTGATCGAGTGCAGCGAGCTGAGTGTGCAGTGTTTTGAGTTTCTTGAGCAAAGCATCGGTCGTAATGCCCTTGCCAGCAATCTTTTCGTGGAACGTGAGTCTCTTCTTTGGACTCTGCACACCGTGGCGGGTCTTCGGTGCCATGGAGGCGGTGGGCGCGGTTAGAGATCTGTGTGGCCTGATACCGTGCACGCGTTGTTTGGTCGTGGCCACAACAATTTGCGACCAAGGCCCGGCTCATTTCCCCTCCAAATGTCAAAAGCCATTGGAAAACGCACTCCTCTCCCTTCAAAGGAGGCTACCCTCTTCAAGGAGCTCCTCACACTATACGAGACTCGCCAGATCAAGAAGGGCCTCAAAACAGCTGATCAAATCCTCAAGAAATTTCCTGAGCATGGAGGTCTGTCAGGCTGCTTGGTTAGCGTGCTCGTACTCATCTCGGACTAGAAACACTATGCATGAAGGGTCTGGTCTTGACACATATGGGCAGACGAGAGGAGGGCATTGATCTCGTGAAGAAGGGTGTCCGACTCGACTTGACCTCCCATATCTGCTGGCATGTCTTCGGACTGATCCAAAAGGCAGATAAAAACTATGAGGAGGCCCTCAAATCGTATACGCAGGCCCTGAGGTTCGACAGGGTACGCACAAACCTTATACCGAGAATACCGCTCACTGGCAATGTGTTTTAGGAGAATATGAATTTGTTACGAGATTCGGCCCAACTTCAGACCCACCTTCGTCTGTTCGATACTTTGGTCGATACCCGACATACCATCGTGAAGCTGCGACCCAATCAACGGCAGAACTGGGTGGCATTGGCGGTTGCTCATCATCTGAACGGAAACCCGGTAGAGGCGCGGAAGGTCTTGGAACATTACCAGCGCTCATTGAAGGTCTCCGATTTCTTGCTTTCTTATTTAATATACTGAAAAGCATGATTAGAATGTGCCCGACTACGACATCGAACATTCAGAAACCCTCATCTACTACGTCAATATCCTTGAAGAGGTCGGCGACCTTTCGGAAGCTCTCTCCATCCTCGATAAAAGCTCGAAATCGCGATCTATCGTAGATCGCACCTCTATTCTTGAAATTAGAGGTATGTCTCCTCCGGTCCGATATTCTAATTTTAATCTCACAGTTTGTTCACAGCGAGAATCCTCACGAAACAGAAAGTCCCAGAAGCAGAAGAAGCCTGGCGCTCGTTGATAGAGCATAATCCGGACAGCTATGAATCGTATCGTGGCTACCTGGCAAGCCAAGACATTGCTCTCGGTGAGTTGAGTGTGCTTGTCTGACTTTCTTTACTAACCGAAACCACTAGACCGACCAAACGCCGATGCAGTCGCCAAATTACAAGAATTCGCGACCCAACTACCGCGTGCGACTGCTCCTCGCCGCCTTCAGCTGAACGTCGCCACCGGAGACCAATTCAAAGACCTCGTCAAAGCCTACATCACACGCGGGCTAACGAAGGGCGTCCCATCTCTGTTCGCCGACCTCAAGTCACTGTACGCAGACTCAGAGAAGAAGCAAGCGATCGAGAGTCTCGTCGAGTCGCTGCGCGAGGAATACGCTGCAGCATCCTCACCCGATCTCGATGTTGAGCCTACGACATACCTGTGGACGCTCTATTTCCTCGCACAGCACTATTCGTACTTGTCACAGCCAACCAAAGCCCTGTCGCTTCTAGACACGGCGCTGAAACACACACCCACGCTTCCGGAGCTGCACATGTGCAAGGCCCGTGTATTGAAAAGGACAGGCGATCCGCTGGGCGCGGCGAGGTGCTTGAACGATGCACGGCTTTTGGATGGCCAAGATCGGTTCCTGAATACCAAGTGCGGGAAGTACCTGTTGCGAGCGGGCATGGTCGACGAGGCCAACACGATATTTGGGATGTTTACAAAGGTGCGTTCCTCTGGCTTTGATTGTCAATGAGTGTTGGAATATCTTTGTTTTTATAGAAAGACGCCCCGAGTCCTGCGGCTGATCTCGAAGACATGCAATCCCTCCTTTTCCTCCTAGAAGAAGCAGACGCGTACCGAGGGAATGGGAAACCGAACCTCGCCCTCAAGAGGTATATGGCTGTTAAGAAGGTATTCGACGACTATGAGGATGATCAGTTCGATTTCCACGGCTACAACCTCCGTAAATTCACTATCAACATCTACATCAAGTATGTTTTTACCACTACGTTCTTATTACATTGCGCTGAATAACTTCGTTCTTTTTTGACCGCCAGGCTGCTAAAATGGGAAGACCAACTACGCTCGCACCCTGCGTACATCAAAGCAGCCATCGAAGCCACCAAGGTTCTTCCTTGTTAGCGTGTGCAGCCCAAGAGCCTGACTAAGCCCAGATTTTTACTAGATTTTCGTTTCGGTTTCAGATGATCCGACCATTGTCACTGCTTTATCGTCAACAAGTCAGTCTTTTGCTGCACAAATGGAAATCATTGCCGATGATAATCATTCTTGTTACAGGTCAATTGACGGACGCAGAGAAGAAAGCGAAGAAAAAGGCAAAGAAAGCTGCACAAAAGGTGCAGGAGGACAAAAAAAGTGTGATCAACGTTTTATTTCTTGGTGCATTTTGCTCAATCTCAATCTGTAGCTGCACAAGCCACCAATGACAACAAAGACCTCGAAGCCGCCCCGCCGAAAGACGACGACCCAGACGGTTTGAAGTTGCTTGGGAGCTCAGATCCTCTCGAACAAGCCTCCAAGCTCTTGCACCCGCTGAAAACCCTCGCAGCTGACAACATCGACGTATGGATAGCCATCTATGACGTGGCAATCCGGCGAAGTATGACTCCCACTTTCAATTGTCCGTGCCTTCGTTTTACTAATGTGGGTTGTTCTTTCGGTGCAGAAAAAATGTTGCAGGCTGTTGGAGCTCTGAATCGCGCAGTGGCCCTCAACCCGGATTACCCAGAGCTTCATATCCGATTGGTGGATATCAAGCAGAGAGGTACTGCATTACGTCCTTTACTACATCCATTCAACCTAACTGAACTCCATTATCAGCATCCTCGCTACCCCAGACTCCACCCGCCCCCATTGGCCCCGTCTTCATAGATGCTCTGTCGAAATTACTCCCAGACGAGCTTTCGCTGGAGACGTTCAACTCGCAATACCTCCAGCGCCATTCCTCAAACCCACAAGCAGTACTGGCAGCAGCCAAAGTCCTGCAACGGCTCAACGCCCCTCTCGCAGAAACCGAGAATGCCGTGTTTAGCCTTTTCGGCGCGGATGTGAAGCTAGATATCCAGGTACGTCGTTTTCGTTTGCATTTGCCTTCAAACCCCCCCGTGGGAACTCACTCATTCTTGATGCAACTCACAGACGGCGCTCTCGGCCCTCGAGTTCCTCTCCTCCCTCAAATCGCCACGTGCAGACGAGTTCAGGGCAGTGTGTCAAACCAAGTTTGAGTTGTCGACGGCATTCAAGACCCCTGCGGAGCTGGCGCCGTTGCGCGCACAGGTATTGTCGGGGTCGTCGGGTGATGCCAACCCAGAGGAGACTACGGCTTGAGCGAAGAACGCGGAATGCGAGCAGTAGACAGCGATATGTAGCATGTATCGAGTACTCCGACTCTTGCGGGAAAAGAATAGATCTTGGTTTGCTTCAAGAGTTCCAATCTGATCAGAAAAGCCCGTTTGATAAATTTTGTCATGCACTCTACCAACAGAATTGTATGATCACGAAAAATGCAAGGGTATAACGTCTAACCATCGTTGTCTTTTTTAAAACAACAAATTCTATTTCCATATAAAAACCCACTGCAGAAAACAAATATCCATTGGTCGTCATCGCTCAAGCCTCTACGTCAAAATAATTAATCAACCATGCAATGCATAAATCATCAACGGTCATGAGCGAGACAAAAAAAAAGACAACCAAGCACCCATGAGGATGAAGCCGAAGTGGCAATTTAAGTACTACACGATGGGAGAAAAAAGAAGAAAAAGGAATAGAAAGAAGCTTGAACCAAAGATGGAGCATTGTGAATGGGTGGGTGTATGCAATGCAAATGTGTATGTTGTGTTTATCGTTCCTGTCACTGCTGTAGGGTTTTATGTGCGGAAAGAGTATTAGGTATAAAAGCATACGTTACACAACAGAAGAAAAAAAAAGAGAATCAATCAATGCCGCTGATATCCTTCCTGTTCATGTGGAATCTTTGTGTGGAGGTAGAGGGTTGTAGTTAGACGACAACGAATGATAGTCGAGGGAACAGCACGGTGATTGGAGTGAAGTGACGATGCGAAAAGCCAAGAGTAGAAGAGATCTAGAAGAACCGACAAACATCCCACCGCGCGCCGGCGGCCCATCTCCATTTATTGTGAATAGGGCGGCAAGCTCGCAGTAGACGACGACGGCGTCAACAGCAATCTCCTCTTCCTCTCCTTCTCCTTCTCCTCGCCCTCTGGCGCCAACTGCCCGTGGCCCTTCCCAACCTGCAGCCCCTCCACGCCCGGCGTCGCAGGCACCGACGCCGCTGGGGTATTCGTCTGGCTCCGATTATGTGCCATATGCGCACGGATCAAATGCCCCGCCGCCAGTGCGCTGAGGAGGGACAGTTCGCCAGCCATGACTGCGGCGGCGATGAGCCGGGCGAGTGCTTGCGCGTTCTGGCCGGGGTGCGTGGGGTGCGCGCCCTTCATGCCGAGCATGTCGAGGACGGCTTGCTGTGGGCCCAGCACGGTGCCGCCGCCGACGGTGCCGACTTCGATGCAGGGCATGGACACGGTCATGAGCAGGTCTTCGCCGTCGTTGACACTACACGCAAAAGCAAATATTCAGCATGAAGAAAAAGAAAGAACAAGAAAAAAAAACACTTACGCCTCCATCAACGTTATACACATCGAGCTCTCCACATTCTGCGCCGGGTCCTGTCCGGTGGCCAAAAACACCGCCGTCAAGATATTCGCCGCATGCGCATTAAAGCCCCCAATCGAGCCCGCCATCGCACTGCCCACCAGGTTCTTCTTCGTGTTCAGGTTAACCAAACTAGCCACCGTCGTCTTCAACACGCTCTTCACCACCCTGCCAGGAATGACCGCCTCCGCAACGACGCTCTTCCCTCTCCCCTCAATCCAATTAATCGCCGCGGGCTTCTTGTCAGTACAATAGTTGCCGGACAGCGCGAGGACGACCATCGCCGGATAATGCGACTGCAGACACTCCAGCGCCTTCTCCGTCCCTTTCGAGATCATATTCATGCCCATCGCATCCCCCGTGGCCGTCGCAAACCGCACGAACAACGTCCGGCCCGCCATGGCGGTCTTCAAGCTCCGCAACTTCGCAAACCTCGACGTGCTCTCAAAGGCCTCCTTGAGCGTCAAATACCCGTCTTCAGAATCGATCCACAGCTTGGCGTCGGCGGCCATGGTGATGGACGGGAAGTCGATCGCGGGGCCGCGCGTCATCGCGTCTTGGGTGAGCACAGTCGTGACGCCGCCACCGGCGTTGAGCGCTTTGCATCCGCGCGAGGTGGATGCGACGAGGGTGCCTTCGGCGGTGGCCATGGGGATGGGCAAGAGCGCGCCATCGACGTTCAAAGGGCCGGCGATACCGAGGGGCAAAGGAATGTAACCGACGACGTTCTCGCAGCACGCGCCCAGGACACGCGAATAGTCGTAGTTGGTCAACGGTATATCGGAGGATTCGAGTGTTTGCGTCTTGGACGCTCGAGCTGTTATATCGTTAACCAATCAGTAACTCTGAAGGAAAAGAAACAATAATAATAAACTCACAGATCAACGCCCGCCGAACCCTAACAGCCCTCTCCAGTTCCTCCATGCCCAGCACCTTTTCCAGCGCATACGCCGCGATCTTGCCGTTCTGCGCCAACAGAATCACCTCTTCGTCGTTCAGCAGCGCCAGTGACGCGCTCAGCGGGCGAGGGCCGTTCTCGAAGATATCGATGCACTCCTCGAGAGAGCGAACGTTGTCGAGGGTCGCAGGACTGTCATCGGAAGAGGCGGAGGAGTTGTCAGAGGAGGACGAAGGCGGGGTGATGATCGTCGTGTTAGAATTGGAGGTGGTGCTTGGACTCGAGGTGGATAAAGATGAGGAAGAAGTAGCAGTCTTGAAAGCAGGCCTCGTCGCCGACGCTGAGGTGATAGTCGACCTCCTCGAGTTCGCCCTGGCACTCTCCTGCGCGATCTGCAGCCTCCTATCCACATCTTCCAGCGTGAACATGCCCACGGTTGGTTTAACCTCCGCCAACGCCTGCTTCTGCTTAGCCTCCAATACCTTCGGCGGCGGAGCGATGACGACGACCTCTGCCTTCTTCACTGGCGTCTGTTCCTGCTCGTGCTCCTCCTCAACATCAGAGTCCTCGAACCTCACACCGCCCCGAACCCCAATCGCACCCCCAACCCTGGCACCCACGACCCCAGCAGCGATGCCTTTCAGCAAATACCCATTCAGCAGAACACTGATCGCCAGGATAATGACGATCCACTTGCTGAGGATCGGGTCGGCGACGACGCGCGTCCAGGAGGACATGAACGCCTCGATCATCTCCGAGGTGCTCTTGCGCGTGGAGATTTGGTGTGGGAGATACGTGGAGGAGAGCGATGAGAGGGAGAGGTGTTGCTTGCTATTGGTATTAGAGGAAGAAAGAGGCACCGAGGAGTGTTTGGACGACGAGCCGAGCATGGAGGAAGGGAGGACGACGCGGATGTACACGGGCGGCGAGATCTTGACGAGCAGGTCTCTTGCGGTATTGCTGGCGTCATCGTCTAACTCGATGCTGTCGTTCGCCGAGCGCGAGAGGTCCGCAGGCGAGGCTTCCACGAGCGCATGGAGCACAGCGCGCAGACTAGGTGCAGTGATATCCACTTTGCGTACATTAACTTGCCCATTGACGGAGGAAGACGTATTATGCCTCGATGGCGTCAGAGGGGTGATCAAATTGAGGATATGCAACGTCAAGAACGTCGCAATCTACATTCCCAGAAAGAAGAAGATCAGCACTCCAGATGCTACTACACCAGGACAACAAAAACCCAAAACTGACCAAAAGCAACTTGAGCCTCGCCACCGGGTTCTCCTGCTTCTGCACATCCCCAGCCTTGCCCTGCTTACTCTGCATCTGCATCCTCGCCTTCTGCGCCTTCGCACCCCTTCCACCCCCATACCCAAGCCCATACTCCGGCAACCCGCTCCCCTTCTCGCCCCCAAGCAGCGCGCTCTTCACCCTCTGCCTCAAGGTCTTGGGAGGAGGCGGCGGCGGCTGTGGGCGGGCCATGGCACTGGGCAGCCGGCCGGTCGGCGTGCTGGCTGAATAATAGTATGTCGCGGTGGACGAGGAGGCGTTTGACGAGATGGAGTTGGACCGGCTGCGGGTCATGGCTCGGACGGTTTTGATACGGCGGACCTAGAAGAGTAAGAGGTAGGATTGGATGATTAGTATGGATGAATGATACGGAACGAGAATGAGCCGAGAGCGAAAGCGAGAAGACGAAGGATAAACATAGAACACCGGACGCAGGATAGACCGGAGCACAGCACCGTCTCTTTCCATTCCGTCCATCCTCATCGACCAAGAAGTATCTGGGGTCCGTCCACCCAACCGGCCTGTCCATGTCTATTGCCCGCCCGACGGCTCAAGCAGCAGACACCCCAACAACAAAACAACAAAAAGAACGAAAGACCACAAATGAAAAACAACATAAACCGCTGTACATGATCCGGGCATCCTGTGTGCAACAATAATCGCCCGCCGGTCAAGACAATACAGTGTCTTGCATATTGTTTTGCACACGATTTTTTCACAGCTGTTTGGCCTGCTTGCCTAGCATGGAACGTGATGCCGTTCAGATGCGTTCCGCTTGCATACCGAGGCATTCAGTTGTGTGTGTCGACAGCCGAACTGCCGACCAAGCACCATCACATTGTCAGCACCACGCAAATCTGGCGAAGTGATGTGCAAACATATGCAAGACACTGTAAGCCAATACGCCAGGGCTACGTCATGATCAAAACAGGAAACGAAAAAGCCTCCGTCGAAAGCCGGAATCGAAGAGGCCGTCATGCATCGACGCGCGCATCCGACGTCCTCTGTGGACACCAAACGGAAGCCCAACAAAGCCCAAAAAAACTCCGACAAAAAAAAAAAAAAAAAAAAAAAAACCCAAAAAAAAACCCACCTCAACCATAACCCCCAAAATCGCCGCCAAATACGTACACAGCAACAGACAATCCACCGCCAAGATGAGCGCCGCGAGCGCACACACCTCCTTCAGCCCGCCGACCTTGCTGTACGCGCCCACCGTGAGGACCGCGATCTCCAGCACGTAGTCGCGGATGATGGGCGCGTAGACGAGGGAGAGCGACTCGGTTATGATCTTGGGCGCGGGTTTGAGGGCCATATTGGGAGGTACGGGCGCTGCAGATGAGGGCGCGGGGCGAGTGTACCGCCGTTGCCATTAGATGGAGTTAGCGTTGGAGTTAGCGTTGGAGTTGGCGTTGGAAGGCGGCACGCTCAAATGCGGATGCCCAAACACCGCCCGCGCGAGGCGCAGCGGCTTGTCAAAGCCCACCGTGCACACCAAAAACGGCAGCGCCTCCGTCAGCGCCACGGGGTCGATCGGTATCCTCAGCGCCATGGCGATGGGCAGCGCGATGAGCAGTGCGAGTACCGCGGCGGAGAGTATGGCGAGGGGGAGCCAGAAGGACGACCCGAGGGCGCGCGAGCGCGTGAGCAGGAGGTAGAAGGTCGTGTGCATGAGGATGTACCCCGCGAGTATGAGCAGGATGTCGAGCGAGTCGGCTTTCTGTGTTTTTTTTTTTTTTTTTTTTTTTTGGTACAATGCAAGTCTTTAGTTTTTTTCGTTCGTGTAGGAAATAGGATAATGTTCCTCACCTTTGCCAAGTCCCAAAAGCGAACGACCAAGGCCCGCGCAGCGTACGCGACCCACTTGCCATTCCTCATCTGTCCAATCGGGAGCGCATCGCCCCCAAGGCGGCCGCCATCCACCTCGAACCGCACGCCGCTCTCATCCGTGAACACACGGGGCGTCCGCATCTCATAGTGAGCCTGCGCCTGTGCGTGGGCGGGGTAATGGTGGTGACTTTGGTGGCTTTGGTGGCTTGGTGCTGGTGGTGGTTATAGTAATAGTGCGACTGCGCACTTCATCGCCAAGGAGCGCGTTGGCCCACTCCTCTCGCATGCCCGGCTTGAACGCGAGGGTCTGGATGAACGAGCGGGTGCCGCCGGCTTGCTGCACGGTGAAGCAGGGGCCGTATTCTGCGTCTGCGTTTGTGTTCGTGTTGTCCGCCTCTGGGTGATATCGGAGGACGCGGATGGAGCAAGGGGGGCAACGGAGTGGTTTAGGGGCGTCAGTGCGGGGCGGTGGCAGACCGCAGCGTATGTGCGTCCGGAGGCCGTCTGGAACGTGGTAGTGAGGTATTCCGTGAGGTTGAGTGTAGAAGAGGATAAGGGGGGTTGCGAGAGCGAGAGCTCAGGCTGCGAAAACGACCAGTCAATTATTTTCGCTGGCTCGAAAAGAAAAATGATAACGAACAAACCTCTATGTATTTCGCTCCTTTCACCCCGTCAAGCGTAACAACGATTTGCTGGATCTCCAATGCCGTTGCATCCCGCTCTGCACCTTTCACCGCCGCAAGCCACGCGCCCTCCCTCACTCCGACCCACTCGCCTTTGCCCCCTATACTGCCCACACGGTACAGCGCATGCGCTGGCCTCAACGTCGGCGCGGCATACGCCGCCTGCGCGGGGTCGATAAACGCCGAGTGCTTGATAGCAGAGAGAATGTGGAAGTAGCACAAGGTGCCGATGATGCTGAAGAAGACGATGGTCTCGATGGGGTGTAGGCTGCGTGCAGCGCAAAGGGGCGGAACAAGGCGCGCATTGTGTAGGTGGTTTTGTGGTTGTTGGTGTCGGGTAGGATTAATATTATAACTCAGGCTTGGATTGCCCTCCCCTTGGATGCCCGTGTCGGTGTCGGTGTCGGGGTCGGTGGAGGTGAGGTGGGTGAACCTCTCAAGTCCAACAACAAAGGTAGAAGAGAGAAGAGGAACACAACCTGTTGAGAGGCAGGCCCAAGCTCTATAGCGCAGTCGACTGTATTGCTGCTATTGTAAACACAACAGAACAACACGGGTGGGGGGACTTTTGCGTCGTACGATTTGCGCGACTTTTTTATTCAAACACAGTTCCGGCTTTCCATTGCCCTCCTTTTCCTTTTAAATCTGGCTGGGACCCCGGACACTAGGGACTGTTACTGGCCCGGCTTCTAAGGAGCTCCGATGACGGGTGCGGTATTCTTTCTTATAAAAGCACTACATAGGTTAGGGTGGCTGCTGTATGCAGGGACTCGATATACACGCTGCGTCCGTCAAATTCATCCCCACTTACACCCCTCCCAAGCCACCAACCCCAAGTGCACCACCGCCCAAAACAACTATTCTAAATCAGGTCATTCTGCTCCTAATATAGATATGCATTTGAACTCATTTTTCGTCCGGACACACCAGGAGATGTATGGAAAAGTTTGAACAACGTGCGGTTATCAGAGCGGCCGCACCTCTCGCAGTGTTGCACCGCCATTGGTCAACTAGCGACGACCAATGGACGGACACTTTCCAACAATGGTATGTTCTCCGAGATATGGGAGATTGCAGATAAGATGCGGCGGCCGCTTGTTTCTCGACTCCGAGCTCGAGGTAACCTATGGGATGCTATCGCTGAGCATAAGCACGCCATTAGATGTCTCTTGTGGTCACTCCACGCTACTTAAGAAGCTACTCATACCTCTTGGTTCTGATGAGTCCATCGACCACTCGAAACTCACCATCCTGGGCTCGAACAACCGTGATGACTATTCCCCCACTGCATCGTGATTCGTCGATACTGTGCCATCCAATATCCTGCCCTCAAATTTGACCAACTTATTCGACAGAACACCTTGACTCGGATATGATATCGATGCAGATGGCCTGGGCATAGCATTATCATGATATGGTGCTTCCTCTGCATACCATGTCAGCACAATCAACTACAGAAATACGTTAACACCGACGAAGCATGCACCGGTCCGAGTCTTCATCATGCTTGCGGAGAAATTTTATAATTAACACTCGCACATACATAGTACCGGTACCCTCGAGGTATTCGAAATGATGGAACTGAGAATTTTATCGATACCAGTGCATGTACGCCGCCGACGCGAGCGGGAAAGAGATGAAAATTCACTCGAAACTCGGAAGTGAAACGGTGAACTAACACTTAACGTTCATTATCGACGTGTTCGACCTCGAAAAGAAATTCCGACGACTCGAGAAGTGATGATGGTACATTATCAATCCCACTTCGTTATCGGACAGAACTTGATATCTACCCGAGCGCTTTATCAAACAAATCATGTGCATGCAGTTTATGTAGAGAGTTATAAATGGGCGCCTATCGAAGTGATCTCCCTCCTCGCCCCTATGTAAATCCTCCGGCTGATGTATCAGGTCCACGCTCGATTCCGGTACATTCAAGCATCTGGCTTGATCAAGAAACTGGATCCACTCCTACGCCGGTGCGGTGCGTTAATATGAACTTCATGCCCGAATCCGACTCTCTCGGCTCTCGAATCATCCCCAATCCATAACACTCCGAATTCGACTCCAGAATAACTTAACTATTGACATACATACATTAAGGGTTCGCCGGTGTCCTCCCTGACAACAGCACCCCCCTAATTCAAGATATGCACACCAAGTATGTGCCAGAATCCCCACTTCCTCTGAATCGAGCGTGACATTTACCCGTGGTCCGACAAAGCCTTCACACACACATACCCACATGGCACCCATGAAAAAGAAGAATCGACCCACTTCCTCAAATTTTCAAAACCGCGACATCGCGATGTCGTTCGACTCCGCATACGTGCTTTTTGACAAACAAGGTTTCTGGTCTGGTACCTGAGCTCAGTAAGCTCGATTGAATTCTATTCTATAAGCTAAACTGGCAGCGAAACCCGGCGGTGATCACTGACTGGCACACCGTTTGCAACTTGAACGTTAACGTTAACGTTAACTCAACTTGGCCGTTTAAATATATAACGCTTATCGCGCGCGCGCCCAGTAATTGCATAAGGACTCTGGGTTGACTCCTTGCGTGGCAGGGCATGTCGTATATCCCCATTCCCATTTCATTTCAGGCAGTCGTACGGGGATCTAGCTGCATATGGCCTGGCGATTTCGTCACCTACATAATATGTAGTCCACAGAGATAGTACAGAGATAGAGCATTCTTTTCGAATTCGAACTTGAACCTTCTGCTAGCGGCCACACGGTTGACTCGTGGGTGTGGCCGCTTGTGGCCTGACTAGATGCGTAGATGAATTAGTTGACGACAGGAAGAAAGAAAGAAAGAAAAGGGGGAACAACGAGTTGGGCCGCTCGTATTAAGAATCCCCGAATGTCGACCGTGAGAGTTATAAATGGGCGCTTATCCGAGTGATCTCCCTCCTCGCCATATGTAAATCCTCCGTCTGATGTACCACGCTCGATTCCTGTACGGTACCTTCAAGCATCTGGCTCGATCAAGAAACTGGATCCACTCCTACGCCGGTGCGCTAATACGAACATGCCAAATTCCATGCCCGAATCCGACTCTCTCGGCCCTCCCACAACACTCCCAATTCGACTCCAGACTTAACTATTGACGTACATACATTAAGAGTTCGCCGGTGTCCTCCCTGGAAACGGCACCCTTCTATTGAAGATATGCACAGAATGTGCCAGAATCTCCACAGTCCACTTACTCGAGCGTGACATTTACCCGTGGTCAGAGCCTTCACACACATACCCACATGCCACCAGGAAAAAGAAGAGTCGACCCACTTCCTCAAATTTTCAAAACCGCGACACCGCGATGTCGTTCGACTCCGCATACGTGCTTTCTGACAAACAAGGTTTCTACATGATACTTGAGCTCAGTAAGCTCGATTGAATTCTATAAGCTAAACTGGCAGCGAAACCGGTGATCACTAGCTAATACACCGTTTGCAACTTGAACGTTAACGTTAACTCAAATATTGGCCGTTTAAATATATATCGCTTATCGCGCGCGCGCCCAGTAAGTAATCGCATAAGGTCTCTGTGGTTGACTACAACCGACCATGGGGGCCCATGGCAGGACATGTCATAATTCCCCATTCTCATTTCAGCCGTCGGGCGGGGATGTGTTGTAGCTGCATATGGCCATGACGCAGGCGATTTCGTCACCTACATTACACTGTATAGAGTCCACAGAGATAGAGCATTCTTTTCGAATTCGAATTCGAACCCTCCGTAGTAGCGGCTTTTACACGGTTGAGTCGTGGGTGTAGCCGCGTGTGGCCTGATTACCAGTGGACTTGAACTTGAACGGGTAGATATAGTAGTAGGAGAAACAAAGAAAGAAGAAGGGGAAACAACGAGTTGGGCCGCTCGTATTAAGAATCCCCGGATGTCGACCGTGACGTTGATAACAAACTACCGCCCATGGCTTGTGATACGGGACACTCGGAGTGGTCTACAGGTATGTATAGGCGTTCTCCGGAGTGTTTCTATGGGTCAATGAAGGGGATTATGTACAGATTGCGCTGTTTATCGCGTAGAATTCGAGACCATATATTCTATATCATACCAGCCAAAGCGCGCGGCCTTTTGTCTACTATGAAAATTCTAAAGATATCGCGGGAGCTTGACCGCGGATGGGGATAGAGGTTTCACCGTTTATATTTTGTAGCAAATCGCGATTGCAATTTGATGCCCAACGAACTCGAATGTGCCTCAGGCTCTACATTGAGTTCCTTCATCACCGCCTGTATTGATCGGGACTAATAATGCGCCACACTTTAAGTTCACAGTCCTGCCCAGATGTCATTATTCCAGATCCAAGACCAGAGAACATATTATGTATGTAGGAACAGTCAATCCGTTATTTCTTCCTTCGTTGCCCTCTGTATGACATGCTGTGGGCGCTTGAATCCTCTGCTCAAATATGCATAAATAGCTGTTACAATACGCGCCAAAAGGAATTGTGAGATTGACACGCGATTATTTAGTGCCGTGTAAATGTGGGCATCGGCTGCCAAAGCATATAACCGCACACTCGGGCCATTTGTACTGGTACCTGAACGGAAATACCTGAAGAAGTGATGTCACGGTATACGAGAACAACTTGAAGGGCGGGCTCGCACTCAGTGTACGCGTCCCTGTTAGTAGCCAACAATACGACGGGTGGTCGGGCCTCGAGAACGCATTTCCATACGATTATTCTAGACCCGATGCTAGAATATTTTCTGCTATCGCGAGGCGCCGCGAGGCTGCTCTGCCTTACGTGTAACCCCAAATACGGTAGATTCTGGAAAGTTGCAGCACCGTGTACTACTGTTGATGCAGGGGAGCTATACCTTTGACAGTATCAGTAGTACGCCTCACTTCTAACCGCCATAGAACTGTGGGGTAAGGACATTCAGTCGTTCAAACTTGAAGGGATGCTAGCGCGTTTAGTTACCGGCCAGAGGGGTTAGGGAAGAGGGAGGGCTCCTGACACCGTTTCCTGAATATTTGATTTGTGCAATGCATGGCGGTATATGTTAACTACTATAAAGTAAGTAGGCGTTACTGTGCAGTGTGAGCAACAACTTCAACAAGTTGACAAAGGGGCGTTCAACTTCAAGTTCCCCACGACATATCACGTGTAAGTACTTATGGCCCGGAAATAGGGTTTAAGTAATTGTTCCTGAAAATTTCGTTTTGTCGACGCACCTGGACGCGCTTTCTCTTTTCCCTAATAGCCTTTGCCTCTCCTCTAGTCGCGTCGAAACGCTGGCTCGATCCAAGGATAATCCTCCTTCTACATCCCGAAGAGATCCAATGACCCAGTGAGCTTCTTGTGACTCTTCCAAAGCATCCCAGGGGACAAGGCCTGTTTTCAACTTTGCCTGAACCATAGACTGAGATAGACTATCTGATTCTACTTATGCCTTGATCCACAACTCGCTATTGGCTTGAAAGTATTCCAACAAAGTATGCTGTCCGATAAATTTCTTGTCTGCGCTGTGGTTGAAAAGTTCTGCCTCATTCCCTTTGCCAGCATTTGCTTCCAAGGTGGCAAGGAAGTTCACATACTTAGGACTCAGGCCAAGTCCTTCGAGGATCTTCGCCGCTTCTTCAGTCGAATACTTCTTGTGAGTGATCTCTCTTCCTGGGATCGACGTCAAGAGCTTAGCGACCTGTTCTCGTCATGATAGTATTTCTACACTGCAGACTCGTCTGCGAAATTGACGCACTTCATCGTATGAATACAGGTCTGGCCCGAGGACCAACAGATCTTTGTTGGGGCTTTTCTCTGCCGTCAAAGCTTCCAATGCTGAATGTGCGATATCGTCGGCCGAAATAAACGCGATGCGACCGTCCCCAGTACCCGAGAAAATCTGGTTGTGCTATCGGATGCTGATGTAGAAGTTGGTGCCGAAGTTCTCTATCTCGAGCGTCAATAAAGGAAAGCGAGTGCGAGGAAGAGACTTGCCTTTAAACCAGGTCGGACTCAAGACAGTGTAATCGACCCCAATGTCCAACAGGCGCATGTAGACACACATGCTCTGGATTGAGACATATCGCCATCCTCGAACGCAGTTACAGGCGTTGCGAGGTGCAGAAAGGGCGGGAAGGTCGGAGGGGAGCTGAATCAGTCGTGATGAAGGGACAAGACGACGTACAAGAATCCATTCAACGCCGACTCCAAAATCGATCGCGTCTACATTGTTGTACCTTCTATTTTCGATATGCTGCCGTACGTCGGGCCATTCATAGGCCTCGCCTTGTCAAAGGGCATCAAGCGGTTTGTCTTCTTGAACATCAGCCAGTTAGAGCCAGGCGATATACACCTGGGAAAGGTTCACTAGCACCTGTTCTTATCTAATGAACACTATTTCCTCTCTCCAACCGTTCTTCGTGCAAAAACCCAAAGCCCCATAGATATTCTTTGCACGACTCATTACACCAGCTCGCTTGACTCGTCGTTGGTCTTGCAAATCGTGTACTTCCCTCATGTCCACCGCATGACAACCGTGGGGTATGAGTAGAAATTTCAAATAGATGCTGTTTTCGCATCTCCTCCAGGGCGTCTATCCCTTTGTCCTTCACGAGAAGAGAAAAAATGGAACCAATTATGCTCACCTTCCGCAATCCAATAATATTATCCAATGGAGATACTTAGGAGCTCGAGGACGAGCGCAAGTACGCGCATCCTGACTAAGTATAAGATCGAGATAAAATTCGAAGCCAAGGGCGGGGTCGATTGTTCAGCATCGGCGCTAGGGGCGCGGACCTTGCAGCCATTGATAATGCCACAGGCAAGGAAACACGATTTGCGAGACGTAATAGTGTTGAAAATTTCTTTCCCGTAATAATACATAAAGAGAGTTGGTTGGTACAGCTACATGCTAGTCTTGGGATTCCGGCTTCTCCAAGCCGTGAAATTTGATGGATCGTTGAATTATGCATAAGTCCTGGTCGTTAAACTGCGACATATCTTGTATCTGTAATTTGATTCCCATGTCCACCAATAATAATATTTTTTGGAGAGTATCTTTGTCGATGATCATAGGGTATTTGCCTGGCTGGGATCGGTCTGGGAAAAGAAGGAAAGTGCCGCTGCGCAACGGCCGTCGATGAGGAATGTCTATGTCGTCAGAAGGGCCGAAAACGTCGAGCACCAATTTCCAGTCAAAGCGCTTCTTTGCTCGGAATATTATAGACTGAAGTCGAGGAAGAAAGGATTCTCCGGGCTCCATGCTGGTGCTTGAGGGGATCGCAGGCTGAGAGAAGCGAAGTAAAAAGTTTTCTGCAACGTCTAGATCACACTCGGGTGAAAGTATCAGTTTGAGATAGCTTAGCGCAGGTGTTGCTCGAAAGAGGTGATCTAGATCTGTACCGGTAGCGCGCACCCACATGAGGCAAAGCGTCTCCAAAGAACAAGATGACCGAAATAAAAACGACACCAAGCCTTCGGTTGGTAGCTGACTAGTCTCCAAGTGGCTTGAATAGCTTTTTAAGGAGGGAAGCGAGACGTTCTCGAGGAAGTCAGATGAAAAGCTACATGCGTCCAGCTCAAGGTGCTGAAGAGAAGTGTGCAAAATTGGGTTATCGTATATTGGAGCGTGTGTCCGCCGTCCGCGAACATTCCATAACATGCAGTGTGTCATTTGTGGTGCTCTTCGAAGGAGTTCCAAACATTCGCCGATGGAGAGGTTACCAGCCTTCACGTGAGTGAGATTATTCCATTCAATATTGACCGATCCGAGCAGAAGGTATGTCATCTCGACTTTTGTTGGCGTCGGCTTAAAGTCACCCAATTTGAATATTCCACCCTCTCGAGAGTGTAGTTTGAGGGTTTGGAGTTGAGGGGCACCTTGAGAGCTGCCAATAATCATCGACAAGAATTTGGAAGAGCCGCGGAACCTCAGGTATGTCCAGCGTGTGGAATATTCGTTTACAACGGCAATTAGACGATGAACGAGGGTATCCGGGAGGTGATCAGGGGTGTTTACGCAAAGGTTTATCGACAAAGGAAGTTGTCCCGACCGATCTATCCATTCCTGCGCCAACTGTGGTAGCAAGTGAGCGTTTCTGGGACCGATGTGTAGGGGCAAAGAGGTCCAGAGCTGAGGTGTTGCATGGGCTATACGCCGCCACGTTTCGCATACGGATGACAAGATCAACGGAGTGGGGTTCACATAGGCAATATCCTGATCCAGGAAGCCCTCAGGAATGCATAGATGGAAGATCTCCCTGAAATTTCTGGAGGCATTCGGTGAATAAGTCGATCGTGGTTGGCGTTGATATGCGACTTCAACTCCTGGCGCTCGTGCTGCAGTTCCACGGTGACAGTGTGCCTCACTTTCGCGATCTGGCCTTCGAGTTCCGCCATTTGCTTGCATGGATTACAAGGGTCGCATTCGGCAATTCTGTATGGAGAGTCGGTCTCGTAGCTGGATGAATCCTCGGGATTTCCGCACAGGGCGCACCAAGACATACTCGTTCGCCTCTGTACACAACGGTAGGCCAAGGACAAGAACCAGGGTCGAAGGAAAGCTGTTTAATCGCAATTTGGCGTGAAGCTAAATGATCTCACGTTGGCTCGCGTTCAGCGAACAATCTGTTTGGCGATAGGAATCCGAGTCAAGTCCGAGTCAGAGTTGAAACGTTGAAGTTTGTTTATAGATGTTGGTTTCAAGAGCTTTCGGCATTCGGCATCCTGTTCCCCTTTCTCGCTTTCTGTCACTCTCAATTTCTCCATGAACGAGTACGGTACGTCGGTATTTATCTGGCCGTATATGACATTGACTGACAACTGTGCCCAAATAGAATACCTGAAATGAATGCCGACAGCTGCATCAGGTCAACGTCAGCTTGTTCCCCAGGCCATACGCCTTGTGCATGCCCAACACGAGGCTGGCTTGTTCATCGATAACCACTCTGGTATGACGGCCTGCTAATAAATTATAAATATAGTCTGACTGATCCTAAATTTCCATGCCCTAATCCTTGACAGTCCGAAACACGCTGCACCAGACCGACTTCTAAGTTCTAACCCATCATCTACTAGTTGACGAGGATCGGACAAAGGCGGAAGTCAACGAATTTGTACGTCCAGAATCTACAATTGAATATTGAGAACAGTTTTTGCTAATACAAGGGTATGGTGATACAGTGAAATGGATGAGCACACGAGTCATGACGACCTCGATGGCGCTTCTAAGTCCCAGCTGCTTGACAGGAAAGAACCGCAAGCAAATCCACCAGATGTCGATGTCAAATACTCCGGTGCATCGCAACCTGTAGTTGAGCCAGACCACCTCTCTCAGCGAGATGCTTCCAGTGTCTCGCAGGCCCCTGCGTCGCCTGCAGTCAAGTCGATTGTCGAGAATAAAGGTCAAGAAGGAAAACATTCAATTCTGCCAGATCCCAAGATGAACCCTGCAGAAGAAAGGGCTATCCAGGTGGATGAAGGTTCATGGGACTGGGCCAACGAACGCCGGGAGCGTGAGTTCGACCGTCGGTCACGAGAGCTGGACCGAAGAGAGCGCGAACTCGAACGCCGTGAGCGAGAGTTAGAACGAAGACAGCGCGAGTTTGATCAGGACCGAGTTCGATGGATGACGGAAGTACGCACTGCGCCACACTGGCAGGAGGCGATCGACGTCCTCCGCAACCGGATCGAAATGGATCTCTTGGCGGAGCGGAAGAAGGCCCTCGAACGAGAAGCGGAATTACAGTCCAAGGTGATGAACAAAGTGAATGAAATTTTGGAAAAGGAGCGACAGTTGTACGGGGTCATGCGGATGTCCGACAATGAGGTCAACGAAATGGTCGAGAATTCAGTCGGATATCTCCTACAGAGCGTGAGTTCACTGTTCTATAACTTTTGAATCGTGACTCGGACTATCTTACTTTGCAATAGGATGAAGATATTGCGGACCGCGTGCGATTCCAGAGCTTGCTCTATCTCTCCCAGGAGAGGCTAGCATCGGAAGCCGGTCTCCAACCTGCATCAGGCTCAGGGTCTCTCTCATTGGCCTGGAGACTTGTCCTTGGACCCTCTGTAGCTACAGAAGACCGTTACAACAAAGCGCTCGAACTCCTGAAGGGCCACGAACTGGATGAAAGCACCAAAAGGCTGATGGAGTCGAAAACGGCAATGGAATATGTGGTTGAGTACACTTCCCATCTGCGAAAAGAAGGGTCCGAGATGGGTGACCACTCCTTTGCGCCGGGAAGGATAGCGAGGGAGGATTACATGGAGACTGTTCGGCGCCAGGCGAGTCAGGCTGGTGTCGACTATGAGGCACTGACTACCTTGGTGAACTTTATTTGTCCGAAGTAGGACAGTACATAATAATATTCTCGCTGCTACTAAATATTCGACCTTTAAGTGCACTATGTCGGCCCACCACATTGGATATAAGCACTACTGGTGCCAATGAATGTTCATCATAGAGAATCCAGACATGTTCAGCACAGTATACGGATTTCCCATCGTCCTCGTATCACATTATTTTGCTGAAGAGAGTCGAGGAACTGCAAAGTGATTAACTGACTCCTTGAATTTGGACAACTACATATCACTCAGAACATCCGAACTCACGCGAGCGAACTATCATCCTCGAAGCGGGCCCGAGATCCATCTTCAAACTTCCCACTCAATGCATCATCAACGTTGATCGAATTGAACCCAGGTGCGCATTCGGTATCTATGTTCGAAGAGGTCTTCTCGACTTCACCTACGTGACTACCTCTATCAAAGTCGGGCTCCTCTTCAAAGGCAGATTAGAGCATACAAAATTCTTAAATGAAAGGACGGTCTTGGGGGCAATAACGTCGCTGGAATGACCTAGCATTATTCGGCCTCAGCGCTCAGCACCGACCACCCACCTTTGTCTGAACTTTGAAGGGCTGAGGATCCTTGTCCGCCTTGCCTCTATAAGCTTTCTGCTTTCTGAAAGGTTGCAGTTGCCATCGGTTTCGAGATATTTAGTTCGTACACGATGAAAAATGAAATTAACTGAGTACATGAATCGATGACACGCTGCAAAAGTTTTCCGCCCTTCGTTCTACCGAACGGAACTCCTATGACTCTCCCTCCACCCCCCCTAGCGGCAGACTAATCGTAATGCCAACCTACTCCCATGAGAGACGACCATTTCATAATCCATTGACACCTTCGCCGAAATTCGGATGGGCTAATACAACTCCGTTCTGAATTCATATTCAGTGACACCTGCGAAGGGGATGTTAAAAGCGTCCAGTGGAATAGAAACATAAGTAAGCCTCCCACCTTCGGCCTTAAGAAGCTCCCTGGCAATAGCTTCACGTCCCCCCTCTTCGAATTTGGGTATCAATTCAGGATCCATCCCCTTCCATCCACGAAACGGTGCTGACTGTGTCACGATGATGTATTGCTTATAGCTTTCGGGACCGAACATAGCAAAGTAAGCATGATATGGCTTTGATTCAACCTTCTTCATAATGACCCAAAAAGCGGCAATGCAATCGTTCCGTACTTCAGGATTCAGAGGCGTTTTGCTGATGCGAGAGCCCCAGGCGATGCAGGTGGCAATATCGAACACAAAGCCACCCACGATCCTGCGCCGAGGTGGATTCTCCTCAGATGGACCGCTTGGGTACGATGTTTGGGATTGTGCGGCAGACGGCGGGTTAAAGGTCGAGGCTTCCTGAAGCATGTTGAAGACAGTTGTGTTTGAAGGTCAGTACTCGATTGTTCGCCTTTTGCTTGTACTAATTATCAGAGCTAAACACCAAGTGGCCTTGAAGTGGCCCTGAAAAAATTATTTTATACATGGTGGCGGAGCCAGAATTCGGGCCTCAAATATGTTGTATATGATATTTTAGTGGATGTGCCACCCACATACCACCCACACAAGGCTGAATTTGTTGCCCAACAACAAAAATTAAGGGGAAAATGAGCAAAATTTATTGAATATTCAAGTTCTTGAGTTCACGTCTACTGCCAGCCTTAGCCCATGCGCCGTCCAAAGAAATCTTGGCGAAAACTTAAAGGCAATGCCGCACATGCGTGCGCATTTAAATCTGCGAAGAAACCCCCTCACTCCTCACCCCTGGCGAATTCAGCCGCCTTCCGTGACGCCGAAAAGCCGAAAATGATTCCGACGTCGAACTCCTGGGATACACATCAGCGCATCGCAAATACTGGTGCGGAAGTGGCAGAACCAAATGATGAGGTGGATGGATGCCTAACGAGACGGTTTAACCGCAAAAGATGCTCAATTGCGCGTGCAGGCATTCAGTACACCCGCATCGCCGTGTGCCAGAGCGCGTCGCAGCTGCTTTGGATTAGATTAGATATACCATATATAGTAACACCTTCTATATACAGACCATATGACGTCAGGTTGCCAAATTCGTGAAGCGAGTTCGAGAAGATCGATGTTATTGAAAAATAATAAAGCCAAAGAGGAATGTCGGCACTGCTACCCGATGCAACATAAAGAACTATAAAGATAAACAAAAAGCGGCATCCTAAAAAGGTGGATTGATCTGAACCTACTGCTACCTGCACTGGCAAGCGCCTTCCTCTCGTTACCATCAGCTCTTTTCATATCCTCATGGTGCCGCCATTTCTCTCAGGATATCAAGGAATTTAAAGGAGCTTGATGATCATTCGGTAAATTGAGGTGCGACCACGATATCTGAACTCTGAGTATTTCACTTCAACCTTACCATAAGTTTTCGTGTGGTCTGTCTGACTCGGATGTGTCTAAATATACAACCAAGTTGTTCACCGAGCTGAGATATCATGGACGACCATTTCGTGGAAGTCGGGGACCTCTCGCGAGTGAGGTGGAACTCGCACAGTGGATGGAACTAAGATCAAACTGAGATGGAACTGTAAGTTCCCAGTTCTTGTGATTTGCGGCATTACAACTAGCTATGTTACTTCTCCACTGCCCAGAAGCGATACCAACTTACCTTATCACCCTGACATCTGAACTCCACGCATCCATATTAGCCTTGGGCCATCGTGGACCTCTGAGGGTTCTTCCTTGATCTTTGGATGAACGTTCTGTTTCGTGATATTCATTGTGGGCTTATTGCGATGCTATGCAAAGAAAACTAAACTTGGAAAGTATCTGCAACCGCAAACGTTTCATAGATTTCACCAACAAAACCCCACTGACCTATCTGCATGATTGAGGCTACACCGTCACGAGTTCCACAATGCTTCTCCGAGTCCCTGATGGCCATCTCCAAGGCACTCAGTTTCTCAGGTACTTTTAAGTTCATCCATAAACTTTCTTCAAAGTCTTAGCAGCCTCCACTGATTGACCTTTCAAATTGCAACAGATGTGTTCTACGCATCCCTTGGACCTCCCACCAGTTCCAAACCTTGGCCCGACATTTGGCACGGCGTACATTTCCATCGTTGTCTCTGCTATGTCTGTTTTGTGTACCATGGCTTCGCCGATTCGGTTTCTGATACATTTTTAGGTTTTATGGAGTGACATGCCTCCAGACATTCATCTATTTCATGAACGCTGGGAAGGACCCTATCTGGATCAAGCTATTGGTCATCGCAACCCTGTGAGGCCACCTTGCGTGATTCCTATGTCAACGTCTTATTATTTAATATACACAGTTTAATCGACACCCTCCACGAAGCCCTCCTAATTCATGTCGGGTATTACTACTTCATTCAAAATTTCTTCAATCCTATAGCACTGGACTCTGGAGTCTGGTATATCCAATTTCCGGCTATTTATTGTCGTATTCTAATACTAATCCTTTGAAACTATGCAGGAGCATCATTGTACGTTGCCTTCCACGATTTCCAGGCTATATGTTGACATTTGTGGGCCCACCTAGTCACAAATTTTTATCAGCGTATGCTCGCCCTTTCAATTCCTGGACCTCCTGGTCATCGCTAATCTGCATATCCTTTTAGGGAACAGCTGCATTCCTAGTTGAATCGTAAGAAAAGGTAATACTGTCTGTGATGTACATTAACCTCATCCCCCAGCTTCATGGTCTGGCATTTGTATCAGCGTGAGTTTATATCTTGCCGCCTGCACATTATTGCTTATTCTACTTTCAGTGAGCAACCATAATTATTTACTCACTATACCGGCGGTAAGTGCTTATGTTCTTGACCTCTCCTTTTTGTGCTAATGGCAGAACTGTAGATGATTCTGGCGATGGCACATCTCGGTACGCCTCAACCCTTCAAAAGGAAATAGTCGCTGAACACTGACTTGGGTTGATGGATAGGAGTCGATTTTGGTACCCATCACTTTTGCTACTGCTTGCGGTGTGGTAACGGCTGACTTTCTCGATAGCATGGCCAATACAAGCTTTCCTTGGACCGGACCTGTCTTTCACGCGGGTCAAGGGCCTCACGGTACACTTAACCTCCTCATTTTCGAGTCTTGCTGTTTATCATCTCCTTCAGCCCACTGCCATCTCCGGATTTATCATCGGCTCTGTAACGGATGTCTACATTTCTGGAACATTAGCTTACTTCCTGTGGTCTAGCCGCACAGGATTCAAACGGTCGAATGATATGATATACAGGCTCATCCAGTACGCCATCACGACTGGCCTCCTGACAACTGTGGATAATATTATCAGCTTGGTTTTGGTGCATGCTTTTGATTTTACAGTACTCCGAGATATGCTCATTAATTTTGTTTTCGCTCTTCTAGTACGTCGTAAGGACTGATTTGTATTACATGTTTTTCAGTTTCATGATGGCAAAATGTAGGTCCCATTTTTCTCTCATGACCCCGTTATAAGCCTGAACTGTTGGGTCACACAGTGTATATTAACTCCTTTCTCGCCACTCTTAACTCGCGTCGGTCCATCCGCGAAGCAGGAGGAACGGAGATGATTTCCATTACGGGGTCCCAGTCGGTTCCAGGCAGCACTACAATAAGAGTTCAGGTCTCTACGGTGATTTTACGTCCTTCAGTTCCTCTACTCGGTGAAATCCTCACACTTGTTACAGATGAAATTTGCTGATTCATTCAAAGAGCCCGACAAAGTCGAAGGTTCCATGCAAGACAAGTCCTCCCTGGTGTACTGATTATGATGCGAAGTTGGGTTACTTCAATAGCAAGCTCTATATTTTCACTCCCATTATTTTCATGTTAGGTGGCTTGCGAGACTACTGATTCTCATTCTCGGTCTTTTCCTGTGTAAAGAATGTGTGATTTGAGGAAATTATTTATTTTGGGTTCGTCTAGAAAACTTCAGGAGAACTGGGTGAAAGGTATTAACAGCCCACTTAATTGAGCTTGAAAAAGGGAATGGAGAGATGCGCGGCGTCTCAGTTAGTTAAACTTGCAGGGTCCCGATGCTCGTAGCCGTTTCTAATTCGTTTGTGATCGAACTTGAAGTAAAAAATTACATAAATAGAATACTCTTTCTATTTACACTGCAGTGCTATGGGGTCCAAAACGGTGAAGACTCACTTTGCAGTGCGGTTGTGTTGAGATGGTAAAATAGTAAGAACCGTTGCAGATTTGTCCTCGCTGATAAGACAAAATGAGGCCATCAGAATTTCGGCAGGGACATCCGTTCAGCACCCTCGCCAGTACTTATCACCTTGCTGAAAGCAGTGGTCCCCCACTGCAGCTGTGTTGGCGTTTACGTTGCTGTGCTCATCGTTGCTCTGCGTGGCTGCGGCGAATTGGAATCTACTAAGTAGTACTTTGAAGTTTGCCGTTTGCCCAACAATGATTAAAATTTCGTTTTTCACTCAGCGGCTGTGGCCGCAGTTTGGAGCTCCGCCCGAAACGAAATCAACCAGCGTTTCAGTCGGTTGAACTTCGTTCTCGACCACCATGGCTGCCCAATGCCCTTCGCCACCGCCGTTGGAAAGGTCTCGGGGAACGACTCAGGGAGTCCCAGCTGGTGGGTGGAAGCAAGAGGAGACCCAGGATGTCTACGGTATCGGGGGCTATCTACTGACTACATCGACCCTGGGCCTGAATCCCAAGGCAGGGTCCTAGCAGGAGATGATGATGCATCGCCATCCATCCCTGTTACACTGTTCGTCACGAAAACGAAGGTAAAAGGTAAATAATAGATTCTGAAGTGTGTCTATGATGTTTTACTGACACAAAATTCATTTTACTTAGATTTTTCCGTGCCATATAATATCACAAACCACCACAGCGGGCCCCTCCCCTCGAACGAGGGATGTGGGCCGGCTGTATTCGATGCACGAGAGATACGTTGGGGTAGAGGAAATAAGGGGAGACCCCAGGGAGTGGAGACCTACGCGGTACGCATTTTCTTTCTCTCTTTCGTCATCACCGCCCCTCACAGCTGGCCCTCTTCTACACAGATCTGAGGAGGGCGGTCCACCCAGCTCTCCTTATCCATATCATTTTAGACAACGAAGGCTGTAACACGCCGGCAAAATGTAGCGACGCGACGATGGAATCGCCGGGACAACGTACCAAGCCAGCGGGCGCGGTGTAGGGAAGGCGAGTCTCCTCGGTCGACCACCATGATGAGACGAGCACCTCGGTCGTCTCGTCGTGCATCTTCCTCACCAAAACAACCCGCACTTGTACAATTGACCACGACGACGAGCCGAATAATAATTGCTCGCCTCATTGTTTTCTTTCCGCCAGTATACCACCCTCGCCTTTGTCTGAACTTTGAAGGGCCAAGGATCCTTGTCTGCCTTTGAATCTGTAATCTCTCTGCTTTCCGAAAGGTTGCACTTGCCATCGGTTTCGAGATATTTAATTCGTACGGGATGAAAAATCAGATGGACTGAGCACAGGAGTCAAGCTACGATGTCACTACAAAGGGTTGCCGCACTTTATTCTGCCGAATGGATTTCCTGTGTCTCTCTTTTTACGCCCACCCCCCGAGCAAGAGACTAATCGCAACGTCAACCTACTCCCATGAGAGACGACCATTTCATCATCCATTACCACCTTCCGAAATTCGGATGGGCTAATATAACTCCGTTCTGAATTCATATTCAGTGACACCTGCGAAGTGGGTGTTAAAAGCGTCAAGTGGAATGGAAACATAAGTAAGCTCACCTTCGGCCTTAAGAAGCTCCCTGGCAATAGCTTCGCGTCCCCCCTCTTTGAATTTGGGTATCAATTCAGGATCCATCCCCTTCCATCCACGAAACGGCGCCGACTGTGTCACGATCATGTATTGCTTATAGCTTTCGGAACCGAGCATAGTAAAGTAAGCATGGTATGGCTTTCCTTCAACCTTATCCATAATGGCACAAAAAGCGGCAATGCAATCGCTCCGTACTTCAGGATTCAAAGGCCTTTCGGTGATGCGAGAGGCCCACGCGATGCAGGTGGCATTATCGAACACAAAGCCACCCGCGATCCTGCGTCGAGGTGGATTCTCCTGAGATGGACCGCTCGGGTACGATGTTGGAGATTGTGCATTAGACGGCGGGTTAGAGGTCGAAGTTTCCTGAAGCATGTTGAAGACGGGTGTGTTCCAAGGTCAGTACTCGATTGTTCGCCTTTTGCTTGTACTAATTATCAGAGCTAAACACCAAGTGGCCCCGACATTTTTTATTTTATACATAGGGCGGAGCCAGAATTCGGGCCTCAAATATGTCATATTTTAGTTGATGCGCCACCCATGGCACGCAAGACTGTATTCGTTGCCCAGCAACGAAAGTCAAGGGGAGAATGAGCAAAATTTATTGAATATTCAAGAAGTTCCCGAGTTCACGTCTACTGCTAGCCTTAGTCCATGCGCCGTCCAAAGAAATCTTGGTCAAATTTTAAAGGCAATGTCGCACATGCGTGGGCCTTTAAATCTGCGAAGAAACCCCCATACTCCTCGCCCCTGGCGAATTCTGCTGCATTCCGTGGCGCCGAAAACGATTCCGACGTCGAAATCCTGGGGTACACATCAGCACATACAAATTTTGGTGCGGAAGTGGCAGAACCGAATGATGAGGTGGATGGATGCCTACCGAGTGGTTTAACCGCAAAAGATGCTCAATTGCGAGTGCAGGCATTCAGTACACCTCGCATCGTGCCGCAGCTGCATGTGATTAGATTAGATATACCATTTATAGTAACACCTTCTATATACAGAATTAGCCCCTTCGCCACGAGGATTGTCCCTTGTAAAGTCAAATTACGTATACTCGAGTATGTGCTTGCGAACGGCTACACGACTCGCTAGTCCTATTTCCGTCTCATGCAGACTCCGTGGGTCGTAGCAGGAAGTCGCAGTTTGTGCAGAACTTTTGTGAATCGTGACTTCAACCGTGCTCAACAGTATGTCTTTATTTCTGCGATCTGACGCATGAACCTGAATTTGTGTAGGCTCCTGGAAATTTCGCCCACTCTCATCAACATTCGCCATCCTCTTGGCTGGGCACCTCTACATGTTGTCATTCTATGCGGAGACCCTTCCCTAGTGAAGTTCGTTTTGGACCTGCCAGGTATTGACATCACAATCCAAGATAGTTCCACCTTCAACGCTACAGAGTCTCCGGCCGCCGATATTCTCTGTCGACACAAAGAGTTTTCCCCGAACATCTGCGGGACGGAATGCACATTCGGCGCCACTGCGTTGCATTTCGCCTGCATGCGGGGTGACTTGGAGGTCCTAAACCTGCTCTTGGAGATGCATGTAGCACATGATGTGCGGGACTACTCAAAAAGATTACCGCAAGAATACTTTGATTTGGAACGGGTGAATCTAGAAACCTTCAAGGCATACCATATTGCTTCAAAGGCGTGGTACACGCGCTGGCGCTCACTTGCGAAAAAAGGTACAGAATACATATATAGGCTCGACGCGTGTTATCTTATCTGTTCTTTGCAGATGTGACAGTACTCTGTGGTGCCATACGCGAAGGAGACTACGACTACTGCAAAGAGTGGGTATTGTCCTCGGTCGTGTTCAAGAACTTCTAACCTGATTCATTTCGCTCCACATAATCAGGATTCTTGACACGAAGCCAGAATTGGCTCGCGATGATCATCCATCTGTACTGATAGCGCTGCAAATGGCAGTTGCGGACCGTAAACCTGCCAATATCAACCTCATTCTGCCGCAATCGAATGGTCACTATTCAAGGAGCATGTCGGACGACTCGGATGAGGACGACTCGGATGAGGATGTGTCACATGGTTTATTCGGATTCCACAGGACGGTGCGGCGGCTGGAGCATGGGTCGACGCCTCTGCATTATGCTTGTTTACTGGGTAATATGAAGATTGTGGAGTTGCTGTTGAGGAACGGAGCAGAGTGGATAATATCCGACAGCAATGACTTACTTCCTGAGGATTATACTAGCGTCAATGGCGATAGCAAAGTGCAGGAGTTCAAGCATTTGTGTAGAGAGGAGGAAGAGTTGAGACGGACAGGGAGGTTTGCAGAGGAGTTAGAGTTGGACCGCGAGAAGGAGAAAACGGAATTGGAGCCGCCGAAGAAGCACCAAGTGCAGAAAGTGGTAGAGAGGAAGACGAAATTGGGAGAAGAAGAAGAGTTACGCAAGAGACACCGTAAGTGGTTTCCGTCCTCCCCACAACCAACTGTACTTACGGATTTTTACTCACCTCACAGTTGAGATCGAGAAAATCATTGGAGACAAGATCATTGGACAGAGGGGTCCGATTCGGTCTATCGCATCTGCCATCCGCCTGCGTGAGAATGGCTGGGTCGATCCTGACCGTCCCCTCGTCATGCTCTTCCTTGGAAGCTCTGGTATAGGGAAAACGGAACTAGCAAAGCAGGTCGCGTGTTACCTTCACGGTGACGGGAGTAAAGAAAGACCTGTGGTCAGTCGCTCACGGAGATTGAAAAGTCTGGGGCGTTCGTGCGAATCGACATGTCTGAGTATCAGCATAGTCACACAGTGTCAAACCTGACGGGTATGCGCTATCCATTTGAATCCATAGAGATGCGACTCTTATTGTAATGGTGCTCAGGCTCACCCAAAGGATATGTGGTAGGTTGTTCCGGTCGTCATCACTGCGGTTTAGAGCCTTACCGCTCCATCTTCGTCCTTCCGTGGTAGGGCTATGACCATGGCGGTATCTTAACGACGAAATTGAAGAACAATCCTGAAGCTATTGTACTCTTGGATGAGATCGAGAAAGCGCATCCCGATGTCTTGACCGTTTTCCTTCAGCTCTTCGATGATGGAAGAATAACAGATCCCCTGGTATGATGCCTTACTATTGCTAGGAATGTTATCCTCACCCACGCAGCTTGGTACTATCTACTGCAAAGGAGCAGTGTTCATCATGACATCCAACCTGGGGTCAGAGGAGATCAGGGCCGCGGCACCAAAGCTCCACAAACTTGTCGCAAAGACGGAAGATCGGCAGGAGCAGTATCTCAAAGGCATCGGGCAATTCAACAAGCAGCTTTACCCTATACTGAAGGAATCGTTCAAGAGGGACGAGTTTCTTGGACGGATCAATCAGACCGTGGTCTTCTTGCCCTTCATCGACCAAGAGGTGAGCAATGAGAGCCCTCGTGATTCAGTTCATTGTCGACCTTTTTATCACCAGATAAGTCAAATCGTCGAGATCGAGTTGAAGAAGTGGAAGAAACGTGCTGAAGAGCAACATGTGATTAGACTGGATTGGTCACCCAAAGGCAAGCTTGATCCTTCTTCTGCGTGATTTCTATAACTAATCTCTGCCTCGACCTTCGCTACAAAGTCGTTGACAGGCTGGTTCAGGGTTACGATGTGAATTATGGGGCACGCTCCGTCATAAACGAAGTACAAACGCTTGCCGTACAAATACTCGCTGACTCGCAGATCCGGGGGGATATCCGAAAGAAGTGCGCTGCATATTTTATCTGTCTGCGAATTATTCCTGACGAAAATCATGCCAACAGTTGGCTTGTTCATCTATTTATTAATGATGCTGGCGATATCGACATGGCGAAGGAGGATCCGATCGGTAAATTGCAGTGTTCTGTCATCATTACCACGCTTAATTAAATTTATTACAGGCCGTATTCCCCAAAGAGGATGTCATTATGTCTTTTAAACCTACATGTAGAAATGGTTGAATCCTTGTGGAATGGATAGGTGTTTGCGCGTTGAGACGTGTGGAAAGAAGTGAAGTCGCTGACGTGCCCAAGCAATTGATAAAAGTGAGCCGACTGCGACCTCCCGTCACAAGGTGTTATGTTCGTGTTTTTTTTTCCAAGTCGGAACTGCCATGCGTTCATTGGGCGTATCACCACTACATACAGCTTCAATCGTCGAAATCGGAGATCCTAGAAGGCATAGAACTCTGACATACCGCGTTCGTCAAACATGGCTCCGAGCACCTGAATACTGATGGAGTTCATGGTGTAATGCACATAGCAGACGAGCCCTTATCCGACAATTGACTCAATACAAGCTGTTATATCAGCTTCGGTGATGGAAAAATGCAACAATTAAATGCATACCTTTCGGGAAATTATAAGACGCATATCCTTCCAATGCAGTCTGCTCTAACGTATAAAGTTCGTGCATAACATATTCTTCGATCTGCATCGCCAATTTACGTCATTAAAACACAGAAGTCGATTGACACGGCGAGAAACTCACCAAGCCCATCTCACTCCTGGGCACTCTCTCTATTTTCGCCAACGCCTCCTTATCGCCCATATTCCCGAGACAAAATCTCGCAGTATTACGGAACTTGCACAATGATTCCGCAGATTGAGCGATAACGATTGGGCCTATTGACATGAACATTAGAAAAAGATATATTTCAATGAAAAATATAATGAACATACCTTCATTCAACTATCTCGGAATGGGTTTGGCCTAAAGCAGGGTGAAGGCAAGCTGGTGGTGGCGGTCATGCTCATGCACAGGTGCTGCGGGCACTTGCAGGTGGTGGCGGTACGTCGGACGACGTTAGAGATGAGGAGACAATGTCAGTCTCCCCATATGGCCTACATTTGGGTCAGTTGGGTGGAGCGAGAAGAAAAGGACTCGATTTGCTACGTAGTAACATACCTCTCCAGTGCCTCCCGTTGGTGTCTCTGATCTGCTCCTTCAACCCAAATCCTTCGAGAGCGAGCCCACATCCCTCGACGAAGGGAGGGATGTCCAACACGCAGGCGGACAGCACGTGTTGGTAGGGTCAAAGAGGAGTCGTCATCGCTCTTGTCCGAACTCGATGAAGGCCAGGAAGGAGCGTTGGCGGGCAATGCCTGGAGACCGTAGCCTCCACTTGCTCGCAGACCATTTGAGCACGTTCCTTGGGGAAAATCAGCACTTCCGGACATGCTGGAGGAAGCGACGGGTCGCTCGTCCTGGTCTTGAGTCCTGCCACACGTCTGAACAAATAGTTAATCAAATGTTCAATAGTAAGCTCAACAAAAGAAACGTACGCAACTTCTGACCTCTTGGCTGGTCCTTCCTTGCCTACCGGCGGCTCCTCATCCACCTTGTCATTGAGACTTGGAAATTTGCCCTTGAGATCAAGAACCGCCAGTCGCTCCTCCCATACAGCTTGCGACTGAGCGGCGTATTCCTTCTTCATCTTTTCCGGGGTTAGCAAAGTCCTCGCCAATTCCAGTGGGTATGAAAACTCCATTTGTCGGATTCATCAACCTACGACTGCAAGTAAGCATCTCTGAAGAAAGACAAACAATAAAAAGAATGGAACTGATGCAAACAGATAGACGTACGTGGTGCGGCAGCGTGCAGAGCGACCAGCTGCTGTGAGAGCTCGACCGTACATTTCCGGCTCGCCTTGGTGTCATGCGTCAGCGAGGAAGGGCAGGTGGCAGAGCCACATGAAAGCGAAACGACGAAGCCGAGCGGGTACTGAAGCTGCGACAACTTGAAGAGTGTCTCTCTTTTCCCACAGGCGGTGTTAAGAGACAGAACGCACCGTTGTTGGCCACGTTTGAACGAGAAAGAACTCCCAAATTGCGCACGGCGTACAGATAAAATCACTTTTTAGGTACCGCTATGGAAGAGCGAGGTGAGAGTATATGCTCATATTTTATCTGCAGGTACTATCTAGAAATCCAACACGGTGTACAAAGTCTACCAACCTGGGGTGCACAAATTCATAGAACTTCGCTTTTTCCTGACGATCATCTGCGCACTGGCAAGGAGTATGGACACTGGCTTATCTACTGCAATGACACTATATCATGATCATAGCTCACTTTCGTATATATCAAATCTCGTACCGTAGCATTTAGATAATATCAACTGGAATCAAGAAGAAATGCATGCATCATAGTCAACTAGCTATCTCTCCTCGAAAAGAGCAGACAAAAATCTTTATACTCCCAAATGAATAAAAGGAACCCAAGACGCAAAAGAGCGACCGCTTTCTCGAAGGCCACGTACAGCTGTATGCAACGCCTGGGCCGCTTTTGCGCTGTTGGGTTTTCCATCTCTGAGAATCTCTGCGTACACTTTATCTGCGACAATTGGGGCAATGTCATCCCGTACGGACCACATCGTCCCGACAACACCGCGGTATCCTGCTAGGAGCATCCCTGCCGCTAGGTGAATGGCCTCTTCAGGACGCTTTTGGTCTCCTGTTGCCGTCTGACACGCAGAAAGGAATGCGAACTCTGCATCTGGAAGCGGGTCCTTGATGATGTCCGAGAGTCGTAACAGGCCATCGCTCAGACGCAGTCCGCTATTCATTGGATCCGCAGTGTCCTGGATGCCGTGACAAGCAAAATGGACCCAGCGGTATTCTTTCATCGCCTTCTCCACCTCCATGACAGTAGCCTCCTGTCCCTGAAATAGCTTGGCGTCTGAGGCATGTTTACGAATATGCTGCAGCTCTTTCTCCGTTCCGGGAAGTGGGTTAACTCCAGGGGTATTGGGCTGTGAGATGACCAAGAGTTTGACACCTGCTTGCTCGCTGACCTTTCGCTGAGAACTGTTGAGTAACGCACTCAATGAAGGCGTGTATGACGAAATCGCGATATCTTCCAGTGAACAGGATACGGTGCCATCCGTATTGTAAATTCCTGCTGCATGAATCGGAAGAAAAGCAAGAGGGCCTGTCGGGCACCACCAAATATGAAGATTATCTTTGAGCTGACATTTTGTTGGTCAATTAATTAACAGTGGGCATAGTGTCCAATCTGATCACCCACCTGAAGGAGTTCAAAACAACCAAGAATTGGTTGGACAACCAACTCCCAAAGTTCGCTGAGGATATATCGGAAAGTTGCGTCACGGTCGACATGACGGCCTACTGATTTGCTAGCTCTTTCGTCACGAAGTTTCGACCCATTCAGCTCATCATAGAGACATTTTCGAAGGAAGTCTGCATGCTTGTAAGTGAGCTTGTCAAGGTGAACGTGTTGGAGCTCCAGTGGAGGTGCAATGATCAATGCATCGCATCCGTATCGACTTGCATTCAGCACGACTACTGGACCGTTATGACCGGCGTCTTGAAGCTCGGAGTATTGTTTTGGCAGTAGAAAGCGCTCGAAATTAGGTAATTTGCGTACTTCTTCAACTGCTGTCTCCCACTTGTCAGCTAGTTGACGGTGCTGTTGAACTGCTTGTTCAGCTGACACTTCAGTGTCCCCACCTGCAAGGAAAGCTTGAGAGCTGCCACGCTCCAAGTCTCCAGAAATCGATGTGAGATTGGCGGCAAGTTCGGGATGACTGGTCCTCAGGGCATCCGAGTCTAACGGTGTGCGAAGAAGCAATATCTGGCCCCAGAGAACCGAGCGACCCTGCTCAAGCCATTCTATTGCCATGAGCAAATTATTCGCTGAGATGGCAGTGGCTGCTGCATCGCATGCGAGAGTCCTGGCTTGAATAAGTTCGTGATGTCGTGAAGCTATACTGAGGCCGAGCCAACACATACGCGGCAACAGTTCAAAGGCAGCGGCATATGCCTCAAGAACGGATGGTACAGAGACATCATGGCAGCGATGAGCACGCTGGGACCATAATATGGCAGCACGAAAACGATCAGAAGGTGGGCCACTGGATTGAGTGGCAGCTTGAACAGCCGCAAATATGCTTTGCTTCAGATCCCTAGAATCTCCAAGGTGCTTGAAGCGCATCAAAAGCGAGTTTCCGAGGTTGTTTAGGAGACTTGGCTTGTCTGCGTGTCCGTCTGGTGTGAGCCGCAGCGCATCTTCAAGACTGGAGATCGCCTTCTCGATGTCTCCCATTTCTCCAAGATGCTCGAAGCGCGTCTCAAGCGAGTTTCCGAGGTTGCTTAGGAGAGTTGGCTTGACTGCGTGTCCATCTGGTGTGAGTCGCACCGCATCTTCAAGACTCGAGATCGCCTTCTCGATGTCTCCCATTTCTCTAAGACGCTTGAAGCGCCTCGAAAGCGAGATTCCGAGGTTGTTTAGGAGAGTTGGCTTGACTGTGTGCCCGTCTGGTGTGAGTCCCACCGCATCTTCAAGCCTCGAGATCGCCTTCTCAATGTCTTCCATTTCTCCAAGACGCTGGAAGCGTGTCAAAAGCGAGTGTCCGAGGTTGCTTAATCGACCTGGCTTGTCTGCATGTCCATCTGGTGTGAGTCGCACCGCATCTTCGAGACTCGAGATCGCCTTCTCCATGTCTCCCATTTCTCCAAGACGCTCGAAGCGCATCAAAAGCGAGTGTCCGAGGTTGCTTAGGAGACTTGGCTTGTCTGCGTGTCTGTCCGGTGTGAGTCCCACCGCATCCTCAAGATTCAAGATCGCCTTCTCGATGTCTCCCATTTCTCCAAGACGCTCGAAGCGTGTCATAAGCGAGTTTCCGAGGTCGCTTAGGAGACTTGGCTTGTTTGCGTGTCTGTCCGGTGTGAGTGCCACCGCATTTTCAAAAGTCGAGATCGCCTTCTCCATGTCTCCCATTTCTCCAAGATGCTTGAAGCGCGTCTCAAGCGAGTTTCCGAGGTTGCTTAGTCGATTTGGCTTGTCTGCGTGTCCGTCTGGTGTGAGTCGCACCGCATCCTCAAGACTCAAGATCGCCTTTTCCATGTCTCCCATTTCTCCAAGACGCTCAAAGCGCCTCAAAAGCGAGTTTCCAAGACTGCTTAATCGACCTGGCTTGTCTGCATGTCCATCTGGTGTGAGTCGCACCACATCTTCAAGACTCGAGATGGCCTTCTTGATGTCTCCCATTTCTCCAAGACGCCCGAAGCGACCCAAAAACGAGTTTCCAAGGTTGTTTAGGAGACTTGGCTTGTCTGCATGTCCGTCTGGTGTGAGTCGCAGTGCATCTTCAAGACTCGAGATCGCCTTCTCGATGTCTTCCATTTCTCCAAGATGCTCGAAGCGTGTCTTAAGTGAGTTTCCGAGGTTGTTTAATCGACCTGGCTTGTCTGCGTGTCCATCTGGTGTGAGTCGCACCGCATGTTCAAGACTCAAGATTGCCTTCTCGATGTCTCCCATTTCTCCAAGACGCTCGAAGCGCGTCGAAAGCGAGGATCCGAGGCTGCTTAATTGACTTGGCTTGTCTGCGTGTCCATCTGGTGTGAGTTGCAGTGCATCTTCGAGACTCGAGATCGCCTTCTCGATGTCTCCCATTTCTCCAAGACGCTTGAAGCGCCTCATAAACGAGTTTCCAAGGTTGCTTAATCGACTTGGCTTGTCTGCGTGTCTGTCTGGTGTGAGTCGCACTGCATCTTCAAGACTCGAGATCGCCTTCTCTATGTCTCCCATTTCTCCAAGACGCTCGAAGCGCCTCGCAAGCGAGATTCCGAGGTTGTTTAGGACACTTGGCTTGTCTGCGTGTCTGTCTGGTGTGAGCCGCAGTGCATCTTCAAGCCTCGAGATCGCCTTCTCCATGTCTCCCATGTCTCCAAGACGCTCGAAGCGCACCAAAAGCGTGTGTCCGAGGTTGCTTAATCGACTTGGCTTGTCTGCGTGTCTGTCTGGTGTGAGTCGCACCGCATCCTCAAGATTCAAGATCGCCTTCTCGATGTCTCCCATTTCTCCAAGACGCTCGAAGCGCCTCGAAAGCGAGGATCCGAGGTTGCTTAGTCGACGTGGCTTGTCCGCGTGTCCGTCTGGTGTGAGTCGCACCGCATCTCCAACACTTGCGATCGCATTCTCGATGTCTCCCATTTCTCCAAGACGCTCGAAGCGCCTCAGGAAAAATACTCCACGGTTGTTAAGCTCACATGCCTTTATTCTATTAGCAAACGTCGCACTTTAACCCTGGTGGGAAGAATAATTACCTGCCTGAAATGCTGTCCATTATTCGTCCCCAGTGAATGACTGTCTGTCCTTGCATTGATAATGTTATCACTCTGATCATCCTCCCATGTCCATCGCTTGAAGTCCGTTCTGATATAAGGTAGTACTCCCCCCGCCTTTTGTAAGTGTGGCCAATACCGAGTATCCATCTGTTTCTTGAGGAGAATGATCGTAAGACATTGCTCCGTCAAGTGATTTTCCACCGCCTGTAGTCGATATTCAGGTGAACTCTAATAGAAAATGTCCTGGAAAGATGCAATGCTTACTTCTGGTATCACGTCTGCGTAAAAATCCAGCTCAAAAGCATATTCACGCTCTTCGTATTCTCTGAGCCATGACAGAAATTACTTTTATATCCGAGGACGCGATCTTGAATTGAATAACGTACTCCCTCGCATATGCGCGAAAAGAAATGCTTGTGTCTGTGACAATGCATTTCAAAGTGGATTCTGCAATGTCTTGAGCATTAACTGAGAGACAAATGATGTTCTATGCCGCTCTAAGATTTACCAATTGAGGGTGGAATAGAACGGGCGAACCTTCATACTCTCAGTTGGGGAACTTCGCTGAGCCCACAAGACTTGTGGTGTTGCTGGCGTTGTGACGCTGGGTGGGGCTGAGCCTTGATTTGACTGTCATTTTCGTTATTAAAAGTGTAAACTTCCAAGCCGATTCGCAGGGATAATACCTGTTTCAAGAGCCCTCCATTTTTAGTCCCTGCCGAAGAACTATCCATATCCACGTTAATAATGTCGGTTGAGCCGTCTTCGTCCACGTCATCGGACTCATCGCCTTCCCAAGTCCATCGACTGAAGTCGGTCTTGACATATGCTAGCACAGTCTTGGATAATTGCGGCCAATCCCGAGCAGTGATATCTTTCTTGAAGATAACGATGGTAACGGATTGTGGTGTCTTGCATTTTTCCAACGCCTATACCATGGGGTTCAATAGGTCCCGCAAGTTATAAAGGATAAGAAACTCCTACTTTTGGGACCACTTCTGCGTGAAAATCCAGTTCGAAGGCGTATTCGCACTGTTCGTCTCCTCTGGGCCGAGGGCTACATTAGACCATGTTTAAAAAAGCAATGTTGCATTCGATGACGCACTCCTTCGCATTGACTTTCAAAGAAATGGTTGTGTCTGTGACGGTGTATTTCAAAGTAGAGTGCATAATTCCTCGAAGGTTGACTGTTAGGTAAATGAAGTTCTAAGGCGGCATGTCATTCTCGGGTTTGCCAGTTAAGCATAAAACCAAGAGCACGAACCTTCTGCTTGGTGGTGGCAGAGCTTCGCTGAGCCCACAAGACTGATGGAGTCTTGACGCTGGTCATAGTCGACAATTGTAATACGGAAGACAAGGCCCGCAGAAATTGAGATAAAGAGTGCTCAAAGAGATCTACGTTGGCTGTTATAGATGTAGACACGATATAGTCAGCCATGCGGAAACAACATTTTCTCTTCGTGCACCTGGAACGGATGATGACTGATGGACTGTTGCATACGGGTGTGCACGTTCCATGTGCAAAAGGGGACACAGTTAAAGGGGCCAATGTTGACTGTGATAGATCTAGACATGATATAGTCAGCCATGCAGAAGCAATGCCTTCTCGTCGTGCACCTGTAATGGATGGCGACTGATGGACCGCCGCATACGGGTGTGTACGTTCATTGTGCAAAAGAGGACACGGTCGAAGAGATCTATGTTGGCTGTGATAGATCTCGACATGATATAGCCAGCCATGCGGAAAACCACCTGGAACGGGTGAGGTAGATGGGCAGCTGCATGCGTGTATATGTTCAAGGATGACGTAAGTCAGAGCCACGATATTACAAACTCCACCCGAAGACTCGCCTATGTCTGCACAGGATATATCGTCTCTCGGGTCATAAATCTGGCTGTACTACTCGTGTCTCTCGCCGTAGGGCTTTCTTTTTTCTACCCTAATTGTGTTGTTAAAGCTCACTCTGGTTTCAAGCGGAACAATGACCAGGCGGTGCTCGAATACTCCCACAGCGGGACGTCTGAGCGCATACCATGTTTTTCGTTTCATTGAAAACGAGACTTGGGTGCGCTAAAGCCCCTTCGCCACGAGGATTATGCACCTTGTAAAGTTAAACCACCTATATATGCTTGCGAACGCCTGCACGACTCGCTAATCCTATCTCCGTCTATCATGCAGACTCCGTTGGTCGTAGCAGGAAGTCGCAGTTTGTGCAGAACTTTTGTGAATCGTGACTTCAACCGTGCTCAACAGTATGTCTTTATTTCTGCGATCTGACACATGAACCTGAATTTGTGTAGGCTCCTGGCAATTTCGCCCACTCTCATCAACATTCGTCATCCTCTTGGCTGGGCACCTCTACATGCTGTCATTCTATGCGGAGACCCTTCCCTAGTAAAGTTCGTTTTGGACCTGCCAGGCATCGACATCACAATCAAAGATAGTTCCACCTTCAACGCTACATCTCCGGCCGCCGATATTCTCTGTCGACACAAAGAGCTTTGCCCGAACATCTGTGGGACGGAAAGCACATCCGGCGCCACTGCGTTGCATTTCGCCTGCATGCGGGGTGACTTGGAGATCCTAAACCTGCTCTTGGAGATGCATGTAGCACATGATGTGCAGGACGACTCAAAAAGGTTACCACCAGAATACTTTGATTTGGAACGGGTGAATTTAGAAACCTTCAAGGCATACCATATTGCTTCAAAGGCGTGGTACAAGCGCTGGCGCTCACTTGCGAAAAAAGGTACAGAATACATATATAGGCTCGACGCGTGTTATCTTATCTGTTCTTTGCAGATGTGACAGTACTCTGTGGTGCCATACGCGAAGGAGACTACGACTACTGCAAAGAGTGGGTATTGTCCGTGGTCGTGTTCAAGAACTTCTAACCTGATTCATTTCGCTCCACATAATCAGGATCCTTGACACGAAGCCAGAATTGGCTCGCGATGACCATCCATCTGTACTGACAGCGCTGCAAGTGGCAGTTGCGGACCGTAAACCTGCCAATATCGACCCCATTCTGCCGCAATCAAATGGTCGCCATTCAAGGAGCATGTCGGATGACTCGGATGAGGATGTGTCATATGGCTCCTTCGGATTGCACAGGACGGTGCGGCTGCGGCTGCATGGGTCGACGCCTCTGCATTATGCTTGTTTACTGGGTAATATGAAGATTGTGGAGATGCTGTTGAGGAACGGGGTAGAGTGGACGATATCCGACGGCAATGGCTTACTTCCTGAGAATTATGCTAGCGTCAATGGCGATAGCAAAGTGCAGGAGTTCAAGCGTTTGTGTGAGAAGGAAATGTCGATACGTGTAGAGGAGGAAGAGTTGGGATGGGCAGGGAGCTTTGCAGAAGAGTTAGAGTTGGACCGCGAGAAGGAGAAAACGGAATTGGAACGGCTGAAGAGGCATGAAGTGCAGAAAGAGGTAGAGAAGAAGAATAAACTTCGAGAAGAAGAAGAGTTACGCAAGAGACAGTGCAAGTGGTTTTCCATCCTCCCCACAACCAACTGTGCTTACGGATTTTTACTAACCTCACAGCTGAGATCGAGAAAGAGGCAGAGAAGAAGAAACTCCGAGAAGAAGAAGAGTTACGCAAGAGACACCGTAAGTGATTTCCATCCTCCCCACAACCAAATGTACTTACCGGATTTTACTAACCTCACAGTTGAGATCGAGAAAATCATTGGAGACAAGATCATTGGACAGAGGGGTCCGATTCGGTCTATCGCATCTGCCATCCGCCTGCGTGAGAATGGCTGGGTCGATCCTGACCGTCCCCTCGTCATGCTCTTCCTTGGGAGCTCTGGTATAGGGAAAACGGAACTCGCAAAGCGGGTCGCGTATTACCTTCACGGTGACGAGAGTAAAGACAAGACCTCCCGTGGTCAGTCGCTCACGGAGATCGAAAAGTCTGGGGCGTTCGTGCGAATCGACATGTCTGAGTATCAGCATAGTTACACGGTGTCAAACCTGACGGGTATGCGCTCATCCATTTGAATTCATAGACATGCTGACCCTTATTGTAACGGTGCTTAGGCCCACCCAAAGGATATGTGGTAGGTTGTTCCGGTCATCGTCACTGCCTTATTGCTCCATCTTTGTGCCTTCCGTGATAGGGCTATGACAGGGGCGGTATCTTAACAAAGAAATTGAAGAACAATCCTGAAGCTCTTGTACTCTTGGATGAGATCGAGAAAGCCCATCCCGATGTCTTGACCGTTTTCCTTCAGCTCTTCGATGATGGAAGAATAACAGATCCCAAGGTATGGTGCCTTACTATTGCTAGGAACGTTATCCTCACCCACGCAGCTTGGTACTATCCATTGCAAAGGAGCAGTGTTCATCATGACATCCAACCTGGGGTCAGAGGAGATCAGGGCCGCGGCACCAAAGCTCCACAAACTTGTCGCAAAGACGGAGGATCGGCACGAGCAGTATCTCAAAGGCATCGGGCAATTCACCAAGCAGCTTTACCCTGTATTGAAGGAATCACTCAAGAGGGACGAGTTTCTTGGACGGATCAATCAGAGGGTGGTCTTCTTGCCCTTCAACGACCAAGAGGTGAGCACTGAGAGCCATCGTGATATCAGATTCATTGTCGACCTTTTATTTATCACCAGATAAGTCAAATCGTCGAGATCGAGTTGAAGAAGTGGAAGAAACGTGCTGAAGAGCAACATGTGATTAGACTGGATTGGTCACCCAAAGGCAAGCTTGACGCTTCTTCTGCGTGATTTCTATAACTAATCTCTGCCTCGACCTTTGCTACAATAGTCGTTGACAGGCTGGTTCAGGGTTACGATGTGAATTATGGGGCACGCTCCGTCATAAACGAAGTACAAACGGTTGCCATACAAATACTCGCTGAATCGCAGATCCGGGGGGATATCCGAAAGAAGTGCGCTGCGTATTTTATCTGTCTGCGAATTATTCCTGATGAAAATCATGCCAACAGTTGGCTTGTTCATCTATTTATTAATGATGCTGGCGATATCGACATGGCGAAGGAGGATCCGATCGGTAAATTGCAGTATTCTGTCATCATTACCATGCTTAATTAAATTTATTACAGGCCGTATTCCCCAAAGAGGATGTCATTATGTCTTTTAAATTGACATGTAGAAATGGTTGAATGTAGATTGTACCTTGTGGAATGGATAGGTGTTTGCGCGTTGAGATGTGTGGAAAGAAGTGAAGTCGCTAACGTGTCCAAGCAATTGAAAAAAGTGAGCCGACTTCAACCTCCCGTCACAAGGTGTTACTGCGCTTTGCATATTTTTGTGAAAACCTGGAACATTTTCAATTCCATCACGTGCTGATGGTGCTTTAGCCAAACATGTTCGGCAACTGCGGCCACCAAGGTGCCCTACGCTTGCGCTTTGGCTCCAGCCTCCCGACCGTTATGTAGAACACACAGTACAGTATGCATGTACCACAAAAAAAGAGGCACAGTTCTAGTTGATAATAAATATAACTTTTACATGACATATTTCACCCACGGAAACCTTTGCCCAATCTTAGGCAGTTGGTTTGTTTATATGCTCTTTGGAAGAGGGCAGGTCCAGTCGACATCAAAGAGGCAGAGCGGGAAGAAACACATCAGGATTTTCACTGGTCACTGATGATGATGTGCCACCACCTTTTTGACGATGGCCGCATGTGCTTGAGGTTCTGGCAGGCCTTTGTCAAGGTGCTGACAGGCTGTGGAATGGAGATGAACCATGCAGCACATAGGAGAGTTTCTCCTGAAATTAAGAAAGATATAATTTGACTTAGAGGCCTCAAAGTGGGCATTCTAACTTTCAAACTATCATAAGAGACACAAGAGATCACGGAAGGTTTGTGAAGAGGATTCGGAACTGCCGACGCGCCGAATCTGCCGAGTATGTTTGGCTGAGGTACCATCAGCACGTGACCCCGCTGGAAATGTTTTGCGTTTTCACAAAAATATGCAAAGCACAGTAGTATGTTCATGTTTTTTTTGCAAGTCGGAACTTCTGTCTAAGTTCTTTTATGCGGACGCAAATGTCACTCTCTCGTGTCTCATGGTGGCCTTTGCCTCCATAAGAATGTTATGCATTCCACCCTTCCAACCTCAAAGGTGCCAGCCAACCTTACCCTCAAACCCCACCGTCCAAACCCGTGGACGACTCTTCCACAACCCTTGGGCGCCTTCTGAAGATTGCCTAGCGTTCATTGGGGGTATTACCACTACATACGGTTTCAATCATCGAAATCGGAGATCCTAGAAGGCATAGAACTCTGACATGCCGCGTTCGTCAAACACGACTCCGAGCACCTGAATACTGATGGAGTTCATGGTGTAATGCACATTGCAGACGAGCCCTTATCGGACAATTGACTCAATACAAGCCGGTGACGCACGTGGAAAAGTTACGAGTTTTCCTACGCTGGACCGAAACCGTCTAACCCAGCTCGTTGGATGGAGGGCGCGAGATGCACTGGCATTACTCGTGCTCGAACACCGGTTGGCCACATCCGACTTCGATGGCCAGACTGAATACGTCCCGTACCAGGAGTTCAATGGTAGAGACGACCGTATTTACTCTAACCTTATGTCTGGACACTGGGCCTTTCGTGAAGCGGTAAGTTTTGCAAGTTCCAGGCCGGAGATAATTTTATTTACGCCATCCTTTCAGCAGGACAAAAATGACGACGACGCGTTCACAGATAACGGTGGCAATCGTTCGCAAATTGCCGGGCAGCGGACCTGTCGATACGAGCCACAAAACAGAGAGGGAGAACATACCTACGGATCATTCGTCTGATCCGAGTCGTCGTCCATCGCGCGCTGCAATACCATCGATAAAGAATTCGGAACCGTTCTACCGTTGAAGGCAGGTACGCTGCTGTCGGAAGCGTACCAAAAGTCCCGCGCGTGCAGACGTAAACCGAGCATGACAAAAATGAGAGGCGAAAGCGCCAGAAAGGCGAGAGAGCAGACAACCCACCAGCGGAGGATGGCAGGCTTCATCCGCTACGTGAGGTTAAGGCTGGGCTTCTTTGGCATTAGAACTTGACGAGGCGGCCATGATGTTTGAGTAATGCCACGATGTCGTATGCGATATGATACTCGAACATTCCATTAAATCGAAGCCGAGATTATCCATGTAAAATCCTTAGACGAGTGAATCTGCAGAACAAGAGAAGCTCAGCAACCCACCCCCCCCAATCAAAGGAACAAAAAAAAACATACGCATCAGACCTCGTTCCCTTGAGCCGTCAACTTCAACTTCTCCTTCTCCGCCGCCCTGTTAACCCATCCTGCAAGATTACCTGGGTTAATGATTGAACTGCGACTTTGATTCGGTTGTCTTGACGGATCCGTCTTCCTTGTTCTTGGTGAGAGCTGTAGAGAAATCAATCGAAATTAGTAATTATTGCTGTTTTCATAAATCCTGGCGAAGCTGCCTTTTTGGGCGAAACCAAAATTTTCGTCACATCCGAGCTGTCGTTTTGTTTGCGCCATAGCTCTCTCGTTTCTCAACCAAATTGAATGATTTTTAGTGCGTCGGAATTGCACGAACGTAAGCTTTCGAATGGTCTAAGAAAATTGGGATATATAAAGGTGTAAGAAATGTCACTGTTACTCGCTGAAAAGCAGTCTCCAGCCCTTGGCAAAACATGGCAAACCTCCTCATTTCTTCTCGAATACCAAGGATCTGGTGTAGGATTATGTTCTAGCAATAGCTCTGTAACCAAAAACTATCAATAAACAAAGGAATATATGGATAGGCAATAGCCTTGACCAGCCAACCGGAACTAATGCCACGTCACATCCTCTTGCTCTCTACATATCAACCTAAAATTGCTAAAAAGGACAGGAAAGGCCCCAAAACCTTTAAAAGAAGCCTCTAGATTGGTTATATCTGACTTGAGAGCTGAGGATCCTGCACTAGAACCTGCAAAGCCTGCTGCGCTCTCTTGGCGCTCTCCTGCACGTCCTAACTTGAAGAATTCCTTCGAAAACTTGACTGTTCTTTGCTGCAAGAGCATTAGACCCTAGTATAATGTTGGAGATGATAATCTGTAATGGTAGAGTTGGCAGGAGAAGACGAGTTGAGTATTGGTTTCATGACATTGCACAGGGTTACCTACTAATCAGGAAAATGTCCGGTTCATCTTTGGGCGTCTTTGGTGTCTTTGCAAAGACGTAGAGATGCCAAAGACGTCAAAGACGAGCGTCTTTGAATATCAAGGTACATGTCTCAGAAAGATGGAGGCCAACTTTGAAAGACGGCCAACATCTTTCAGAGATATATCAACATCTTTCTAAAGAACATCTTTACACGTCTTTGCTTTGGCTAGTGATGGGCACGGGTAACCCGCGGGCGAATTTTTGTCGACCCGCACCCGTACCCGCCAAAACCCGCACCCGTGGCCACGGGTATGGGATCCCGTGCTTGCAGGTGCGGGTTTGCACGGGACCCGTGGGTACAGAAACCCGTGCGGGTTTGATGGGGACATCGTGAGAATTTGTGCAATGTTGAATTAGAATTAGAATAAATGTTGGCAACTACATTACATAATTATTTATTCAAGTAACTAAAGAACATATTTGACACATTTCGGAGTTTCCCGTGTGCCGCTGAAAACCCATGACCCAGGCGCACGGGTGCGGGTTGGCTGAGGGTCACTCAAAGTGCACCCGCACCCGCACCCGCCACACCCGTACCCGCCAACCCGCACGGGTGTCGGCACCCGTGCCCAACACTAGCTTTGGCAAAGCATCTCAGTAAAGTAGGAAATTTTATACTTTCTGTATGAGAAGAGCCAATACAATCAATTTTATCATAATAGACAAAGCTACAGGACCCTAGTCGTCATCCGAAACCAATATATACTCAGATACATTGTCTACTGCAATCTCCGAACTTGCTCGAGATGAGGCAGACTTACTACGGCCCTTTTTCTTCCACCTGGTTGAGTCGAGGATGTTGTTAACCGCCTCGAAGATCGGAACCCAGTGGCTTTCGACTGCAAGATTGCGGACTGTCGCTTTGTATTGACCGGCATTCAGTACCAGAACATCCCTCATCCTCCCATCAGGGCCGGGCTTCCTTCGAACGTTGTCGCCGTAGTTGTCACCTGAGAAGTGAGCAGCGGTGGTGTTGTCCTCGGTAAATGTTCCTGTCTTCCAAAACTTGAATGCGTGTTCAACCTAAATAAGAAGACATCAACTAGAGGCTCAAACGGAGAGAAAACTTAATTGAACATACTGCCTGCAACGATAATATCAAAGCTCCACCTGGCAGCTCTGATTCATCAAGGTCTCGTGGATCAGGAACTTCCTCATAATCTGAAAAGTAGGCGTGCGCCAATGTATATATGATTAGTTCATTCTGTAGACGGCCCTTGGGAAAATTTTCAAGTTAGCTCAAGAAATTCGAAGAACCACAAAAGACTTACCTTTTTCGTGATTTTGCCAGTTTCTTCGTCACTATCCCACTCTCGCCAGTGAAATGGTGCAGTTGGAGGGTTACCTTGAATCTCTGTAAAGAGCTCGATGAATTCAGCGATGTCATCTGGGCCTTTGGGGAACATCTCGTCATTGGCGTCGAGGTACTTCTTGACTGCTTCGCTGGCATAGGTATAGAACCCGTTACGCCAGTTACTAAGTCGGTATCCAATCTAGATACTGACAACGTTAGCGAAGAAAAATCTAGAAAGTATATCTTACCAGGCCGCACCACACATCGTCATCCATCACAATGTATTGCTCTCCAGGAAAGACGATGTTCACGAGCTCTTGTACCCGCTCTGATGCCATTCCAGCCCAAGGTTAGAAGGTTCCAGCTTTCAGTTTTGCCAATGGAACAAGCGATGCAGTAAACACATCTCTCGTTCCCGCGGGAAGGTGGTTGAGGTTCCACTTTGCGGCCCCTCCACGTTGAGCCTTCTTCGTGCGTTGTGCCATCGGTTGAGAGTCGGAAATCTTGATAGAATTCAACTAGTAGTAAGGTCAGGAATTGTGAACTGCATGAACACGGCTCAGTAACTCACCAAAACCTTCTTCTTACTGTCTTTCAAACCGGAAAGGGCCTTGCGCTCCACATCGTCAGTCTCCTCATCACCGATGAACCCTCCAAGTCGAACCATAGAGTCGTCCTCTTCGGCGCTCTGGGTATGCGAGGCCGATACACGGGAAGTACTTGAATCCCAGCCTGGAAGGAGTGCACCACTGGAAGCCTGATTCAAACTCTTTGCCTTTTTCTTGGTTTTCGCTGGCAGATCGAGTACACCACTGTCCGTTCTTATCAGTAGAAAAATCACTCATGAGTAAATGCAATGAACGCACCCATCGTAAGCTTTGCGCTTTCCATCTGAGCGAGCAGTCACGGTAAGAGAAGCAGAGCCAACCCGTCGAATGGCGCTGATGTCAGCTCTGCCAGGTTTGGTCTTCTTGCCTTTCTTGGATTGCTTCGGTTCATCACCTTTCTCTTCCACCTCTAAGTCCGACTCATCAACTTCGCTTTCACCTTCATCAGCGTCAACAGACAGTGGTATATACTCATCGCTGCTTGCATCTGAGTCCTCGATGTCGACTGGATCTGTGGGCTTTGGTGCTAGACAAACTGCTGGGAGGGAAGAGAATATATTGGTATGTTGAGTTGATCTCTGGTTCAAGGCAATAATGGTATCTGAGTCGACTTGCCTCGATTAGCACCACTTCCAGCATTATCAGCATCCGTAGGTGGAGCAGTAGGGGCTGGGCGATATTGGGCTTGCCCAGTAGCATGGCGATTGGAAGCCCGACGGTCGATATCCTCCTTCCGAAGTCGATCTTCAACATCGGCCGCCAACTTGATTTTTTGCACCTCATCTTGCTCTTTTTCCTGTCGCATACGGGTTTCGTCAGCGCGCACCTTCTCCATCTCCTGATGGGACCGACGCTTTGGCTTAGCATCATTGACGACCTTACCCGGGTGGCTGGCCTTGTTTGTGTTGCGCGTTTGGATGACCGACTTGAAGTTAGAGAGTGACTTGGGTGCCATAATGATGGTTATCGATAAAGGAGGATCACGATAAGGTGTGTCCCGTTGTTTTCCGATTTGTTTGGTGCTCCTCATTTGCTTCCGTCAACACTGACTCTCCGTCTGACAACTTAGCATCTTTTCTACACAATGCCTCGAACAATCAAGCCTCGAAATATTCCCTGTCCAGTGCCATCATGCGATAAAAGCTTTACGAACCGTCGTGGTCTTGCGAACCATCTTAGGGTACACCGTGTTCCCAAGAAACGCGTGCCTCAGAACCGGACACCGCCTCCTGAACCGCCCTCCACCCATGATAAGACTCCTCCGATACCTGATTTTTTCGATCCTGGAGAGCCTATGGATACCAACGAAGATGGAGTTCCATGCGCTAAAGGTGAAACGGTGAAATTTCACCCATTCATCAATGGTACAAGTCTTTTTCTTGTAAATTTACTGATAATAGTATCGCTTACTATCTCTTTAGGTCTTCCTTGTGATGCTCAGGGGAATTTTCTGCCAGAAGGAGCACCCCCACCACCTTGGGACCATCCAGCCGCAGACGATTTCTCTCCTTTTGCGAACCGTGCAGAATTCGAGCTCGCCGACTTACTTTTTCGGAAGGATCAGATGTCAGCATCCAACATTAATGAACTTCTACAAATCTGGGCCGCGACACTTCCTGAAGACCAAGACCCACCGTTTATCAATAAGCAAGACCTCTACGACACGATCGACGTGATCGAGGTTGGGGATGCACCGTGGAACTCATTCTCGGTTTCTTTCAATGGCGAGGTTGCAGAAGGCGACAAAACTCCCTGGAAACACGCTAAATATGATGTTTGGTATCGTGATCCGCGGCTTGTGCTCCAGAACCAGCTTGCCAACCCAGACTTTGCCACGGAGATGGATTTCGCACCTAAAGAAGTCTGTGATGAGAATGACACAAGACACTTTACAGACTTTATGTCTGGGGATTGGGCATGGCGGCAAGCGGTGTGTTTCTATCTTCATCTTTATACGTCATTTCTAATCGATGATTACCTTTCTTTAGGATGAAATTGCCAAGGACCCGCAAAACCACGGAGCGACATTTTGTCCTATTATTCTAGGCAGTGACAAAACAACAGTTTCAGTAGCAACTGGCCAGAACGACTACTATCCATTGTATATGTCAAATGGACTGGTCCACAACAATGTCTGTCGTGCTCACCGCAATGCTCTGACCTTAATCGCATTCCTTGCAATTCCCAAAAGTATGTCTTTCTCTGTCTTCATTTCGAAGACTTTTACTGACATCTTTGCAAAGCTAATAAAGAGCACGAAGACTCAGACCAGTTCCGAACATTCCGCTGAAGAGACCGCGAGCGGCTAGCTCTGAACGGAATACTATTCTCCTTACCTGAGCTATTTTTAGCACTTAGTAAAGCTTACAATGTAGTCTCAATGTTACAAGTCCGGACATTACAATAACAAGACTACTAAGGACTAGAGGAAACTATGCAAGATAACGAGGAATGCGCGGTCAATTAAAGACATTATCATTAGTAACTATTGAGATACTAGTCAATACATCTAATGAAGTGTACGGAAATAGGCGCCTTTCAGTAATATCTTAACCATCCGGCCTATACAGCAAGGGCGCGGATCTCTAGATTAAAAGAACGGACATCTAGGCACACTACAGGACAGGTCGCGTGACATTGCCGAAGGCATCGAGGACAGTGGAGCAGCCGGGGTAAAGCAGACGCCCATAAACGCGCCTGTAGCAACGCCGATCAAAGCTCGGATCAGAGGGATACCTAATTGGGAACACATACCATATCGGGTAATAACTGGGTACAGGAAGATTTCCGGGGTGCATAACTTGACATAGCGAGATCCCAGATGCACGCCGAGGGTACCAGAGTATCGGGTACAGAGGACGAAGGGTTACAACCCTAATCACGAGCATTATCTCGGACAGAACGTGCGTGGATTGCCCGAGCGTCTCCGACGAGATGTAGGCGCGTCTATGCTCCGGTCAGTCTATAGCCAATGACAGGACAAGATACCAATGAAAATGAAAGGTCACGAGCTTGTATACCACGCGGTCGAGGAGGATTAAGTCTTAGGCGCTTAAGTTAGCCGAACCGACGACGAGCTGAGCTCCCGATCCAACCAAAAAGGCATGATTGAGCGGGTGAGCACGGAAACTGTACTCCACAAGGCCGCCGCTCGCGCACAAATGCCCATGAAATCTCTATATTCTCGTCATTGCGTCTATGTAATAATATATCATCTCAGTAGTATATAAGCAGCCCTGTAACACCGTAGAAGACAAGCAATTTACCACCCACGAGATACAAGCGCTTAAGAGTTATATCTTAAGTGTTTCGCCTCTAAGTACTAGGTAGCTTCAAAGCGAGAGTCCCATAATATAAAAGAAACCAAGTAACGATATAAACGAACTGTTAAGAGAGAGAACAAGTGTCTAAGTGCGGTTCCAAGCCAAAGAAAGAGAGTTATAAGCCAAGGAACCTGTCTAAGTGACTTGTTCAAAACCTACCCTTTGTCAAAGGACATCTGGGGACCTGGACTGTAGTGTCGGTAGACGAAGCGTCTACGCGCCTCTGGCCATTGTTTAGGAACTGTAGTGTCGGCAGATAAGGAGTCTGCGCGCCTCTTTCCACTAGTAGAGTTTTTGAGACAAGTAAAGACAAGTAAAGGGCATAGAGCCATCTTCTCAATTGGAGAACAAGTTAGAATGAGATCAGCTAGCAGTTTGTGCATAGAGCACTAGTTTCACATCAGGAAAACGGCAGATACCTACGTAGGCTACAGAGACCTAGATAGGTCACATAGCAGTCTAGGCATCCCCTCACTATATAGGGAGCCCGAGGCATCACACGGAAAATATAGGTCAGCTTAGGTCAATTTAGAATCACATAGTCTCAGCAGTGTAGGCATGTTAGGAAGCACAGACGACATTAGGTCAATTCATTATAGAAGGTATAGGTATATAGGTAAATAGTATGTAGATTAGAATGCAGTTAATAAATAAGAAATTACTCGTCGTCCGAGAGCACCAGACCATCCCATTCCCTCTTTGCAGCTTCAACGTCGGCATCCGAAATGTTCGTGACTTCGGGAGCTCCTTCCTCAGATACTTTGGCGTGTTTACTGAACAAGGAATCAATGGCGCACAGTAAAAGTTAAAGAGCAACATACCGAGCCACCTTGAGCATGTGCCTGAGAAGGCGAGGTATGATGTCTGCATCACTTGTTTTCTTCTCGAAATCCGTGATGCGCTTGAGGTGTGTGCGGTATTTGGCCTTGTACGCTGTGGCAGTGAAAGGTACGTCGACATGTTCACCAGTGACCCACTCGTCGAGATTGTTTTCTATCTGAAGAAAGTAAGAAAGTGTCAGAAACAACAGATATCATATTAGAAAACGATAATTACCACTGTCTGAACAAAGGCGATAGTCGCCTTTGGAAGCATATCATCCTCGGAAAACTCGGGGTGTATGGCACCGTCATCTTCTTTGGTCTTGAACCATATTTTATTGACAAGCATTTGAAATACGCACCCGAAAGACACTTCACCGATAAGGAGGGAAAGAATCAGATGTATGACGAGATGTGGACAGCCAATTGGTGGTGGGATACGCAGGTAGATACCGCTCTTGGCCTATAATTTGAACACATGAGCTAACGAGATAATGCATGCAAAAGAAAAAGTTACCGATGGGCTCGACAGTTGCTCCACTCATCCTATCATCTGACAAAACACAACTCTCTCAGTTTCGTGGCGATAAGAGTGCCTGGCCTGTGTACTTGACAATCGGAAATATCGAGAAGTCAACACGTAGAAAACCAACAGCACACGCCACTGTGCTCATTGGATATCTACCTGTTGCGAAGCTCGACAACTTCACGGACGAAACCCGCTCAGTTCAGGGTTACCGGTTGTTCCACTATTGCATGCACCGTTTACTCAGTCCCATCATCGCAGCAGGGAAGGAAGGCGTTGACGTTACCTGTGCTGACGGATTCATTCGCCGTGTATTCCCTATTCTTGCTGCCTACGTCGCCGACTTTCCTGAGCAATGCTTGGTGGCTTGTTGCAAGGAGAGTTATTGTCCAAAATGTAGGGTGAAGCCGAATGAACGTGGAGAATTAGTTCAGTCTCTGATGCGAGAACAGCCACGTACCAAAGTTATCCTCGAGCACAAGGAAAGCGGACGCCGCGTTGCCGCGTTCCACGAAGAAGGGATTAGACCCGTGTTCAATCCATTCTGGGCTGATCTCCCTCATACCGACATATTTACTTGCTTTACCCCCGACATTCTCCATCAGCTTCACAAGGGCGTCTTCAAAGATCATCTGGTCAATTGGTGTCTTCAAATCGCCGGGGCAGATGAAATTGACTCACGTTTTCGCAGTATGCCCGGGTATCCAGGGCTCCGACACTTCAAGAACGGCATATCCTTTGTTTCACAATGGACAGGCCGCGAGCACAAAGAAATGCAACGGATTTTTGCGGGTCTGCTCATTGGAGCAGTTCAACCTGCAGTTCTTCGCACAGCTGTTGCGGTCATCGACTTTATTTACTACTCACAACTGCAGGTACACACCTCTCGGACCCTGGAAGGACTCCAGAAAGCTCTCGAAACCTTTCACGAAAACAAGGATGTGTTCATTCGAGAGGGAATCCGTGAACACTTCAATATCCCCAAGATTCATGCGATGGTCCATTACTTCGAGGCGATTAAATCCCGTGGATCTCCGGATGGGTTCAATACAGAGTCGCCAGAACGATTACACATCGATTATGCGAAGGAGGCATACCGAGCGAGCAACAAGAAGGAGTACGTTCACCAGATGACGGTGTGGTTGGGAAGACAGGAAGCAGTTGCCCGATTTAGGGCATACCTTGATTTCATCGCTGCCCGTGATCTTATCTCCGACGGGGCCACTCACTTGAACAGCAACGCTGACGACGACGGCGACGACGAGGAGAGTGTGACAGATGAACCTGTGCATAGCAATCCGTCCTCTCCATTGACCCCTTCCATTTCCGTCAAACCAGCATTCCCTCGCACCACCATCAATGCTCTCAACACCCAATTCAAAGCGGCGTCTTTCATCCCCACTCTCACCACGTATATTCGCCGCCGCATTCCACCTCCTGCCCTTCCTCTTCTTCCAAACTCTGCTGATCGATTCGATGTTTACAAGCGAATTTCGATCGTTCGGCCTTCAAACCCAGCAACAGGGTTTCCGAAATCTGTGGATCGACTACGTGCTACACCTCATGTTCCAGCCAAAGGTAGATCCAAGGCAGTACCCGCGCATTTTGATACCGTGCTCGTGCGCGTAGGTGATGCTAACGAGAATCAGCATACCAAAGGGACTTACTTAGAAGGTGTGTGATTCGTTAAGTTACTTGCCAGCAGCCATATCTAATGTATTCCCTATAGGACTTCGTGTTGCCCAGCTTCGGGCAATCTTTGCACTTCCAGAGCATCTTCGTCACTCTCGTTTACCCAATCAACTCGCCTACATTGAATGGTTTACAACGTTCCGCGCTCCGCATGCAGATTCTGGCCTCTTTCCTCTTACTCGCGCTTCACGGAATAATGGACCCATTACAGAAATTATTCCACTCGATTCAATTGTTTCCAGCTGTCATCTGATCCCTAGATTTGGCACAAAGTATCACCCCGCCAAATGGGATAGCGACACTGTGCTCGAGGAGTGCAAGTCCTTTTTCTTGAATAAATACTTATATATTCAAACTTTCTTCGAACTCGAGCAGCAGTTACACGTTTAGATAGTATTTTGACATTGCATAATATAAATCATGTCTACACAGCCTGCAGAGCATGACCGAGGTCCTACAGAGCCTACAGAGGATTACACCGACTGCAAGTGAACCTAAGCTGATCTACCAAACCTCATTCGGTCTATGTAAATAAGCCTGAACTAATGGCCCGGAACGGTTTTCCTTAGTGATGTGCCGGCTCCAGCCTGAGGCCAGAAGCCGAGCCAAGCCGGGCCCAAAGAAGCCGGGCCAAGCCGGGCCAAAGGTGTTGGCCTGGAGCCGGCTTTGGCCCGGCCTGATAATTTGATAAGCCCGAGCCCTCGGCCCAGGCCGGGGCTTTCTGCCAATTTTTTTTCGAGTTCAAACGGTGAAAAACTGACCTTTGAGTACCCAAAACGCACTTTTTGTACTGTATGTTCACGAAGGTTTGATCTAATAATAGTTTAAAGTCAGTCTGATGATCAGTTGATCGTGTGTAATGGTGGCCATGCATTGACGGACAAGTCCGGCTGAGTTTGAAATGCCATCAATGTTCATTGTGAGTGCGAAACTAAGTTGCAAGTGGTATTGCACGTTTGACAACATGTCTTAGTCACCCGTATAATAGTTAAATATGTACTTTAGACTTGCATCTGTATGTAGATATCAAAATATTTTTATTATATTAAGTTTTAACTAATTTGTCAGCAAAGCCCCGGCTTGGGCCAAAGCCGGGCCGGGCCAAGCCTGATTTCCGGCTTTTGGCCCGGCTCGTGATTTGACAAAGCCTGAGCCGCCCAAAGCCGGGCCAGAGCCGGGGCTTTCAGGCCAAGCCCGAGCCGGCACATCACTAGTTTTCCTGATGCAGGCCACCAGTTACGAAATCACACAAGTCTATTGGACTTAAAACGACCTATTGACTATTAACGCGTCTAAGGCCTTGCCCCAGCCGTTACTTAGTTAGAAACCTTCTTTTATCGCAAACCTTTCATCAGGTATCGATACTATAAAACTATTATCCTCCCCTTGGACGAACTAAGTCAACTAAACATTGATTTGGGTGTTTGAAGTGTAGACTAGTAGTATTAAAAGTGAAGCAGATTAGATTTGATAGTGATCCTTTAATAGACATTACCGAGTCTATTAAACGCGACTACTTGATTATCTAGTAGTTCACACACACCCCGCACTAAGCATCTTTACCGCCGCCAGTTATTTCATGGTTCTATTAATCGCATCCTTCAATCATTGAGGCCTGGGATGGAAAAACTGGAAGTTTTACGATACGCTGATGGGTATTACCGCCGAACCATCTACGGGCTAGGCCCCTACATAGCGGATTACCCTGAGCAAGTCCTCTTGGCATGTATTGTTCAGAATTGGTGTCCGCGGTAAGCCCGATCGACTGTTTAATTTAATCGGATCTGTCTAACTTCATATTCAGGTGTGATGCCCCTTGGGACAAGCTCGACGAAGGTGGTGGCCGGCGAGCTCATCAGCTTACAGAGGCTCTTTTCGATGTTTTGGGTACGAAGGCATTGTGGGACGACTACAGGATTGTTGACGGAATTATGGTATGTGAATTATGCTTGTGTTACATTATCTGACCTAAATATGTTATATAGCCCTTTACGCACGGATTTCCACGTGCTGACATCCACGAACTGCTTTCGCCGGACCTCTTGCATCAAATTATAAAAGGAACATTCAAAGACCACCTCGTTACGTGGGTTACCGACTACATAGAGGCAGTTAATGCGCCTGCCGAAGCCAAGAGAATTTTGGCTGATATCGATCGCCGGTGAGCTTCTTTCCTGACTCGTTTCATTCAGAACTGATGTTTGAATGTCAGAATTGCTGCTGCGCCTTCTTTTCCCGGGCTGCGTCGCTTTCCTGAAGGCCGGGGATTTAAGCAATGGACAGGTGACGATTCCAAGGCACTCATGAAGGTAAGCACTTGAAGCTTCTTACACATATTTTTATGGTCGATTAATATTATTGATTTCAGGTCTATCTTCCTGCAATAGCAGGCCACGTACCATCCGAGATGGTACGCGCTATTAGTTCATTTATGGACTTTTGCTATCTTGTCCGCCGCTCTGTCATTGACGAAGACGACCTTGTGGACATCGATGCTGCTGTTGCCGACTTCCACCGTTACCGTGTCGCATTCGACCTTGTCCGTCCAGATGGATATTCACTGCCACGGCAACACTCGCTCGTTCATTATACACACCTGATCAAGGAATTTGGCGCCCCCAATGGTCTTTGTTCGTCGATTACAGAATCTAAACACATTAAGGCAGTGAAAGAGCCATGGCGCCGTTCAAGCCACTTTGAAGCTCTCGCTCAAATGCTAGTTACTAACCAGAGACTAGACAAGCTGGCTGCAGCTCGCGTGGATTTCCGGGCTCGCGGGATGCTCAAAACACCGCTTTTTGGTGAAACAGAGGTTACAGAGCCAGGACCACCGTCAATGCCACCTGAGGAAGATGACGATGGAGGAGCGGTAGATGAGGATATTCTTGGTGAAGTTATCTTGTCACAAAAACCTCGTAAGTCGTGCCTCCGTTGAAGTTGACATTCTTGTTTAAAATCTATCATCATACAGTTCCTCCGAGTCGCCTACCCCGCAATGCAACACAACTCGGTGTTCACCTCGGGATCCCTCATCTCCACGAACTCATTTCACGGTTTCTCTATGAACAAGAACACCCTGATGACGACACCCCTTTGGACGACATTCCTCTTGACCAGTGTCCTACTGTCAAAGGAAAGGTCCGCGTCTTTCCGTCTGCCGTTTCAACCTACTATGCGCCAAGTGACAAATCAGGCATCCGCGGCATGTTCAGGGAGAGGATCCGGGCTGTTGACTCATGGCGCAAAGGACCTGGAAGACGTGACACGGTTTTTTTGTCAGGAGGTCCTGGTCTCGAAGGTTTTCGCGCTCTTCTTGTTGCACGTATTCAGTTATTTATGTCTGTCATTCATAACAAGGCAACTTATCCTTGTGCGCTTGTTTCCTGGTTTTCAACTGTAGGAGATCATCCATGTCCTGATACTAGGATGTGGATGGTTGAACCAGATTTTGATTCGATGGGCGGACGTGCTATGTCCGTCATTCATCTTGATACGATTTTGCGCAGTGCGCATTTGATGGGTGTCGCTGGCGACAACTTTGTACCTTATGAACTCAAGTTTCATAATAGTTTAGACGCTTTTCGGTCATTCTATGTCAATAAGTATATAGATCATCAGTCCCATGAAATTGCTTTCTAATATCAACATCTTTCTTGAGAAATAATACTCTATTTTTCTGACTGACAATCTGGCTCATTGATGGACTTCGACGAACCACAATGTAATAGGCAAAGATGGCTGAGATAACTTATTATATGAAGACACTTTTAATTGAGAAAAGATACAAAAGACAAGTTTAGCAAGCTAAAGATAATATACTAAAGACGTAGACCCTCCAAAGATGTTCCGAGTCCAAAGACAAGTCAATCCGAGAGAAGAAGTCAAAGATGCTTTCTCAGAGACGAAGATACCAAAGACCAACCGGACATTTTCCTGATGTAGTACTAGCCACCCTATTTCTGTTCTTCCTCTGCCCAAAGACATATATTTTCTGTGTTATTCACTATTTAAGTACTTATAATACATTCTGTACCTTCAGAGAATCATATATCATGAAGAAATGTACATATTTGCTATGTTTCAAGGGATTTAGGCTCCGAGAGGCCGTGATACTATGAGATTTCGTACAGCGAGAAATAGCCTAATTATATTACACCATTCGAAAGCTTAAGTTCATGCGATTCCAATGCACTAAAAATTATTCAATTTGGTTGAGAAACGAGAGAGCTATAGCGCGAACAAAACGACAGCTCAGATGTGACGAAAATTTTGGTTTCGCCCAAAAAGGCAGCTTCGCCAGGATTTATGAAAACAGCAATAATAAGTCAGAAAAAGAAAACTGAAGATGAAGAGGAACATACGTCCTTAAGAACGTCGGTACCGTTCTTGCCTTCCGTATTCTTCGCAGTCTCTATATGATTACGAACAGCGACGAGCTGGCGGTCGATATACTCAAAACAGTCCTCAGCATGTCCTTGATGGCACGCTGGATCTGCTTCTTGATCAAGCTAGTAGCCAGAGGTCGCAAAGTCTCGTACAAGAAATCGTGGTTCGAATCGCGGATGGCGAATTTGAGGGTATTGACTTTGACATGAACATCATGAACCTTGAAGAGAGAGGCAGGATCTTTGCGCATCGATACAAAAAGTTAGTAGTCAGTCAAAGGAAACATGGGAGCAAACGAGCTACGCTCAAGCCCTCTCCGCCAAGGAGAACATCAGCGATTCCCGAATCCTTTAACTTCGGGATACCCGACTTCTTGTGGTAGTAAAACGCCACGTCACGCATGTCAGCTTTCATCTGTTCGAGGGCCGTGAGCTTGATGCGGTGGTGGCGGGGATCTTCAGTGATGGCGTCATAAGGAGTAAACTTGACGTAGTTGTTCACTTCCAACTGTATATGTTAGGGAACAAGTTGCATCCTTGCAAGGTAAGGTTCTCGGCGAAGAGGTCGAGAGAGTCATCAGCGCATCCGACGCGAGGGATAGGGATGTAGTCAACCTGAAAGAGACGAGTCAACCTGAAAGAGACGAGTCAACCTGAAAGAGACGAGTCAACCTGAAAGAGATAGGAACAAATTGGAAATTATAATATGCTTACTTGGTCGACCAAAGTCGGGAGAATGACTAACGTATGTCATTCCACAAGTCAGGCTTGAACTTGAGACTGCCTTCCTTACCGAAGAGCAGGTCTTTAGTAAGACGAGCCCAGTCTTCGCCGAACTGTTTGTTAAGCTAAGAACAAAACGTCGGTCAGACAAAATGAAAATGAAAAAAGGATGATTTGCACGTACAGGATCCTCGCCCATAGCCTTGAACCAATTGCCAACGCTGTTAAACAGGTTATTGAAGTGGTCGCGGTACGTTTCACCATAGAATTGACGGGAAAGCTCGGGCAGGATGTTAGTATTATTGTTGCAGTCTGGCTCGAGGACGTATCCGAGTCTAGGTTTGAGAAGGACCTAAATTGGACATTAGAAGAATATTCAAGTCATTTGTTATATTGGTCTGTTTCAAGAGACTAATTAAAAGGTTAGACACTAAAGACCCATAGACGAGAGAAAAGCGGACCTTGGTGACTCCTTGGGCGTGATCCTGTCCGCGGTGCGAGTGACCGTGCCCTACACTACTTTACGCAGCCCATGACAGATTCGCAGGAAGGCGATACTTCTAATGTCACTCCTTCACTCACCCCCATGTCAACTACCGCTCCACGTCTTTTTGCCCTCGTTATCGGAATTAACGAGTACAAGGAGTTACAACCCAAGCTTTCCGGTGCTGTTCCAGATGCAAATGCAATGATCGAGTACCTCTCTAGCAAGACCTCAACTTCTCGGATTCTTTCTCTCCAGAATGCAAAAGCAACACGAAGCGCCATCATCGAAGCATTCAAGACCTTGGAACGATGCGAGGAGATCGAAAAAAATGACCCCATCGTGATTTATTTTGCAGGCCACGGGGGTGAAGCACAAATACAAGGGCATGAGGAGCTGACGCAAATGTTATTACCTTACGACGCTTCGCCAAGAACGAAAAACTGGGAAGAGTTGCCTGCTGTTCCGGGAATACCAGATTATGCAATCAGGAAGTTGCTGAACGACATCGCAGTGGAAAAGGGAAACAATATTGTGCGCCTTTTTATCAACTTTTTTTTCTTAGATTAATGTTTGGGATAGACGGTCATATTCGACTGCTGCCACTCTGGACATGGCACACGCCATGAATTTCCATGGCTTGGTACTGAACGTCGAGCTGATATACCAGTTACAATTACCCGAGAGTCCGACGAAAGAGGTTCCTCCCTTCCAGAGCAATATGTCGGAAAGGATCTCTGGTCCCATGTACTTCTCTCCGCGTGTCGACACGACCAATCCGCCCGTGAATCGCGCTCTGCAAGTAGTGATGGATCAATCCGCGGTTATTTCACGGCTGCATTGCTCCGAGCAATTAACGAAGCGGGGCCCACGATTACATATAGCGAACTCTACAAGTGCTTGCCTGCCCTGCGAGAGTGAGCGCATCACATGCTTATCAGTGTTATGTTAACCCATCGCTAAATGGATCCAGCCCAGGCAGCATCCTCAGTGTGAAGGCTATAATCAAAATCGACTTTTATTCACGCTCGAGGAACGACCCTCACAGTTTAAAATATACTACCAGAACCAAATCATTCTAATGGAGGGTGGGACTGCGCACGGCGTCACAGGAGGAAAAGAAGAATTTGTAGTCTCTGATGGTCATTCAACATTCTCCCTCGCGATCGAGAAAGTCCACCCTTTTCACTCGGAAATGAAATCTCGCGAAGAGAAACCCTGGCCGTTTGAGAATCGCATCGTAACCGCATTTCAGAAAGTGCCAGGGGAAACGGCACGCCTATGGCTATATGTTTGCCCTGAGGCGAATGGTCGCGATGTGATATTGCCCAAGCTGAGCGATGTTCAGCACTTATTCTCGCCTGCTAATACGAAGGAAGAGGCATCCCTCGTCCTTCAACTCAATGCGCAGGGCAGAGTCTTGTTCACAATCACGGACCGGCGGGTTACCGATCACGGACTCTCTTCACTCAGCAGAGATATTCCACTTAATGGTCTGGAATCCGTTATTCGTGCGGCTCAACATTATCACTGGCACCTCTTTCGAGAGAACACGGACCTTTCTCTTCCCAACAACACTGGACTCGATAGAAAAGTCACCCTCGATTTCTACAAACTCAAGCAAACAGGTCCTTTTGCGACGGTCGTCAGTGCCGATGGAGATCCCGTCAAGAAGGACATTGCTGACAAGGACGTGGTTGTCAAGGTTGTTGCCGATAACAAAACCTGGTATGGAATCGAACTAAAAAACAAGACCACTGTACCGTTGTATCCATACCTTTTCTTCTTTGATAACAGCGATATGAGTATCCGTGAGTATTTTTCAAATGCTTCAATAATCTTTCTTTAGCTCAAATATCCCCTATGTCAGAACCGTACTTCTTACCACCTTCTGGAGCAAATAATGAAGTTGACGCACCTCTCAGGCCAAAAGGAAGCCTCACAATTGGATACAGCAGCACCAGTACTGGTAAGGTACATCCTGGTGGTTCTGGACCTTTTGTATATGAGTGTAGACCTGGACAAGACGTGGACGTCGGGTTCTTAAAGCTCTTCCTCTCGAACCAGTACATTGACCTTTCGACCCTACTTCAAGGCATTACTATGGCTTTGGCTGTTGAGGATGACGTTCGTGGGTTAAAGCTGGTGAAACGTGTCCCAAGAGACAAGATATGGGATGCCATGGTTGTTACGGTTGTCCAGGAAAGGGAGAAATGAAGTTAGATGACAAGCTAGCCTCAGTTAACCCTTGGTAATCGCCTGTCTTCATTCTGCTATCATATTTTTGCGTGCCTTTTTCTTTTGGTTTGAATTGTGACACTACTGCATGCTGAGACCAGGCTACATACCCACCGTAGCCTAGTATTCCTGGCTTGTAAATAGTTACTGTAAGAATAAATTCACTTTGGTGGCGCTCTCAGCTTCCGAGGATATGCCAGATGCGACGGGGCCCCGAGCTCTATGCCAAAGTTGAGGGACGCAAATGGAAAACTATATTCACCCACGGAGACTTCGGCCCACACAACGTCATGGTTAGATCGTAGCTGCCATCTACTGGGAATGCGGGGGCTGGTTTCGGGAATATTGGGGATATTGTCGAGCATGTTCTATCAGTGGCCTCATTCCCAACTGTCCACTCTAGATACCCCTTTTGGCAGATGTTCAATGACGTCGTGCATATCTCTTGACGAGCTAGCGATAGAATTACATATCGCTCAACAATTTGACTTCTATATCGTATGAGTTAATGTGGTTTGTGTAATAACGCCTCCCTGTTTAACACAGGCGATTTCTCTTTTTTTGGCTGCCTTCGCTATTATTCTGCCATAGTTGGTTCGCCAGTCCCTAGACGGCTAATCGAATGGGCCAAGGTTTTCCATGTACTTAGCTTGTGGTCGTAGCAGGGTAACCTGTGCGGCCTCAAGTTGAACCAACATACTTGAAATACAGGCCTGCGATCAAAGAGCGGGGAAAGTGTTTGAATTGCAACCATCTAACGGTGTGTCTGGTCAATTTCAACGACTTTTTCACAACGTCCACAGAGTTGATGATCCTCAGGACGAGTATAGGTCCAGCATCGCGGGCATTTGTGTTTGTTGGCGGGTTGGATGCGAACAACTATCTTTGCCTCGTCCAGTGCTGAAGAGTACAACACAATGAGATAGATATGCGAGAAGAGTAGGAGATGACGCTTACTCGGTATTAGGACAGGGCTTTCGTGACACCAGTCGGTTGTAGCAGAAGCCGGTTCCTCTCTTTCATGCACTGATGCATTGGAGACAATGCACAGTGTCTGCAATAGGTTTGCTATTCGCCGACCAAAAGTCTCAGTTATACATCTTCAAGAAGAAATGGGGTCTTTACCCTCACGTTTCAACACCTGTAAATGTGTATCGTCTTTAAGGGCTTCAGGCAAAATGACTTCAACATCAGCCTCTAGGGAACTCTTGAGCTGCCTGTTTCGAATAGATTTGCGTCACGTGATTCAAACGAATGAGAAAAGACTGACTTCTCACGACGGGCTTTCTCCAGCAAGGATAGCACTGTCGTCCTTATTTCAAGAAGCAGGGCCATGTGTCCAGCAGCAGTATCATCTTTCCACTCTGCGCTCTACAATTTGCATTAGAAATAACAAGATTTTGTAGGCATTATAGACACGCACTAAAGGTGTCCAGAGTGTAGTGAAGACCGACTTATTGTCAGCTTTCCAAGTCGCGTGGATTTCCTCCGCAAGATAAGGAAGGACAGGCGATATAATCTTAGTCAAAGTGCCCAGGATCTAGAATCGACATCTCCGTCAGCAACGTCTCTGTGTGGAACACAAGCCAAGCGGAGAATGACCTGTTCGAGGACAGTAACGACAGCCCTCCTTTCATGGCTCTGGATGCTATTCGCGTACAGACAGTCTTTTGTGATGTCGAAATAGAATGCTGACAGGGTATTGTTGACAAAATTATTGAGGGCGTGGATTACTGCGAAAATCAAGGCAGTTATATCAGCTTCGGTGATGGAAAAATTCAACAATTAAATGCACACCTTTTGGGAAATTATAAGATGCATAGCCTTCCAATGCAGTCTGCTCTAACGTATAAAGTTCGTGCATAACATATTTTTCGATCTGCATCGCCAATTCATGCCATTAAAACACAGACGTCGACTGACAGGGCGAGAAACTCACCAAGCCCATCTCACTCCTGGGCACTCTCTCTATTTTCGCCAACGTCTCCTTATCGCCCATATTCCCGAGACAAAACCTCGCAGTATTACGGAACTTGCGTAATGATTCCGCAGATTGAGCGATAACGATTGGGCCTATGGACATGTCCTTCCAAAAATCGACACTGGCAGCCCAGAGCCGCAAGAAATCAGGTCCGTAAGCGGGCTGCTTCTTATCCTACAGAAAGACACATCAAGGGATTAATGAAAGGGCAAAAACAGAAGGCGAACGAACATACCGAAGACCCATGCACAATCGTCATTGGACTGATAATGTTTCCCAACGATTTACTCATCTTCTTGCCCTTCTCATCCAGGACCATCCCATGAGTGAACAGATTGGCGTATGGACTGACCGGCTCTTCGCCTGGAGTCCTTGATCCGATGGCCGTCAAGAGCTGACTCTGGAACCACCCTCGATGTTGGTCAGATCCCTCCAAGCACAAGTCCGCATCGAATTTCCTCCCAGTTCCATTTCCCGCTGCACCTCCACGATCACGGCCAACACCCATCTCCTCTAGCATCGACCAGGACGAGCCGCTATCAAACCACACGTCCATTGTATCCCGACCTTTCTCCCACGTTTCCGCTGCGGATTGGCCTTCCTCCAGCAGCCATGGTGGGACAAACTGATCGATGGGCGCCTCCCACCAGTCGAGGTTCTTCGTCTCCATAGCGTTGAGGATGAAGTCGAGGGTCGGCGAGTCGAGGACGACGCGTCCGGTGGCGATATGCTGCAGGGCCGGGATGGGCACCCCCCAGACGCGCTGCCGCGAGATGCACCACTCGGAGCGTGAGCGAACGAATGCTTCTAGGCGGTTTCGGGCTGTTTAGTTTGGCGCGAATAGGATGAGATCTCATGCAGAATTCGTCTAATAAGAGTCATAAAAGCTTACAGGATTCGGGAAAGAATGATACGTCCTTCAGTGCGGTCAACGCATCATCCTTGATGAAGTCTAGATTCGCAAACCACTGAGACGTAGCCCTACCCACGACCTGTCAAGAAAACCAAAAACAAAAAAGATAGAGAAATGAACCTGGAAACTCACGTCACGATAATCGGCTCCTTGGTCCGCCAGTCATACGGATACCGATGTTTGATCCTCTGGATTTTGACAAGGCTGCCCATTTCCTTTAATAGTGCCACCATCTCCTTGTTCCCATCTCCTAAAACTTCTTTGCCGGCAAGTCTCTCCGCATAGTCTGGACCCACAATATCAGCAACGTCTGCCGTAAACTGCCCTTTGGCGTCAACATGACAGATCAACCCGGTAGCAGAGGAAAAATCCGTATCGCGGAGGGCCTCATAGTCTTCTGCTCCATGCGCCGGAGCACAGTGTACAAGCCCTGTACCAGAGAGGGACGTTACGTGTGCGGCATTGATTATCGGCAAAAACTGGGTAGAAGTAGAGAAAACGGGTTTGTATGTGGCGCCGACGAGGTCCTGCCCTGTCGAATTCCCATAAGAATCCAACTTTACTTTGCATTACAGAAAATGGAGGAAGCAATACCTTCTACTCGGCATAAAATGTCCACTGCTCCCAGGATGCCGCTAAGGGCTTCCAGTCTCTCCTCGGCAACGATCATGAGGCTTCCATCACTAGTTTCTTTAGTCTTGCTTCTGACCAAGGCGTAGACGAGAGTTGGATGAACTGCAATTGCCTAGTAGATATTCATCAGCTAGATATTCTATTTGACGAGGTAGATGCAAACCATATTTGCCGTCAGCGTCCATGGCGTGGTCGTCCATACAAGCAGCTTCACACTCGGCGCATTCGAGATGAGAGCTTGAATTTCACTGTTCCCAAGAGTTTGTTCCGGGTCCAATTCAAATGTGATATAAACGGAGTGGGACACATGGCTGTCGCTGTATTCCAGTTCGGCTTCGGCAAGCGCTGTACGAGAGGAAGGGGAATAGTGTACGGGTCGGTGTTGTCGGTAAATCTGGTCTGTAGAATGGAGAAGGTGATATTAATGGGTGGAAGATGGTAAGGCTGCAATAAGACGGACCTTTCTCAACCATCTTTTGGAATATTCTCAATTGCCGCATCTCATAGTGTCGATCTATCGATTATAAGTAGATCATTGGGAAGAAAAATGAAATTAAAACACATACCGAGGGTCCGGTAAGTGTTTTCCTGTGAGTGCCAGTCTGCCATGACTCCAAGTGCCTTGAATTGTTCCCTCTGCGAGTCAATCTCTCGTAATGCCGTAGCTTTTGCTCCATCCCGAATCACAGAAGCCGGGGTGTCGATCGCTTTCCGCTAGACAGGTGAAAGTCAACAAGGAATTGAGGGAAAACAGGCAACGTCCGCACATGCATCTCCTTCAATGCCTTATTCTCGATCGGAAGCCCGTGACAATCCCAACCTGGCACATAACTAACGCGTTAATTCAGCCCAAGATCAACGTACAGGGAAGAATGGGTTGCATACTGGACTTTGCGGCCTTGTGTGAGGTGGAAACGGTTGATGATGTCCTTTATGACCTTATTCAAGGCATGTCCTATAACTGCGTGTCAGGCAACCATGACACGAAGAGAGCAATCAGGCGTACCCATATGTAGATCACCGTTAGCGTAAGGTGGTCCATCATGCAATACGAAAACAGGTCCCTTAGCATTCTCCCACTGCAACAGACATCAAGCTAACAATCGGCTTCTAATAACACTTCCAAAACGCGAAGCATACCTGCCACCGATACAGCTTCTCGCGCGTCAGCTCCCCATACGCAGCCTCATTCTCCTTAAAATTCGGCCTCAATGGAAACGGAGTTTTGGGAAGGAGAAGAGTGTTCGTGAAAGCCTTGTTGTCCGCAGGTTCACTGACATTTGTCGCGTTGGTCGAGAGATACCGAGATAGCGAGTGTTTCCGACATACATATGGCGCTAATGATGTCTTCCAGGAAGACGCGACGCGCGTTGTCATTGAACAGAGCTGAACGAAGGACTTCAGCTGTTCGACGCTGTTATGTACAAATTGACGAGTGAAAGTTGGTCAGCTGCAAGTCAATTTTCCCAGGCGTAGCATCTAAAAAAGGAAACACCGCCAAGGAGTGCTTGAAGCTGAACAGAAGCCGGCAACTCGGAAGAAGTATGGAAATCGACAAGAAATCGATTCCATGAATAGGCTCTAATAGAGTATGTTATTGGAAATACCAATTTTATTTCAATAAAGGGACGACTTTGTCGTCATAGCCTTGCTGTGTACTACCCTCACTTTTTCACATTGATTTGTATCTCTAACTCCTGATAGTTACCGAGCTACATATTGTTCATTGGAAAATTTTACAGTAAGTAATACTACTAAGTATTGCCCGAAGTTGCGTGCCGCTCGTCGCCAACCTTCGGTTGGCTCCTCACAGCACTGATAAAAGATAGATAGCAAGACATCGTAACCAAGGCGAAAACCTCGAATCCAAACAAATGCAAGCAAGTTGCAGAAAACTTTGGGAAAGGATACTGTACGTAATCAGGTACTCGGTCACATCAGGTACTCGGTCATCGCGAAATTTCTTGACGGTGAAGAGATATCCCAGCGAGATATTGGGCTCATTAGAAAGGGAGAAGTAGGAGCTACAAAATAATACAAAGGCTGTTTTTAAATTGCCCAAAATTTCTCCTTAATGACTTTGTGAATGCACAAAAGAGGTCAAATGCTTATTTTTGAGAACCTTAGAATGTGAGCTGCCATATCTCAACAACGAGGAGGTATGTTCCTTCCCTTTAAATTACTCCCTAAAGAATAATAAAAGTAGATTAATTTTTGAGAAGTATATCTCGAAGGTATTGCAGGTTATTAAGGAATCTGGGCAGTGACCGACTTCCCAGTAAATCCAGTAAAATGACTCGAGAATATATTTCTTACTTTTGGGCAGTCTAATGCTCAGTTATTGCATTTATTTGTTCAGATTCATATTTTTACGATCCTATAACACCTGTATGTACCATTTTTTCGTCGTGTGGAGTACAGAACTCAGTGAGCTACATCCAAAATAGGCTTTGGTGACCGAGTACCTGATTACGTACAGTAGGGCAAGGTAGTATTTGATCGTGTTTGACTCAAAGACATAAACCTTAAACCCAAACAAACAAGTTGCAGAAAACTTTGCGAAAGGATAGGGTAAGATTAGTGTTGGGCACGGGTGCCGACACCCGTGCGGGTTGGCGGGTACGGGTGTGGCGGGTGCGGGTGCGGGTGCACTTTGAGTGACCCTCAGCCAACCCGCACCCGTGCGCCTGGGTCATGGGTTTTCGGCGGCACACGGGAAACTCCGAAATGTGTCAAATATGTTCTTTAGTTACTTGAATAAATAATTATGTAATGTAGTTGCCAACATTTATTCTAATTCTAATTCAACATTGCACAAATTCTCACGATGTCCCCATCAAACCCGCACGGGTTTCTGTACCCACGGGTCCCGTGCAAACCCGCACCTGCAAGCACGGGATCCCATACCCGTGGCCACGGGTGCGGGTTTTGGCGGGTACGGGTGCGGGTCGACAAAAATTCACCCGCGGGTTACCCGTGCCCATCACTAGGTAAGATAGTATTTGGTCGTGATTGAATCAAGGACATAATCCTTGAAACCAAACAAACAAGTTGCAGAAAAGTCCTTCCTTATATAGTGAATTTAGACAGTGGGGAACCTTTCTGTTTCACAGCAAGGCCATAGAATTTGTTATCTCCTTCGTGTCGGTGTCGGCTTTAATCTTCCTTTACATGAACGGTGAACCCAAAGAAAACGAATGGACTTCAACTGGACTGGGCGCCGATTCCAAAGGCCGAAATTTAGTAGATAGGCAAAGAATTCATCTGCCACTACTGAATCTAGTCTTTGTGTATTAGGCGTTGGCGGAGGATCGCGGCGCTCCAACGGAAGAGGAACAAGTAAGATGATGATGTTATTGAAATCCTAACATCAAATGTTAACTTCTTTGCTAGTATATCGGTTAGTACACGCGCCTGTCACGCGCGTAAGCTGGGTTCGACTCCCAGGCAGGGAGTATTTTGCTCTTTTGTTCTTTACGTCCGACAGTTCAAAATCCGTACTGTATCCTTGGCTTAAGGAGTCAGGATACAAGGTTTATATGGATCAAGGCTCTGGACTCACAATTAGGAAAAATTGTTTAATTTGTAATGAATACTGTACCTTAGTAAATTTTGGGCGTCATTTTATGCTGGCAGGTAGGCGCCCATAAGACTCGCAAGATCTAATCTCATAGACGGTTCAAACCAAGTAGCTGTAACAATTTTTCTATCAGGCATATACATAATTTATAGATCTCTCGCGTCCCTGTAAGCAGTATACAAAAAATGGCTATGAATAAAGATCAAAATTCAACTTGAGGTGAGACTCGGATGGTTTATTCAAATTTGAGTGTATTTTACCAATCAAATGCTCATTCACAAGATGTGCCATAAGTAACTTCGGCAAAAGATAACACGGTACTTCAGTGGCATTGCTTCAGTGACATTGTACGAAAATATCCCTTTTAGGCTCACAGAGGCTACTGTACACTGGCAAGTACTCTAATGTCACTGAAAAGTCATTTCTGTATTGAAAGCTGAAGATATTTGTTTATGGTCATTGTCGGTTTTAACTTGAGATGAAATATATGGCACCCTGGCGAGTTATCTCAGTGAAACCATTACATATAAGCATACTTTATTGGGAAACAAAGAGGGGGAGACTGAGGAGAGCCAATAAGCGGCCTCAGGCCGGCACGGCGGCATGCACTCCCATCAACACAGCCACCGCAAGATTGCAAGGTTTTTGTAAACCAACCTCAACTTGAAATCCAGTGTCGAATGGTGATGACCTTACTCGAAAGTGCCCCAATTGCAACTACTACTAGCAGACACTCCTTGCTTCAGCACTATACTCAATGAAAACGTTCAACGACGGCTATATTGGACCTGCCTTCCGAGCTTCAAGTTTGCTGTTCGTCTCTTTTCCCGCGAGAGGTGATTCTCAATTTCTCACTCCCACATGTGACTTAATATTCCTACGTAAGGTCTTTCGTGGGTAAGTGCTGAGCGCTGGCGGCTGAGCGCCGAGTTTCTGTGGAACGACAGTTGTCTATTGAGCCACATTTCCATAAGCTCTTTGCGGTGATAAAACCCTGCATTGTCAATTTGAAGTGCTGCAAGGCGGCCGATTGACTGCAGTGCTTACGACCACGGATGTTGAATGGGGACAAGTGAGCGGACTTGGTGCGGTGAGTATCTCACATCGTTGACATATTGGATAGTTATCGGGAATGACGTCCGTCATTACCTTAGCGATGTCTCTGCGATGTCCATCCTGCTCCTCAAAACCCAATAGGCTACGATGCTCAAATAGATACCCGCCTCCGCCATCCGAAAGCCTTCTCCACGTCCCATGCCGTGTTCATGTGAGTTTTCACTCTGCAGGGATTTCAGTTCCCAGAAATTTCAATTGCCAAAGAAGGAACTCTCAATTGGAGAAGAACATTACAGAATCAACACTTCCATTCATCTTTTCTTATCATTTATGTTTGGGCTCTGGTACACTTGTGAGTGCTGCCAACGTCGATGAACACCTGCGGAAACGTCATTTCAACTTCTGCTTCCGGACCTCTTGTTTGAAGTTCTCTTCCCTTCGCTTCTCTATGACATCGGAAATGCTCCAGAAATATCTCAATATGGAACAACTTCACTCCGTATGTTTTTTGTGCTTCTATGGCTTCTGGAGAGGCCTCCGCTCTTCCCATGCTTGTAGCGTGGGTTTTGAAAGACCTGTGTCCCGCAGCGTCAAAAATACAATTCCGTCAATTATTACACTTTCAATGGTCCGTTGAACGCCGAACGGTTGAATGTACCTTTCTCGGTTAGCTAGGGTTTCCGGAATAGGAACAAAAATTCATGTCCAGCATCCAGATTCCACTGACAGATATCTTTGGTATGCTCTAGGTTGTCAGATCGCATCGAAATTATTGGACAACCATCCGCATTCTTTTGGCTGGAAGGCCGGAAGGCCTGCCTGATTGGTCTTCTGGGTTTTCCCTGATCCCACCACTGGTAGCCTAGAGTATATTAATGCATCGATTTTTATCTGTAACGACATTGCACCAAGTCACCCCGCAATGGCTCCCGTACAAGCCGAGTTCGGAGCAGCCCTTTTCAGCCTCGCACTGCCTTTGTACGTCGAGATCAACCAAACCTCTTCTTTGTCCTAATATCCTGACTTTAATTTCTAGGCTATCCTCTCTGGTATTTTCTGTGTCCATCGATGCGACAGTACTCGAGACTTATTTCCCCTCGTCAGCAAATAGGATCATTGATCACCTGGGGCTTACAGGGAGTACTATGTGTCCAAGTCTGTGAGTCTGCTCCGACTTTCGTTATATTACCATAGCTTGACCTCGTGCAAAGATAACTATTATTTAAGTTTCCCGAAGGATCCTCTGCACATGAAGGTGCTGGTGTACGGCTCCTTGATCCTGGAGTTAGTGCAGACCCTCATGGTGACGCACGATGCGTATGAAGTGTTCGCCAAAGGTTTCGGAGACATAACAGGCCTGAATGATTTGCACCTTCTCTGGTTCACGCTACCCATCCTTGGCGGCGTCGGTCAGTCGTCCGACATTCTAGCCTGACCTCTCCTGCTCGATGCTGATGACAAGTTGCTCGCAACATTGATACAGTCGGTTTGCTGTGCCATTTAACATTCGCTTATCGTATTTGTCTACTATCGGAATCAAGGATCACAGGAGGTGTGATCGCTGCCGTGAGTGATGGATCCTGTCACTGTGTGGCGTTAGCCTTTCTGCTCACACGGCCTCGTTTCCTTTTCATTTTGGATGCATAGCTGGCTTTGTGCGCTAGCGTCTCAGCTTTTGCATTCGGAGGAAAGCTCTTCGCTGCAGGCATCCTCTCCGAGTTGGTCAAAACCAAACACATCTATCTTACTTGTGGAGTAGGTCCAAATGCTCATGTCGATAGTGTTCGATGCTGATTCCGATATTTCTTTTGTTTTAGATGTGGAACGGATCTGGGGCGCTTTGCGATGTTATGATCGCCTCTTTCATGACATACTATGTGGGTGATTCCGCCACACTGACATTAGTATCATGTTTCTTGACAAACGTCTAGTTATCAAGAAACCATACTGGTTTCCGAAACACCGACTATCTCATTACTCGAATCATCCGTCTCACCATCGAAACTGGTGTCGCTACAGGTAAGAGGAGCCTTCCTGAGCACTGCATCTCCATCGACTAAACACTTCCTTTTCAGCGACTGCTTCTATCGCGAGCGTCATTCTATTCGTGGGCTTCCGCCAGAGAATAACCACCAGCGTGTATTTCATCGTGCCAGCCATTATGATCACCAAGCTGTATTCAATCACCATTGTGGCAACCTTCAACAATCGTCCCCACGCTGTCGGTGGACCGCCGCCCTTGGTAGACGTCGAAAACGGTTTTGATGAGAATAAAACGTATTCCCGCAATCTAGATCATCTAACTGGAGAAATCCGGATTGGACGCACGGTAGTCCAGCAGGTCTGGAAGGACGATGTGCCTCTGTCGCACCTTCATGTAAGCAAGCTGTTCCTTTCTGTAAGATAAACAGATTTCCTGAAAGCGATTTTATCTCCCATAGATGTGTGATGGAGAGAGCACGCCGTCAATCAAAGACGACACCGACTCTTCCAGGAAAGTGCAAGAGACCTTCACGCAGGTCAGAGAAGCTCCTCAGAAATTCTAGACAAATGCGGACAGCATGGCTGGTGCCAGCTGCTCAACACACTTAAATTTTGTAGCCAAGGACAACCTACTCTCAGCCAGCGAAACACGGGTCGATGAGCAAAAATTTGTACGATAATATTTGTATTGAAAGACATACTTTCACATCCATTGATCAAGACTTGAGTGAACGGAGGACATTAGTCAATCGTTCTTTCCTCATCGGTATCCACAATGTCTCTCCCCCAGCCGAAGTCGCCTGCGCGGACACAATAAGACTATGGTCCCTAAACTCTCCCAACAGCGCACGAAGCGCAGTGTCGCTCGTGGCATAGAAATTCTCTCTCGCCTGCATGAACAAATGATCGTATGCTATTCCGAATTGTTGCAGGTCGTTTGATGCGCTATCCTCTGCGTTTTCGATGTTTTCAAGCTGGATATTTCCGAGGAGTATGAAGAGCTTTTGGGCCTTCTGGGTGACAGACGCCAGGATATGTGACGCTGCGGTTTCGCTCATCGCGGTGGCGTTTTGCGCTGCAAGTCCATCGACCTTACGGCGTGCACCGCCTGCATGAGCGCCTGATAGCGAAGACCGATCGACGAATGCCAGTTCGAAGTCGTAAGACACGAGAGTGGTGAGGTCGTGCCACAGCCAAGCGAATCCTCGTGATGGAGTAGAATCAGCCTTGAGCTCGTCGGGCTTTCGAGAGAAAATCTCGGACGAGGACCATAGGAGGGGTGCGTTGATGTGGTCAATGGAGGCGATGATGTGTATTCGTGGATTGTGGGCTAGAAGTGCGAGTATAGATTTGGCTTTTGCGGTGCGGAAAGGAGAAGCGTCGATATTGTGGATGATGACGTAGAGGTGCACTTTTTGGGAGGTTTTGGTGAAGAAATCATGGATTCTGCGCGCTTGTCTGTCGACATTGGTGGAAGGTAACTCGAGGTCCTGCATACCGGGGATATTTTCTATTGAGTTCAACAGGTCTTTCAGATTGAAATCAGGTTGGAAACCGTTAGCGACGACAACATGACCCCGTTTGGCACAGCAATTAGTCGCGAATTGATTTAAAATGCGTCGTTTCGATCCTAGCCCATAGCAGACGATATTGAACCCTTCGTTCAGTTCGCAAATATACCGAGAAAACACGAGCTCGCGGTTCTTTTCTGAGAGAATGATCGGCTGAATTGGAGGTAGACCTTTCGATGCAGATCCGATTGCGTCTGCATATTCCTCGGGGCTCAGGGGAACAACAAGTTGAGAGTAAACGTTGGATGAAGTTTGGACTCGCCCGGGTTTGTTGTACATGAAGTATGCGTCAAAAGCCGTCTGCACTATGATATTGCTGTGCTCGACCAGATCCTTGGCTTTCCCCTTCCCTTTTAGAGGCGAACTGAATGTGGCATAATTGGGAAAATCCTCGTTCCCTCCGGATTCATCTGATAAGTCGGCGTCTTCTACTTCTTCTTCTTCACTTGAGACCTCCGGCTCTTCGACAAATAAGGATAATTTTCGGGGCATCTTCACGACCAAAAGAAATACTGAGGACTGAGGTATGGAAAGAGCTGAATGAGTGCACTGTATCGTCTGCGGCCAAACGCGTCGCTTCAGTATTATTTGCTCCTGTTGACTATGAGCTTCTTATATCACATGACCAATCCTGAGGCGCGTGGGAGTCAAGTGGGAGTCCGAGTCTCCTGGCAAGTCTCGTCCCAACTCCTTAAAATTCTTTCCTCCTACTTATTTTCAGCCACTCGACTTCTTCAATTTCGGAAAGAGAAAAGTATGAATGGTTAAATACGGAGACCCGAAATAATTCACCTCTTAACTGCCTGTTTATACGGTTAATCCTCGCCAAGGGTGAAGCCTTTCGACTTCGAACTTCCTCGCTGACTTGTTCAATCTGCCACCTTGGGAAGGGAATGAAGACACCGGACGCATTTGCATGCCTATATGTCCTCGCAGACTATATGGAACTAGTTCTACGTGATTACAACATACGCCTATGGTAAGTACGGCTTCCCGACATTGTGGCGAAAATCGACCGCTGTACTGAACTCCGTCTAATAAAATATTCACGCATCCACCCCCCATAATAACAATACTGCATTTTTATAGAATGACCTGGCGCTCACGTCTTCTCGGTAACTCGTCGGCTAGGCACAAGATGCCTTCAGGGACGAACAGTTGTATATAAGCTCGAAACTTGGCCTGGGCATGAATATACCATCGAAACACTTCGACTGTAACTACCGGTCATGCTCTCTTTTACTGGAATCCTCGTTGGCCTCTTGGCTTTCTCTCAATCCCTCACCTCTGCCACCCCCACGACCGATTTTGGCGCTTCGAAGAACTGCACGACGACGCTACCCCCTCCAAGATCGGCTGGCAAGCTGGCTCATATGGGAGTCAACATCGCTGGATTCGACTTTGGCTGCGGTACCGATGGCGTTAGTGGAAACAATCATCTCTTGACTTGTAAAAATTAACTTGTCATTTTCCAGACTTGCACTGCTGCTGGAGCTTGGCCCCCGCTGACTCAATTCTATGGTAGGAGTTAATAGTTTTCCAGAAATACACGACCCAACCCACATTGACCTTGCCTGTAGGAAACGATGGTGCCGGCCAGATGCAGCACTTCGTCAAAAACGACGGTTTCAACACCTTCCGTCTCCCCGTTGGTTGGCAATTCCTGACGAATGACATCGAGAGTGGAGTCTTGAACTCTACTAACTTCGCGAAATACGACGCTCTCGTGAAGGTATGTTTAGTTTCCAGTCAATTCTTTATAAATATGTGCTGATAGGATACAGGCTTGCTTGGGTACCGGCTCACACTGCATCATCGATATCCACAACTACGCCAGGTTCAATGGATCTGTGAGTTTGAACTGTATAACCACATAGGAAAGCGCCCATAATATTATTTTCATCAGATTATTGGCCAGGGAGGACCCAGCAATGAAATGTTCGCACAGCTGTGGTTCAACATTGCATCCCATTACAAATTCGAAAGTAACGTCATCTTCGGAGTGTACGTCAGTGTCATCTTCCCCAAAAGTCTTTAACTCACTTGTTTTAAAGAATGAATGAGCCCCATGATGTCCCAGATATCAATCTCTGGGCGCAGACTGTGCAGAAGGCCGTCACTGCGATCAGACTGGCAGGGTCAGTGAAAGGGTAATACACTCAGCAGCTTCACATGTACTAAGACAAACCTGCAGAGCTGTCACGCAAATGATCTGCTTCCTGGTAACAACTGGACTTCCGCTGCCACTTTCGTCTCCAATGGATCAGCCGATGCTCTGAACAAGGTCGTCAACCTCGATGGTCCTAAGCACAACCTCATCTTCGATGTCCACAAATACCTCGACAGCGACAACTCTGGTACCCACAGGTACATCAATATCATCTTTTTCGTTGCCGCAATTTGCTGATCGATTGACGTCGTAATACTAGTGACTGCGTGACCAACAATATTCAAGAAGCCTGGGCACCTTTGACTCAGTGGCTGCGCTGCAACGGACGACAGGCTCTTAATACCGAGACTGGAGGAGGAAACACCGATTCTTGTGTTACTTTCCTCTGTCAGCAAATCGCTTTCCAGGCTCAGAACTCTGATGGTAAAATTCATCGAGCTTGTGAACGATTTCCGTGCTGATAATTTATTCAATGACAGTCATCCTCGGATACGTTGGCTGGGCAGCTGGTTACTTCGATAGCAGTACGCAATTTCTTCAATAATTCATTTTACAAGTGCTGATTTCAGATGACTTTTGCACCTCTCGACTAGCCTACGTTCTCTGTGAGCAATGTTTCCTGTTATTGCTATCAAACGACTAATATGCTCTCTGCTTACAGCCGAAGTTCCCACCCAGAATGGCACCACCTGGACCGACTCCCTGCTCGTCCAGAGCTGCTTGGCCCCAATTTCAGGTTCTCAAAAGGGTTCAACGTCGTAAACGATGAACGTCAGACATGGACATGTTTGAATGTATAAAATGGAGGTTTTGGTGGTTCCAAGACTAGATTGTTCCTTACTCTCCGAGTCGTGCTATGTCGCATTTGGATGATGCATCTAAGTTGTGTAAGAATACGGTAGGAATGTATAAGTACATACAGTTTTAGTACCTCCATTTTGCTTTATTGCGTCCTGTGTGCGAAATCCCAGTATGTGCTCTCACTGGGCTAAGCGTCGAAAGAACATTCCACAAAATTAATACGGTCATAATTTTATATGAAGAGATCATCGCTCGTTTTTTCTGTATGTACTTAATTGTAATTTCTAACCAGATGTGAAGCTCATGAGCATGAACTTCAAGTTGACTATCGCGATTGTCGCCCCTAAGTCCCTAAGTAGTTTTAGGCTCGGATCAAGCTCCCTTATCAGGATGCCGCTGTTTGTTTTTGTGTATATTGATTTATGTGGAGACAGCACATCCTGACAAGGGGCTTGCTTCAATGTCCGCGATTCTGGGGGGTTGTTTGTGGCCACCGCTTGGACCAGTCTCCACACCTATGCCTTAACCTTTGCTGGAAAATTTGTGTTTGGACATGTCTCGGAGGATTTCGCCTACTTAGAATCTTACAATGTTTTCAACTGGTAAAGATATGCGTGAAGCGGTGTGCTATATTTGAGCTTTTTATCTTACACATCAATGTATCACCAGTTGTGCATCCTGAGCTCTATAAATTTGTAAGAGGCATATAAGAGAACATTTTTATATGTTCCATCAAAAATATCCACGTAGAGTGAGCCAGAGACCTCTCTTTCGAGGTTAGAATCTCAAATCCGATGTTATTTCGATACATCAGTATTGAGCACGTGACCTCCGAATAAAAAATATCCGGAGTCCCACTACAATCCCAATAATCATCGAAATCTGATTATCGAAATCGATATTCCCTCCCAATCCCTCCTGCACCGACCACTTGCTCCAAATGAACGTCCCGCATCATGGTATACCATGTAGTACTTACTTAAGAGTCGATGCATCTTTGCACGCACGCGCCGCACGCGGTTGCCGCGCGTATGTGACCGTTGTGACAATCGAGCATCACGGTAGCTTCTCGTCATAAACCACCTCAGCTATGAGCCACGACAACATCCTGAGCTCTCAGGTATTTTTTAAACGACCATAATACTATACTAGTATACTTGTGTCAACTTTGCTTGGTCGAAAACGATACCGCTGTTTTCAAGATCCTGTTTTTCTGATTTTACACATACCCGGGGTTCCATATCCTTTTGAAATAAAATGGAACGTATTTTCGACGATGTAAAGACACATTTGCATACAACTACATCTTAAGTGTCCATTTCAGCAAGAATTGTAGATGCGCGTTGAGTGTGGCGAGTGTAGAGGCTGCACGAGCAAGCCCTTGTTTTGATGGACTTTGAAGCAAGCCCCTTCTGCGAAGGTGCCCGGGAACCGGGCCGCAGCGGGGCTTGCTCCGAACCTAAAGTAGTTTGCCAGTGCCCTGAGTTTGCGATTGTTTATCGATTATCAATGATCCTTCCCGCCGCGATCTCCGCAACTCCGTTGATCGCTCTTGCCCAATTTGGTACGTAGCCAACCTCCACCACTACCGCTTGTATTCATGTCTCCCTCTCTCTGAACCCTCAATTTTCAGCGGCCATATGGCCTTGACCGTATGCATGTAGCGTGCGAAGACAACAGATATCGGTGCTGAATCATGATGACTTCTGCATCGGTATTGTGCGTGCTGTAGTTCTGTTTAGCCATTTAGGATATTTCAGCAAGCGGCAGAATCCACAACGGCACAACCTCTCAGAATGAACTCGTTATCAGTCTCCAGTGTTTGACCGCAGGTCACCACACGCGTCTCTGTGCATGTTCAAGGCCGACGAATTGTCTATCAGGTTACATTAATAGCTCAATTCTCGTTTTCGAGTCTCCTCTAACTTCGACCAAGACTTCGACATCACCGTCATAAACTCCGAGCGTGGGGACACATGAGCTCCTTATACGGATAATTCTCGCCAAGGTTTCTCGCCTAGGTTCTTGGTGATTCCTTTAGCCTCGGCGGATGCATTGAAGACGGAAATAACCACTGGTCAGCTCTAATGACATGCTAAAAATACCGCCAGTTGCTCTCGTCTTGTGCTTTTGAGGGCGATTACCGACGTTGAGGCGAAAAACACCCGTTTTTGGTTACGTTGCTACTCGTTTTCATGGGCTATGTGCATGATATGTCGCGTATCCAACGCTGCTGCATGACCTAACAATCGTTATTTCTCCTGGTTCCCTTCGGTCACTCGTCGGACGTCAGAAGGTGGCGAAAGTATGGATACTGCATGGTGGAAGATATATAACATGGTTAGTGAGACGGGGCCACATATCATCACCCAGCCATACAACCCCTGCGATGACTGTCTTCGCTATATCGCTCCTTTTCGGTCTTGGCGCCATCGCCAAAGTCAACGCGCAGTCTCCCTTGTACGGGCAATGTGTGTCATCTCAGTTATAAAACTTGTTCCGTGCATTGACAAATTTTCTCGCTTAGGTGGTGGCACTGTGAGCCGTGTTCTATGACGTTATATGAGGGGCCATACTGATATATAATCTCGCAAAGGGCTGGAGTGGAGCGACGACTTGTGTATCTGGATCAACTTGCGTTGTCTCCAACCCTTGTACGTTCAATCGCATGCATGAATTTCGTGGGTAAAAGGCTTACAATGATCCAGACTACTCGCAATGTCTTCCTGGCGCCGCAAGTTCTAGTACAAGTATTAGCGCGGCTCCGACCTCGCAGCCGGTTTCTACAACTTCCACGGCACCACCCTCTACCACAGTGTCCTCGCCTGCTTCGTCTCCTTCCGCGACATGTACCAGCACAACCAGGAGAGCTACCGGAACGCTTTCCCATGTGGGAATCAACATCTCAGGGTTCGACTTCGGTTGCAACTCTGATGGAGTGGGTATTTTCAACCAAGTCATTATGTCTCCATATTGATGGATTCTGTATCACAGACCTGCAACGCTAGCGGTGCTTGGCCTCCCCTCCTAAAATATTATGGTCTGTTGCTTTCTCGTGACGATTCTACCAACCATTTATTTTTTTTATCTCAGGCCACGACGGTCAAGGACAGATGACACATTTCGTCAATGACGACGGCTTTAACACCTTCCGTCTCCCAGTCGGATGGCAATTCTTGACCAATGACGCTGAGACCGGTACTTTGAACGAGACCAACTTCGCCGAATACAACGACCTCGTCAATGTCAGTTATTTTTTATTTTTGCTTTATGGGCGGAGAGCTCACCTTGCCGTTTCTTTGCTTTGAATAGGCTTGCTTGGGCACGGGAGCATTCTGCATCGTTGATGTCCACAATTACGCCAGATTTAACGGAGAGGTATATTCCATTTCTGTTCTTGAAAGGATGTGTGCCGATATATATTTTGTTTCCTTCTAGATTATTGGCCAAGGAGGACCCACCAACGATGTCTTTGCCGCTTTGTGGAGTTCACTTGCGGCGAAATTTGCATCAAACCCCAAGATCATCTTCGGGATGTTCGTATCGCTTTTTCTTGTCTGTACGCGTTCAATATAGCTGACGGTCGTTAATCCTTTAGTATGAATGAGCCCCACGACGTTCCCGACATCAATCTGTGGGCTCAGTCCGTGCAAGCTGCTGTCACCGCCATCCGTGATGCTGGGTAGGTTTGAAAATGCGCGAGTAAATCTTTTGGACACTTTGCTCATAAGTGACGTGTTCAGTGCTACTTCACAAATTATCCTCCTCCCTGGCAACAACTGGACCTCTGCTGAGACATTCGTGTCCAATGGATCTGGCGCAGCTCTCTTGACAGTCACCAACCCCGATGGCAGCACTACCAACCTTGTCTTTGATGTCCACAAGTACCTTGACAGCGACAACTCTGGTACCCACAGGTAATGATTCCTTGATTTTATATAAGCTTATTTGACGCTTAATTGTGCTGCAACCAAAAGCGACTGCGTCACCAACAACATCGACAATGCTTGGGGTCCTCTTGCTGAATGGTTGCGCTGCAATGGCCGCCAGGCATTCAATACAGAGACTGGTGGAGGAAACACTGCTTCCTGCGTCCAGTTTCTCTGCCAACAAATTGCTTTCCAGGCTCAGAACTCTGATGGTAATCATCCTTTTTTGCCTTTTGAGTGACTGACTGCAAGTGAACCTGCTAACGCCGCCTATCCCCTATCTTTTTAGTGTTCCTCGGTTACGTCGGCTGGGCTGCTGGAAACTTCGATCCTAGTGAGTAATTCGATGCTGTTGGTCGCTCGGACAAATAGCTGACTCCGCGGGGTTTTTTTAGGCTACGTGCTCAGTAAGTTGATATCTGTATTCTATCTTTGGCTCTCCTCTAATGTTTTCTGGCAGGCGAGGTCCCAACCCAGAATGGCAACACATGGACCGACACTCTGCTTGTCCAGAGCTGCCTGGCTCCTTCTTCTGGCTCACAGAACGGTTCGACCTCCTAAAGATGAAAATGAATTGGTTCTGGTGCATCGTAGACTCTATCAAAAGAATACTATATATTTGCTGCAATCACTCCTCGCTGGGCTTCTTTCCCCTTCTTCATGACGTGATAACGCTGACGCTATCTCGAAGAAATTGTTATCTGCTTCTGCAGAACCAGAACTGTTCCAGAACAGTCGGTTGAAATTTTTGCTGGGTGATTTCGAGACAAAAGATTGCTGAAGCGAGCAATAAACTACTGTCCGATAATGAAATTAGGTTCTGTTACCTTAGTCGTACATGCCCACCACTAGTACTGGCATGAAGGTGGAATAGTCCTGATAGAGGTTGAGCTACAAAAGTAACCATGGACCCATATTACCCCTTTCGTAGAATCTCGGCTTCCTGATTCAGATTTACATCCGGAGTATGTTGCGCAGGTGCGGCACCGCCGCTGACCTTTTTCCTTCTACTCCTCCTCGTCCTCGGTGACGCCCGCCATGGATTACTGTCTCCATTGCTTTGGCAAGTCCAAGTCTACAGATACTGAGCGAGAGCCTTTGCTTCCAAAGCATCAACCAAGAGTTGAGTCGCAGGCAAAGGTGGAGCGGCCCGTTGTGGAAAAAATCGTGGACGTGCTCGCTGCACTCAACGCTGGGAAACTTCCGACGCAGGACCAACTGTCGCGCTTCTTGCAGGCCCTACTGAAGTCCGAGCTTTTGAAGGAGGATAACGGAAAGGCAGTCTCTGAACATGGACCTATGAGCAAACAGGGGCGCAAGGTCCTACGAGATGTAAAATGTCTTGTGCAGGCATTTCTGCAGTTCGGGATGGAAAAGAATGGTACCTAATGTGATTTATTTCCTACTCTTACTCTACTAATCCTAATCTGTGGATATAGCGGATAATAAACTGCAAGAACTATACTTCCAAGTTGTGCAGATTGATTCGCTTCCGGTCGAAGTCAATGTCGACGCAGCCTCCAAGGCGGGGAAAAGTGCGTTGGACGCGACAAAACAAGGTACCTCCAACATCCTAGAGCAAAGTAAGTTCGTCACTCGTCCTCCAGACGACCTTCTCAACGCGCCTCTAGCCCCCATGCAAGACCAAATCGCGTTCGACGCGGCCACTTTCCTCCACGCATTCCGCACGCTCTTTGAGGGGTTCATAAAAGCACCGTCCCTCCGCCTACTCCTCGTCGATGTGATCTCCATCGCTAGCGACCTCGTATCCAACGCTGCCGCAGAGGTTGGACGCGTTGTGGTAGAGCAAGCCGGGGGCATTGAGATCGTCAGCGATGACATCATCAGCCAGGACGCTGGTGGTGAACTCAAAATGGAGGTATCGCTGGATGACGTAAAAAACAAAGGGAAGGAGGCGGCGGATAAGATAACAAGTGCTGCCCAAGAAGTAAAGACAGAATGGGAGGGTCTGGAGGTGGAAGCAGCCGATAAAACGAAGGGAAAAATACTGGAAAGAATGCAGGAGGTTAGTCGTTTGGAGGCTTCCCAGAGTAAAAATCTAATAAATTCCCCACTGTTACTAGGCCATGACCCGAGCCCAGAAAGATCAGGCTGCTCGCTCTGCGATCCGTGCAATTCTTATTCTCGCACGTAAATATGCAGACAAAATTGCTTCAGCGTCAGAGATCGCAGAAGAGACTATCATCGACGCGACAAGGCAGGCGAAGGACGCGCTCAACGATGCTGCTGCTCCAAACTACCCCCCACAACCATGCGGCCGGGCACACGAGAAAAAACCTTTCATCGACATCACCTCTGATGCCCTCCTTGAGGATCTCAAAGATATGCTACAGCGCATAGCGCAGGGGCATTCTTTAGATGGTCTGTTGTCAGCATTTGCACGCGTTGTCCGGGATTTGGATGAGGTCCCTCTCATTCTTGGAGATGAGATTAACGAAACCATCGAAGAGAAGGCGACGCAATCTGCGACGGATGTATCACCGTCGTCGCCCTCGCCCTCGCCCCCGCCCGAACAACGACCAAAGAAAGGGAAGAAGATGAACAAGAAAGCTCGCATGAGGGCCAAGAAGGCCCTGGGGAAGGAAAAGGAGGCTATGGAGAAGGGATCTATGTTATCGCCATCGGAATCTCAAGATATAGAAGCTCCAATCGGACAAGAAACCCCAGAAGAGCGAAGCACGAGCAATCCTTTGCGTTTGTATTTCTCTCGGATCGGAACATACATGGACAAGGTGCTGGATGAGCCAGGATGGGTGATGTCGAAAGATGGATCCAACACTCTCGAAGGCCTGTTCGACGATGGCGCCGAGTTGCTCAACGTTGTCGCTGATGTTGCCGTTGAAGTCGGAGAGGAGATCGTAGACGAGAAGCCGCCTAGGCCTGATCCCGGAAAACTCAAGCAGTCCGTTGATGAAAAAACCCGTCGCAAGTTCAGAGACGATTTGAAGTCACTTATGGATGAGGCTGAAACCTACGTTTCGGCTGTAGAGAACGACAAGACGACTATAAACGTCCTGCGCGCTTTCGACGCGCTTGGAGATGATTTATCTGGGTTCTTGCTCCAAGGTACCGACATCGGACGTCGCACCATGTACCAGGGTATAGCTAGCACGCATGCATGGACGTCCTGGGTCGGGTGGGCGATCCCTCATCTTATTCGCATGCTTCCTCGTGGCGCTATCCCTATCCCCTCCATCGAAGCCAAGACAGGGAACATCGAGGTTGCATTGCAAGCGCTTTTCGTCCAGGGGCTTGCTCGAGGAAACGAGGATCCAGTTGGATCCAGTTTGGCACCCGACGAGGTGGTGCTACAGGAATGGACGGAGGTGAGGATTGATATGGCTGAGCAACAGCGTCTGCCGAGCGGACGTGTTGAACCTTCATCTTCTTCTTTGTCAAAACCCGGTGTTCAGACGATCTCCCGCATCGCTATGCACATGGACGGCGTGCGAGCAAAGATCGAGGGCATGGGCTACTATTTCAAGTATACCAGAGGCATCATCGGATATGAAGATGAAGGTGTGCTCAGCGTCGACGTCGGAATGGGTTCGTTACACGATGGGCTTGCACTAGACATGGAGGTTGAGATCGAGAGCACCAATACGGCGTTCGATTCTGGCGTGGAGGCCCCAGAGATTATTGTCGAAGATCCAGAAGAACCTGCGAATATGAACGAGCAAGCCGCAGGCGCCACCAACGGCTCGGCTATCGAGCTCGAGAGAGCAGCCATCGCGGCCGCCGTTGATGCTGCAGAACCACTTTTCCGAGTCGTAGATGTTCAAGTGGCGATGCGTGGACTTAGGTTCAAGATTGACAAGAGCAGACACTGGATCTTGAACAAACTATTCCTTCAGCCACTCGCTGGACCTGTGGTGGCACGTGTGGTGCGACAAGCTCTTCAAGAAAAAGTCGGTGCCGCATTGGACGTCGTGTCAAAGGGTCTTGGGGCGGTGGTGAAAGAAGCAAAGCAAAACGGCGAGGTAAGACTTGCAAAGCAGAGGTCAGACACCGTGGAGCGGGCCGGGTCAGGTTTGTCGGAGGAAGAGGAACCGGAGGAGGGGTTGGCTGAGATTTTGAGTGATTGGTGGCGCGCAATCCTCCATGCTGGACCAATGGTATTTGGGTATGATGCCACAACCGACAGCGAAGGCCGAGACGACGCCGGCGAGGCGGTTAACGTGGAGACGACGACCAGAATGGACGCTACCACCAAAGGCGTCGTCTACACAAGCACAACTACAGAACAACCTTTGGGCACCCCCGCCATGGTGTATAACGAGTCCACAGACACGATGGAGAGAGGAGCACCCCAACCAGAGTCCCAGGAGGAGACGGTCATCGCTGTGGGTGGTGGTGCCCAGCTCTTTCCGGGTAAAGCTGGACCATATGGCGCGACGGACCAGGGTGAAGAACGAGGTATCCTCGAACAGGTCCGTGATACCACCAATGAAGGGGTCAACGCCGCGATACGAGGACTGCAGGAAGGGTCGGAGGCTGTCGAAAATATGGAAGGGCGCTGGGATGAACGTTCCAAGGAGGAGAGGCGATCCAAGAAAACGTGGAAGAGCAAGGCGTTTGATTTCTAGTCACTGCAGCTGATTTAGGGCGGTATTCTCGATTTTTTGGACGCATTTATTGCTTGATGCTGTAATAAAAGTAACACTTTAGCACGATATGACATATGGATTTTATAGGGTAGCACGTTATGTTGGAAATTATAGGCTTTCTCCATTTTGCATTCTAGTTCGCAATAAGCTGTCAGTGACGATCTAGATGCAAATGAAACAATCAAGGAAAACTCAGAAGTATTGACCGAGAGGGATGGGAGAGTTAGGAGTGATAGAAAACCAGTGGTAAGATTAACTATTGACTGGCCCAAGTATCGAGAAGAGGGTAAAGAGACAAAATCGGAGGAAAGGAAATGGATATCAAAAGATATTCCTGCGAAACAGAAATAAAATTAGTAGAGTTCTTCCTCCTCAGGCTTCCAGTTCTTCGCAACATCCCAATATCCCTTGAGCTTTTCACCGAGAAAGTCTCGTGCTTCCCGATCGGTAGGACAGCTCTTCGCCTTGAAGGCGCCGAATTCGCGGTCTCTGAGATCTCCTTCCCACACGAGGTAGCACTTGTTGTCCTCTAGCGATCGTGGTGTAGTTCCTTCTTCTTCGGCCTTGGCTTTTCCTTTCGATACTACTGTAGCACCGTTCGCCACCGCTTCTCCTTCCACGTCCGAGTCCGGTGTCTCGAGTTCCACGTCTTCGGCGCCTCTCGGACGTGCTGCCTCCGTCCAGGCGATGCGGCGCAGCATGAGATTCTTATAATTCCTGACGAACTTGGAGGCGCCTTCGATGTAGACTAGATTGAAGGTAGGATTGAAAATGCAGACGCCAGTGAGATTGAGTTGGTCCGCGTTCTTTCGAACTTTGAATTGGTGTGCAGGATCGCTGAGTATAAGAACCCTACGAAAAATAACATCAGATACATCCAGAAACAAAGAGACAAGAAAACGCACTTGAAGACTGCACCGTATATACCTTTCTTCTCCTCGTCTGCCTTCTTTGTCTCGACTTTGTCTCGCCGTTGCTCGTCGGTCAGTTTACGTTCTGCGTTCATCTTTTCGTGTGTGTGCCTTCGCATCGCGACCTCTCTTCGCACACGAGCCTCCACCCTTGTCGGGTCTTGCACGGCGTCAGTCGTCAACACCTTCATCATATTAACCAAGCGAACTGTGAAATCATCGAATCAGAAAAAGCGAGCCGCAAATTAAATGCAAAGGATCCTACCTTTAGGTGCGTCCGGAGGCAACAAGCCCATACGAATTCTGTCTCTCTTGTCCTGCAGCTCTTGCTTCCGCCTCAATTTCCTCATTTTCTTTTGTTCCTATAAAAGGATGTTAGTCATCGTCGTGCAACAGAAAATCTGGACAGACCTTCTTAGTCAACATCAAGGGTTTCAAGGCAACATTATTTTTCTCGTCCGGGGCGGGAATAGGGATAGGGTGTTGGATGTAAATGGTGATAGGAGACTCAGGTGTCTTGATATTGAGGTTTTCAAGGCCGAGCGTCTGGATATCGTCGTATTTCTTGTTAGGTAGAAGAGCTTCATCCCACCATTCCGATTCTGGTGGAGGAGCACGCTATTGCAAGTAAAATTAAGATAGCGGCCGACGTAAACAAAGAACATCATACACACTTTGATTGTTTTCTCGATACCCAGATCACCGTCCATACCAGCCTTCCGGGCGCTTTCCGCAATACGTTGCTTGAGAGCTTCCAGTTGTTGTTCTTGCCTCATTTGATTACCAAGCGCGACATATTTTCCCTTGGTGTTGAAATGGAATTTTCGACCGGCCTTCTCTCGTGGTGCACCTTCAAATCCTGTACTCTCTTTGCTGGCCACACTGTATGGGTTCGCAGCAGGGCTAGGAGTGGCAACAGGCATAGGCGTCGGTGTCGGTGTGGGCTGATTGCGTACATTCGCTCTGATGGACGCGAACTTGGGCTGCATGGGCTTGTATCTGTCCTTCTTCGACTGAGGTAGTGTAGGCGTCTGATCAAGCAAGAGAGGATGTGCGGCCATCTTCAAACCCGCGCCCTGCTGCGTTTGTTCGGTAGGAGTTCCTTTCTTCTTCCCACTTTGCGCCAATGTCTAGGTTCTCAAAGTCAGAAAAATCAACGAATGCACGGAGGGATTGACGGACCATGTACGGATTATCTTTGATTGCAAGCTTGCTCTGCGCATCCGCGACACGTCGTTTGGCTTCAGCCACACGGCGAACCAGATCATCCGAGATGCCTGCGGAAGGGGTGCCTGAGCCTGACGCGGGGGTTGCAGGAGTTGGTCCACTTGAAACAACGGGTGATGGCGTAGCAGCATAAACTACCTTCGATGGCATGGATGCTGGCACGATGGGCACTTTGGGTACCGGTGCTGCAAGGCCTACATGAGGCCTTGCTGTCGTTACACTGGCTAAGGCAGGATTTTTCCTCATCATGGCAGCATGCTTAGCTGCGATTTCGGCGCGTTTTTGAGCGATAAGTTCAGCAGCTGAAAGCTATGACAAGCATCAGAATTTGAAGAAGACTGAGGAAAAGAGACATACACCGCTGGCGGAAGTTGAAGGCCCATTAGAACTTGGGGTATTCTGAGTGCGAAAGAGGTTGGAGACACAAGTCAGGAGCGGTTTGGAGGGGAAATTCACCTTCGATAGGGTGTATAGGAGAGAAATTACTCACGTCACTAGAGAATAAATAAAGTGAGAAGTCAGATATCAAGAATATAAGAATGAAGGAATGACTACAGGGACAACCGACCTTTTCAGTTTCTTGTTGCTGGCGCTATCGGCGCCTGTACCCTCAAAGGCACGTTTTCTGTCGCTCATTGAGGTCGAAATGTAAAGAAAAGAGAGTCAGGAATAAGCGTTTGAGATCGCGGTCGGGGTCGACTTGAAGTTGTTGGTGGTGCGGACGAGCAAGTGTTGTGACTCAAAGACGGTGACATGGACACAACACTTGTGACTTTAGTTATTGATCTAATCTAATCTCATTCTATCTTCTACCGCAAATCAACTGGAGGCTAGTTACGTAAGCATTATGTTTTCTCTCTCTTCCATCACCCGCCGCACATTGGGCGGTGGAGGTCTTGCTCGAGCTCAACAACCTTCGACACAACATCATGTCAACACTGTGCTCTCTCCGTTGAGTCTTTTCACCCGTGGGCGTGCACAATTGGCACCGAAACAAGTCAAGAATATCAAACGTCACAAGGGACGCATCCCAATCCCGACTGGAGGTTCTACCAAGGGTACCACACTCGCTTACGGTGAATGGGGTATAAGGATAAAGGGTAATGGCGCAAGGCTGACCGCCAAGCAGCTTTCGACTGCGCAAGAGGTCATCTTGAAGAAGCTGAAGATCTTGAAGGGTAGCCAGGTGTATCTCAGAGTCTTTCCCGATATCCCGGTCTGCATAAAGGTGCGTATGTAGTATTGGTACACAGTGTATGCGCTAAATCTGGCGTGTTAGGGTAACGAGACGCGTATGGGTAAAGGAAAAGGAACCTTCGAGTTCTGGGCTACTCGGTCAGTGTGCAGCTTCTAACAATCTCATTTTTGCTCATTTAAGATCCAGTGTTCCCATCGGACGCGTCATTTTTGAGATTGGTGGTGTTCCAATTCGTGAAGAGCTTGCTCGGGATAGTGCGTGTCTTGTTCTGCTCGATATCTGTGTACCTCGTCTAAACGACTTGAAAAGTTCTTCGTCAAGCGGCTGCCAAGCTTCCAACAAAAATGGAGTTCATCAACAAATCAACACCCCCTCGACTAGGGTATCTGGTTTTAACACCTCCGAAACCGGTTACCATAGATCCATCCACTATTCCGGAAGGCGCTGTCACCGCCGTTACTCAGCCTACCCTTTCATGACGCTCTCAGTATACAATTAAAACTTGATGATTGGTAAACCGTTTCCTTTCATACTGGTTGCCGACGCCTGGATCCCATCCACCGGAATACATTACACTAGGTAACTGTGCGCGGCTTCAACTACTAGTTCTGGAGACAGGTTTACATCACAATAACTAGTGCTAAGAATTTATCTGCATCTACGTGCTTAATCGTCAAAACGGTACTGAATCACAGAGTCATATGTGCCAGCAACACGACGAGAAAACAACAAAAGGCCATTTTTTTGGCGTAGAAGCATACATTAGTAACTTACGTTAAGCTCTATCAGCATCCTAATTTTCAAAGGGATAGAGGAATGACAGAGATATAGCCGATGCAAAATGAGCTAAGAAACGACAATTTCTTTTGCACGTATGTACTAAGTAGTACTTGGCTTTGTTTGTACGGGCAGTTGAACCCTTACAGAATGATTGCTCGCCGCTACGCTCGCAATGAAGCGTAGGTATCTATATATACTCGAGTATATTACGACTCAGATCCAATTTGGTTGAGGATCTGGCGAGTGTTGCCCACTGCAGAAGTACTTGTATTGTTCAAAAAGTTTGCGGTCATTTGCGAAACATGCGCGGCTCTAGCCTTCAGGGTCTTCTCTCCTACCACCACCCCTAATAAAATGCAACGTGGCCCCACAAAGTGACAGACTTGATCTGTGTTCCGCCTTGGCGTCCTCAAGGCTTTCTGGATTGCCATCATCTATAGGGATTTGCATGAATGCCTAGGTTGAATTTCGAGATAGACGAAGCGACCTTGTTGAAGGCATACAAAATCGGCACGCTCACACCCAAGTACGCGACCTTGCTGAAGGGACTCTCCGTTTAGTTGACTGGCCTGCCTTTGCAGAAAATGGGAAGAAGTCGACCACGAATTCGAAGATTCAGTAGCAAGTTCATTGCTGAGTCCAGGAGATAGAGAAGGAGACGCGCTGGGGCTAGGGACTGCTCGAAAGTACGTGTATCTGCCTTGCGTCTGAAGGCATTTCTTGACTCGTCTGGTTTTGCAGTCTGAGAGACCTGGACATTGAATCCAGTACGCGTGTTTTTTGTTGAATTGTCGTCTGGAACGAACGAACTAAGCGAATGCCATAGAGGCCAGTGTCTCAATCACCTCGAAAACCTTCGACCCCGCCGCGTATCTCTCTGCGGCGCACCCCAATGCTACATACAACGACCTCGTGAATGGCATTGCCTACCTTCAAAACTCAATCGAAGCGCGTTCTGAGGCACTCCGTATTCTGGTGGAGGACAACTTCGATCGTTTTGTGGCTGTTAAAGCCTCTACGGACGGTGAGTCTGCTTCAGATGGGCCAGTAGTCTTGACATGACGTGTCTACAGTTCTATTCGAGGACATGAAGCAAGGGATATTGGCTCCAGAAACCGAGTTTGCCTCAAAGCCGCTTCGCGATCATCTTAAACGTACGTTTGACGCGTCTATCTTGCGCATGGGCTTTTGCTTATACGGCTTTATCTAGAGGGGGCGCGGAAAGCGAACCAGATATTTCTGCCTCTCCTGGAAACCGCTTCAAAGGCACAAAAACTACGCACCACCCTTGGGGTGTTTGAACGTTCCAAGTTCTTTTTCAATTTACCAACCTTCATCATGGAATCCATTGACGCCGTAAGCGCATATATGTGCAGCCTCGTCTTAATTCTTGACTTTTGGATTTTCAGGGTCGTTACGAACTTGCATTACGCGATTACAAGAAAGGGAAGTATTTGCTCGAAAATCGGCCGAGTCAGTTACTCCCTATTGCATCCACCAAAGATGCTCCGACCTCGGTCTACTCTCAGCAGCAGCAGCAGCAAACACGCATATTGAACAAGGTGTGGGGAAGCGTGGAAAAGGCCATGGATGAGATGAGGAAGGTCCTTGTTGCTCAGCTCCAAGATTCGACGAGAAGCGTCGAAGAGCAAGAAAAGACTCTAGAGTGAGTTGCTGGCTTTCTTTCATTATCCTTCATCCCAGGCTTATGCCATGGTTGTAGAACGCTGCTGGAATTGCAAGCGAATGACGACCCCGTTTGGACGTACTTTGATAGTCACCACGCACATATAATGGATAAAATGAGCGCCTCGCATCGTGCATCTATAAAATTGGTCGATGGTGAGACCCCTTCCTTATTGCTGAGAAGCTAGCGCTCATTTCCATTCAGGAGCCCTCCGAACCTCGCTTGACACGAAAAGTCCCAAATCTCTAAACGCATCATTAGAATCACAATTACAAACCGCCATATTACGACTGGAGGCAAAGAAAGCAGACGTCTTGATTGGTATCTACCACTTCTTTGTTATTCCAAGCTTCCGGGTTCTGATTTATCTCTATTTTCAAGCCAAATCCGCGGGAGAGCCGACATGGGAGGCGATCCTTGAATCAGTCAAGACAGTTTCTGAAGCTATCGCATCATCTCTTCCCAGCTTTTGGCGCATTTCGAAGGGCTTCATTGATGGAAAATTCAGGAAGGTAATTACATTATATTCTAAAGTAAAGTCGGGATCTATCTTTGCTAATGTTACAAGCTAGACTTCAAGCTCAGCTGGAACGAGACGAAGCTCGACCCAATGTCGAACCATGGCATTCGATATCGTCAAACTCTACATTTCGCTTATCTCTCAGCTATTCGTCCTGTCCGATATGGTCGTCATGACCTCCCCCAAAGCCAATGGCGCAAAATATAGTCCTCCTCCTCTCCTTCCCACCAACTCGCATTCTTTGTCAACGGCATACCATCTCCAAAAGATATTCGCGGAGGTGCAGGAATGCGTCAACGAGATCAATGCGCTGGATATTTCCCTCGAGGTCAAAAACGGACTGAAGAGCCTTATGAAAGTTTGAAGTGGAGATTTGAGGATGTACTTACCCACGAGTGGGTTCGAGGTAAATTTCCCTTTGTCTATCCAATGTTCTCGTTGCTTACTCAGAATAATGGATCTCAGATGCAAAATTATTCTACCATCTCGAATCTTGGATTGCGAGCCCCGATGACCCCTCTTGTACGCAATACCTCTCCCAATTTGAACTCTTCCAAAGGCACATGACCACCTCGGCATACAAAATTGCTGCTGGCGTTGAACCTCCGTCAAAATCCTCGAAACATCCGGCGATTCCCCAGGTTTTCACTACGAAAATTACGAAGGCTTTTCTTGATGCGATATATGCATTCTTGGATGGGCTCGTCCTTCTTACTTCTGAACAGTCTCCGACCTTGAAAAAATTCATGCTTGTGGAGGTGGAAAGGGAGGATTCAGTGGAACTGAGCATACATTCATTGGTTAATTTGAAAGATTTCGTGAGTCAAACGTTTTAAAACCCTCTAGCTCCCTATTGACTTCTGTCTGGAGAACAATCGTCTGCTCCTGGTCATCTCAAACGTTAATCATTTCTCAAACGTCGATATACCGAATATGATATCTCGATTGGAAAGTGCATTTGGACTTTCTTTACCGGAAGATAGATATGTGCGTGTTCTCTTCCTTCCAAAATCCCATCTTGGTCGAACTGACCCATCTACGTTCTACAGACCCTGAACAGCGTGGTGGAGGAACTTGAAAAAACTCTTCTCGATAGCTATGTCAAACCTAGAGCCGATATAATCAAACTGCACTTCCAAGATGCAGTCGCCAACAGCGAGGTTGATTGGTATAGAATCTCTCAACCTGTCGGTAAGCATCTTTTCGCGCCTTGACGTGAGTTCCTTCTTATCGAACCTTTTTTGAAGCTATTCGCCCTTATGTTTACGAAATCATGAACTATCTCGTCGAAGTGCATGCGCAACTTTGCAGTGTTGCACTGTCTCTCCTCGACAAAACTCTGATTGCTATCCTTGACGAACTGGCTGCAGCAGCATTCGAGGCTTTCCGTCAGGTGCCTCGCTTCGGAACCGGCGGTCTGCTTCTTGTACGTCGTTTCTTTTGCTTTACGGACTTTGTCGCTGACTGACACAATTTCCCGTCTGATAGGCAGTAATGGAGATAACATTCATACACAAGTCTGTCGGCTACTATGGCAAGGATACAGCTGCTGGGAAGGCGCTTGAAGATCTCTATAGCAAACATATTACGAAGGCCTTCTCGCCTTCTTCCAGAGACAAGGACTTTCAAGCGTCGTTTGATGCCATGCAGAAGACGCTTGGGGACGCGCGGAAGGCGACTGGGGTGCAATTCTTGTGCTTCCGACACGTCAAGGACAAAGACAAGGAAGGGAGTTTGAAGGAGAACAATCGGACGCGGCCGAGGAACAATTGATTTTCAAAGTGGCGAAGGAGGGGCATGACAATGAGATGGACAGATATATTTCGGAAACTTACTATAAGTAATCCATAATTCACTTCCTTGGACGAAACGCATAGTAGTACCATTTAATAAACATACTTTTAAAAGACAATTTTAGGAGGTAGAATACCGAAATTTTATGCTTACGCCGGGCCCTCTGGTGACACACCGTGTGCGTGAATTCGAACTAGTTTCACAATTGATGCTCAAGGCTCATTATAGTAAGTCGTCGATCAATACAATAAAAAAGACTTACGGATTTTGTTAGTCTGACTACGGGAGCCTGAGACTAAGGCTCATTAATGGGACGTCAGATAAGCGCTTACTATGCATGTAACTACATCTTCAACGTCGCGCAACGGGAGAACGGGAGGCAACGGGAGCTGAACACAAGGTGTACTAGCCTTTTGAGATCCACATCCACCCATCTGTTAGTCTGTTTTTCTTCAAGGACGTAGGAAGCATTCGAGTTGATAAATACTTACGTCATTCAAAAGAAGTGAAGTTCGTTCCGGTTGTTCATTGCCTCTCATTTCCTAAGTATCAAGAACGTCAGCTTTGCTACTTCTGGATCATGTGATCGCCTGGCAAGCGAGGCCTCTTCCCCCTTTCTTTCTGCACGACATGAGCATCCCCAAGGTGCTCACTGCTGTCAATGCATTGTATATCGAAGAAATTTACCTTGAGGCCAGCATGGCAACCACTCGGAGAACGATGATGCAATTATGCCAGGATCGATGCAGTCGCCACTGGTGTTGCTGGGCACCTCATACGGAAAATCGAGACACAGAAGGATCCAACACTCAACATCGATGTTGATGACTGCACACTTGCTGTGATGAAGGTGTCAGAGGGTGAAGTGGATGTAGGCATCATTCGTCGTGAGTTGGTCTTCATTAAGCTTCATTGTTAATACTCCTATCGCATGTCACTGCTGACCAAAGCAATCAAAGACATTTTTGAACTTTTTGAGTCTCAGGATGCCACTGTCATTCTCAGTCCTCCAGATAACCTTTTATTCAAGGCTACTCTTGAAAAACAGAGCAAGGCCACAGTGTTATTAAAAGCTGAGAACGCTGACCTTACAGATGAGAAAAGTAAGTTTAATCACTGTCATTGTTCTTTTCTCTCTGCTTATGCTATCATTCTGTTCCAGACAAGATAGTAGCAGAGAAGAGGACATTTGAACGAACGATGGAAGAGCTTCTAAAAGTCAATGACAAGATAGAGGAGATGAAGAAGGATCTTCAGTCAGAGGTGATTTTTTATTATGGCTTCACAAGTTCAATTGCTGATGAATGTCATTGAAACTATCCTTCCAGTATATGACTGAGTTTGAGGAACTGAAGACACAGATCAAGAACATTCATCTCGTAAGTAATACGATTTAAAACATTGAAATGATTGCTGAATTTTGTTCAGGAAAACGCAGCAATCAAGGCCACGGCGGACGCCAGGGAATCTGTAAGTATTTTCTAAGGCATTGACTCAGAGTCAAGACACCACTCCACAACCCTAATTTTTTATTCAGACATTGGATGGACTCCAAGACACTGTCTACAGCGTAAGTTCGATATTTTGAACCGCTCTCCAGAATCTAAGGTTTTAATGTTTTTACTCCTGTAGCTTAGGAAGACCGTGGATGCCATTAACCGCCGCAGTCTTCTCAACGCAGCACGAGAGAAAGCCTATGATGCTTTGCGCAACCTCAGCCCTCCAGAAAACCCTTATGCCTACACAGAGACAGAGCTTATCAACAAGCTGCACTCAATTCTGAACACAAATTCCCGGCCATTGTCGAAGGAGGCGATTCGCCTTTTCTGTCTCTCTTCTAGAATTCGGGATGAAGGCAATGTTGCTGCCCATGAAACCACAGAGGCTGCCGCAGCCCATTCGGTCTTAGCTATCAGTGAAGCCGCCAAACGCAGGAAAATGTTCCAAGTATACCGGCTTGTATATGGGCGTGAATCGTCTCTTTGATCAACGATCGTGGCGCTTCTGTAGGCTATGGCTTACTTGATACCTTACAGACTTTAAAATTATTTTAATGTGTAAACTCTATAGTCATATGTTTCAAGTTGATGTGATGTGTATTGCATCTTCGGCAACTTTCGCCATCTGTTGGAAGACGCCCACGACGTTGCAGCAAACAATTCTCGACTCTCACGAAATAGGTTATGTAAAGATGGCGTATTCCATTAAAGCCATCCTTAAGCTACAACTTTCCTCGAATTCTGCGTAATATGCGCCCTCCCAGTTTGTTCTTCTTGCATATCTGCGCCCTGCCACTTTCGCTATGGACCCAATCCCTGTTTGCGCTTTCGCCACTCATCAACAATCCTCAGCAAGTCTTGTCGACGTCCTCGCCGTTGCATCATGATTGTATCGCGCCTAGTAATGACACATCGACGAGAATTAACCCGGAGGACATCGGCTCGGCAGATAGAATCGAAGGACTCAGACTTTCAAAGGACGGCGCTCGTGTCGTATACGCAGTTGGTCCAAGTTACAACTCTGGAGAACATAGTACTTCGGCACTTTGGTTGGCAGACACGTTTGTGGAAGAAAGCGCCCGGCAAATCACATCAGGAGCGTATCATGACCACTCGCCTTCTTTCCATCCTACGTCTTCCAAAATCTTCTTCCTTTCAGATCGATTCGTGCCAGGAGGATTGAATAATCTATATAGTTTGTCGATCAGCGCGTCCGAGGAGGAGGACGTCCGTATCACAGACTTGGAAGACGACCGTGGAATAGTCTCATATTCTATTTCTCCCGACGGTAATTTTATTGCCTTCACACTGGAGACCAAGAAAGTGAAGAAGGGAGAAAAGGAGCCCATTATTGTCTGGAGACAGGATGAAATATACGTCACTCTCCACCTCATGGATTTGCGCGCCCCTTATCAGTAAGCTTGTCTCGTCTTCACCAATAGTCATGCCTAAATTGAAAGTGTCATCATCGCACAGCATGCGGACACTGGTATCCACAGATGCCCACGTTGACTCCTTCTCCTGGAGCCCTGATAGCTCTGCTATTGTCTACCGTCTTCTCAGTCATCGCGACTTCGAGAGTCGGTCCTTTCCTGTGGAAGAACGAATCATTTCGGTGTCTGGAGAAGCAAGCGATACCTTCACGTATACAAGGATGCCTACCGGCCCTACTATCTGGAGGGAGCGTGGCGATCTCGTATTTGTCCAGGCGCTTGAACCCTCAAAAATTTCCTCCGCAAATTGCGTATGGTCTCGACGACCTATACGTCGAGCAAGTGCCAGTCATCTAGCCTATGGAAGCACCAATGACGTTGACCGTGTTGTTGACCTGGGCGCCAAGTCTCAGTACGTCGTCGGGGTTGCGGAGGGTCTGATCACAAAGTTCGATGTCTACGATGAGCACAACACGTCTTTCACGGCTTTCCGGACCACGCTCGAATTTTCCACGGGCTCTGAATGGGATATGACGCTCACAAGGACGGAAAATATGTTTTTGTAGCCACCAGGAGCTCCGCCGTCTTGGGCGAACAGGAAAACCTTTGGTCTGGAGTGACAGAGTTCGGCAAGGAAGGGGTGTTATCGAAGAAGTTGTCGTCTCACAATCCATGGTTTAATTCAAAAGTTGTTCCGGTCACCGAACCTTTCTTCTGGACAGGTAGCGATGGAGTGAAGCTGGAGGGTGTCATGACCTATCCTGCAGGTGTCGAACTGAAGAGATTGAAAACAGTCGTTGTTGCACACGGCGGTCCTAGTAGGTGGGTGATTTTTCGTCATTATCTGTGAAATATGCCTTATTTTTCCTCCTTTACAGTCGTGACACATTATCCGTAAACCTTTCATATGGAAATTGGCGCCTGTTTTTAGCGTCTCATGGATACCTGGTGTTGTCTCCAAACTACCGCGGCAGTAAGCGACTATTTGGTGCTCATTACAGAGTGTCTTATTAGACCTCAACAGGTACTGGGCGTGGAAACGATTTTGCTTTGCCTGCCAATGGTGGAGTCGGTACGATAGACTGGGAAGATATTGATACGATGATAGATGCAGGCGTCTTGCGAGGAATTGTAGACCCCGAGCGCGTGGCCATCGGTGGCTGGAGCCAGGGCGGTTTTCAGGCTGCTTGGGGGTGCACGAGGCCCGACAATAAGTTCAAAGCTTGTGTAGTTGGTGCAGGGATCAGCGATTGGGGCTTTATGGCAGCCTCGTCTGACATGCCTGATTTTGAGGTCAGTTTTTGAATGGAATGGGGTGCTCGGTGCGACGATCTAACCCTCCCCTCAAATCCCTCTAGGCCGCTCTCGCTGGTAGTGCGCCGTGGACACCAGGTGACCCACTTTACCTGAAAGGAAGCCCTATCAAAGATGTTAAGAATGTCAAGGCCCCCGTTCTTATTTTACACGGAAAGGAAGACGCACGTGTACCACTGACACAGGCGATTGCGTTACTTCGTGGAATAGAGAGGGAAGGCCAGGCCAGTATACAACCGACACTGGTTGTCTATCCCCGCGAAGGACACGGTTTTAAAGAACGTGCCCACGCTGAAGATGTTCTCCGCCGACTGATTGAATATCTTGACTTGTACTTGAAGTGATTCTTCGAATGTATGTATTATATTGAAGACGTTGAGTATAGTGTGAGTATTTCGGCATGCGTATGGGTCCAGACTGCAGACACGAGGAAGGGTTGGTGCATGCGGTTACACACGGGCGCATTCGTGATCCATATTCTCTTCAATGGCAATTCAAACGACTCCAAGTCCGTAGGATTTTATTGCAAATGACATACTCGAACTCAGGGCTATAGGCTATGCGACGAAAATACGACGCTCAGCCTGTTCAGCTCAAGTTCAGCTCTAATAATAATGAATTCGAAAAGGAAGATGACTGAAAATAGATCTGCCCGCAAAGATTATCAGATCATGTCCATAACTGTGACAAACGCGGCCCGATCCCCGTCCGCCTATTCATTTCTTCTGTTTCTCAATTCTTTTTATTTTAACTAACTCCTTGACATCCATTCCGATTATCATCTCTTGTGTATAACACTACCATATCTCATGGGTCTAGGCCGATAAATCATAAGTTCTCTCCATGGGATGAAGCTATGAAGATGAACTTGGCACTGTCCGAGTCTGGCCGTGCTTTGACCCTGCGGAGATGGCGCCTCCGATCTCGTCACGGACGTCATGATGGAAAATGCACCATTTATTTATATTCAAGGTGTAAACTTACTGGAAGGTATAAAGCCGCCTTTCTTGCCTTCCTTTCCTTCAGATCTTATAATCGATCAAACACCAAAAGCTAGCTAAAATGTCTCTATCTCGACACAGTGAGTGTCATTGTGGAATTCTCTGGTTAAATTACCCACTGACGAAATCCCCCAGTCGATGCTGAAGAGATAATTGAGCGATGCAAAGATCATCCTCACAGAAAACACTCCAGCACGGGATCGCGTCGAGGCCTTCACCAAACTTGGAGACGCGACGAAGAGGCGGCGAATGTCCCAAAATACACCCTGCCCAAGACGGGAATAAACTCGAAAGCAGCGTACCAGCTTCTCCACGACGAGACCGCACTCGATGGAAACCCCTTGCTGAACCTCGCTTCGTGAGTATTATTACATCTTTTGGCTATAGGGTGCCATTTAACTCTTCATACTAATACTATCCAATAGTTTTGTGCACACTTGGATGCCAGAGGATGCTGATAGGCTCATCATGGAGAACATCAACAAAAATATTGTCGATCTCGATGAATACCCCGCTGCCTCGCTTATCCATAATCGATGCGTCTCTATGCGTAAGTTTAAATGATTATCATTTCATTATTCTTATCGTTATATTTACTGGTGGATCTCTTTTAATAGTGGCGGATCTTTGGAAGGCTCCCAAAGAAGGCAAAGCCATAGGAACGGCCACTGCTGGTTCCTCAGAGGCGATCATGCTCGGTGGCCTCGCGATGAAGAAAAGATGGCAAGAAAATTGCAAGGCCGCAGGAAAGGATTACTTCCATCCCAATATCGTATTCGGATCCAATGCTCAAGTCGCTCTCGAGAAATTCGCTAGGTAAGTTCCTGCAATATAACATACACTAGTCAATCTACCCATTTTGAATTCTAGATATTTCGACGTTGAAACCGCTTGGTGCCAGTGAAGGCATCCAATGGGTTTATCATGGATCCGCACGACGCTTTGCAGTATATCGACGAAAATACCATCGGGGTCATCGTCATTTTGGGAAGCACCTACACCGGCCACTACGAAGATGTTCTACTTATGAGCGAATTGCGTGCGTACGCGCTTCATATTTATTGTCCATATCAATGCCGAATGATGTCATTTTTGCAATAACATCTGCAGTCGATGATCTGCAGAAACGTACAGGATTGGATATTCCTATTCACGTGGATGGTGCTTCGGGCGGCTTTATCGCTCCGTTTGCTCACCCAAGCCTCAAGTGGAGCTTCGATGTACCCCGCGTTGTATCGATCAACACATCTGGGCATAAGTTTGGCCTGGTCTATGCTGGCTTGGGTTGGGTTCTCTGGAGGGACGAAAGTTATTTACACCGAGACTTGGTCTTCGAGCTGCGTAAGTGTCTTTACTTGGTTTCTCATAGGCTTTCCTCATTTTTGGGCTCTTGGATGTCTTCAGACTATCTCGGAAGTACTGAATTCTCGTTCACTTTGTAAGCCGTCCTGGACATCATTCAACGTCCTCTATATATGGAGCTGACCAGCATTTATTAGGAATTTCTCCAAACCCGCTGCTCCCATTATCGCACAGATGTTCAACTTCCTCAATCTCGGGTTTGACGGTTACAAAAAGATTGCGTTTAAGGATCTGCGTAATGCTCGCATGTTGGCGCGCGCCCTTGAGAGCACTTACTTCACGGTTCGATACCGATTCACCCTCCGATTATTTGGTTCTTATAACCCCTGTCTTTGACTGATAGATCCTCAGTAACTCTCATCGCCCCATCAAAGATGAAAACCGTCGTCCGGGCACACCTGGCACCAACCGTCTCGGACATATAAACGAAGATGATCCGGAATACTACGAGGCTGGTCTTCCTGTTGTCTCGTTCCGGTAACTTTTATAGAGTTTCTCTTTCTCTTCTTACCGATCTAATGACGGTTTATCAGACTTTCGGATGAGTTCAAGAAGGCTCATCCTCATGTCCAACAGGGTTGGATTCAGGTATTTATTAAATCATCAATTGAGAGTACAGCTCATAATCGATGTGATATCTTAGACCTTGTTGCGGACTAAAGGGTGGATCGTTCCAAACTACAACGTTTGTTGGCTCGCCTTCTCATGCCAAGAAACGTTTTCTCATATTATACGATCTAGGCCCCCAAAGGCGCAGAGGAAGTTGAGATCCTTCGCGTAGTCGGTGAGCCGAAGCTTTAGCGTATCCTCTCAAGATGCATCAATATCTCATCTCTATTTTAGTACGCGAAACTCTGAGCGAAGATCTCATCGAGCGCTTCATCATCGATATCCTCTCCATCACCGAGTCCCTTACCAGTATGCCCAGCCACCTTTCTTAATATTTGAAATATATCCTGACCCGTCTGTCTCCAGCTTCAGATGCAGACCTCTTCGCGGCTGTCACCGCTACCAAGGTTCCCAACCAGCCAGATCATGATGACGCTCGACCTGATAAAGAGAATTTCGGCGACGGCCATCCTGGCTTTGAGCCCAAGGAGCAGAGTGGGTTCTCGCGCCAGTGTTAAATCGGATTTTCCAGAAAAAATGTCAAACCAAAAGAAAGATGAACAAAAGAAAGATGTACAATTAGTTGAATTTTTTTTTCACCTGGACATGGGGCGAGAGATGGAACTGCGTTTCTTCAACATTTGGGTCTTGCGGATTTATTCCCTTGTAGGTCGTCGAGAACTTCCTCTCGAACATTATTGTGTCATCAGGGTGTAACAATATGTAGTTCAGAATACGCGAATGAAAATTTATTATTCATTGAAGGAAATAGATATGAAAGGAGGGGGAAACACAACCAATTGTTCACGGTTTCTCTGGAAAAACACCCACATCCCACCCCGCAAAGGATGAATGGCGTATCAAAGCCCGTTGTAGCAAGCCAAGAACATATTACATTTCTTATAAAACCGTAAGAAAAGAATGCTCTAACCATGCTAGAAACATATTTCGTGCTTCTTTGGCAGCCAACCCTTCCCCCTCCGCCTGCAGCCACTCCCTCCTGTACCATTAGCTTTGCTGCTCCTTACTAGACGTCGGGCTGGCCGGTATGGCCCTGCGCGGGTGTTACCAATGGTGGAGGTAATGAGGGTGTTGGTTCCCAGCCTGACATTTTTTAACACACCAATATATAAACGCCGACCTCCTGAAGTGATTACAACGAACACAAGGCGAGAAGATGTATCAAACGGCTACCAGTAAACAACGAGGGTGTACAAAGGACTTGTGAAATACCATATGTAGTGTGAAATGACACCAAGTGATGGCGAATGCAAAAGTGGGTCCTACAACGCCAGCTCCCATCCCGGGTCTGCTCCACCTTGTGGCATGTAGCACAGCGGAGAAGGAAGGTCATCCTGACCGCGAACGAAGTTCCCTTCTTCCAAGTCCCTGAATTTGAACTTGAATGCGTGTGCTTGTACAACCGTAATTCCCAAAATAGGTGCGCGTGATTCGTTTACTGTTGGGGTGACAAAGCCATGATGCTGTGCGACGAGGATGATATCGTCAACGCCGATCATGATCGCGCCATCGTGCATATCTGGCGCAAATATTTTGAACGAAGTACGTTGGCTATCTGAGACAACGATGCATTCAAGTGCTTCATCGTAGTACCAATGATGGCCGGCATTGGCCTTGGAACGGACAGTGGCAAACCTGGATAAGAAGTTCATCAGTGTGGAAAGAAAGCACGATCCAGCAAGGATGCCCACCAATCGCCGCTAGCACGATCGACAATGGGCTGTGTCGGGATAATGGTGATACCTCTTCCAACGCGATCATTCTCGAGTACGAGGAACATCTTTCCCCTGAATTTGTCAGAGATTTCCTTGAGTCTGTAATCACCGAAAAAGTTATAGAAGTTCCATTGATTGGCATTGTGAGTGTAGAACTGCGGTGTAACGCGCTTGATGTTGTCCTTGAGGATGTCGATGCTCGTTGTGGAAACCGCACGCCACCATTCATCTGCAACTGCGCGGCTTGCAAAAATGATGACTATGCGCCATGTGGCATCGTCTGCGATCTGTGTCGACCTCAAACGATGAATATCCCGCAATGAACTCGCATGGAAGTGCGTACGTAATGTATATAGGCATAGAACGGTCCGTCGACTGCCATGGCGGCGCGACCTAAGACTCAGATTATGTCTGGTTCCTCAAATGGTGAGATAGACGAGAGGACATACCTCCAACCCCATGAATGATTTTGTTGAAGCTGTCGGTGGTCGCCGTATTCGTACCCTACGTCGATGAGCCTATGTCAGCGACGTTCCTTGAACTTCCTTCCACTTGCAGCTGAAGATACCAACAATTTTAACTGTCTCTGTAATGGCGCCAGCGTTGTTGTTACCGCAGTTAGAGGCAGGACTAGAGGGACGAGAGCCAGCGAACCGCCACATTGTTAGCGGCAAAGAGTTTTCGAATCGAGAAGCAAAGCTAGAGATGGCGATACTATTATCTGGGAGTATTAAATAGGAGTGCGATGGTCATGCGACTACTTATCCGATTGCAATCCAGTCGGTACTCCTAACAGAGGATACAGAGGGAGAGAGATTGAGAAGTAGTCGCCTAGTAGCGACACGCGGTTACTTTACGTGTCGTCTGAGATGGGACTGGGATTGGATAAACTTTGCTGCAGTAAGCACCCCGGAATGAGGCATTACGACGCACTTGGTCTTAAAACAGGAGTCTTCAATCCATATATTGTCTGTCCGAAGCAAAGGAACCTTGAAGAGAAGGTGCTCTTCATATCAATTGACATTCCAACGAGTTCTTTGTATTCGATGTCATGAGCTAGTAAGGCAGGCAGGCAGAAAAATGAAGTGGGGAGGTCCCATTAAGGAAAGACCAGTGTTTCTGGACGGACGGATGGAGGGGTAAATCGCGATAATGTCCTGATAGACGCGATGGCTGCCGTAGACGGCGTGGACGAGGTTAAAGCATTGAGCAGCACGTGGTCGGACATCTGAAAAATAGCGCTAGGCTCCTGAATCCGAAGAGATCACATTTCGCCAACATGTTCGGAGTGAAGTAACCAGAGCCCAGACATGTCGATGACACGGTATGGCCGACGGGACGACGATAAACGGGTACGATATCATCACCATGTCGGTGGCTGCGCCTGGACCTTATCAGAACCATGGACGACAGGAAATGCTTAATGATGGATGTGGACGTACGTCGCAGGATCCGGAGAAGGCCATTGGTATATTTTGGTGCTGAGACAGTAGTGGGTGGTACAGCAAAGGATATATGACAAGTACCAGAATACGAACGAACGTTGAAGGGGCCGAGCGAATTGATACACGCGCAGCATTGCGTGAGATGAATCGCTTTCTAGACAGCTGATATTGCATCAGAAATTTCGGTGACAGTGAGACCTCCTGTGCGAATGAAGTGAGTAGAAAGTGAACTTCCTAGGTTGCTCAGCAATAAAGGCATGTTAGAATGGTTGAGAGCATAACAACCTAAGAATAACCTTGAACGTGGAGGAGCCGTTCTCAGGCAGAGGTCCCGTGTACATTAGAATGAAGCGCCCGAACCTTATTTATGTTCTCTAGAGTCTAGATAAGCCAGCAGCTATTTCAAACAACGCAAGTAGATTCTCAAGCCGCTGAAACCTCCTCGACTGGCAGACAACAGGACTGATCACCATACTTGACAAATCATTACAGGTATGCATACGCTTACTTGGTAAAACCAATGTGTGAAACCGAGTTTGACAAAACAACAGGAGTCAATGTATTCGCCACCGAATATCCCACGGCAATCAGTGTCGCCGCCGATAAGTAACGCCAGAGTTCTGATGGAAAATAGACAGAGGAACGAGCACTTGAAAGGGAAGAGCGAAAGAAGGAGCGAGAGGAGTATGCTCAGGAACGAGAACTTGAGAGGGAAGAGCGAGAGAAAGAGCGAGAGGAACGCGCTCAGGAACGAGCAACCATGGCGACAGAATTGGGAACGATACAGGCGGAGTTGAAGGGCGTCAAAGAAGCACTGGAGGCAGAGCAAAATAAAGTTGATGCCCTGGTCGAGTACATGGGCATGCTGTTCCAATTCGTAAGTGAATACTGGCTTCTAAGTATTTTTGATGAAAAGAAACTAACCCATGAACAAATTGAGTAGCCTGACGACTCGGACGGAGTCGCTGACCTCAATACACTTCGAAATCTGGTGTCTTGTGCCCGACAAAGACTAGCATCCGTTGTGAACTCAAAAACGGCAACATGGTGGATGGCACTCGGGCCTCCGAGAGAACAATCGACCGCTATAAGAAAGCCTTAGAGCTTCATCAGGAAAACCGTTCCGGGCCATTAGTTCAGGCTTATTTACATAGACCGAATGAGGTTTGGTAGATCAGCTTAGGTTCACTTGCAGTCGGTGTAATCCTCTGTAGGCTCTGTAGGACCTCGGTCATGCTCTGCAGGCTGTGTAGACATGATTTATATTATGCAATGTCAAAATACTATCTAAACGTGTAACTGCTGCTCGAGTTCGAAGAAAGTTTGAATATATAAGTATTTATTCAAGAAAAAGGACTTGCACTCCTCGAGCACAGTGTCGCTATCCCATTTGGCGGGGTGATACTTTGTGCCAAATCTAGGGATCAGATGACAGCTGGAAACAATTGAATCGAGTGGAATAATTTCTGTAATGGGTCCATTATTCCGTGAAGCGCGAGTAAGAGGAAAGAGGCCAGAATCTGCATGCGGAGCGCGGAACGTTGTAAACCATTCAATGTAGGCGAGTTGATTGGGTAAACGAGAGTGACGAAGATGCTCTGGAAGTGCAAAGATTGCCCGAAGCTGGGCAACACGAAGTCCTATAGGGAATACATTAGATATGGCTGCTGGCAAGTAACTTAACGAATCACACACCTTCTAAGTAAGTCCCTTTGGTATGCTGATTCTCGTTAGCATCACCTACGCGCACGAGCACGGTATCAAAATGCGCGGGTACTGCCTTGGATCTACCTTTGGCTGGAACATGAGGTGTAGCACGTAGTCGATCCACAGATTTCGGAAACCCTGTTGCTGGGTTTGAAGGCCGAACGATCGAAATTCGCTTGTAAACATCGAATCGATCAGCAGAGTTTGGAAGAAGAGGAAGGGCAGGAGGTGGAATGCGGCGGCGAATATACGTGGTGAGAGTGGGGATGAAAGACGCCGCTTTGAATTGGGTGTTGAGAGCATTGATGGTGGTGCGAGGGAATGCTGGTTTGACGGAAACGGAAGGGGTCAATGGAGAGGACGGATTGCTATGCACAGGTTCATCTGTCACACTCTCCTCGTCGTCGCCGTCGTCGTCAGCGTTGCTGTTCAAGTGAGTGGCCCCGTCGGAGATAAGATCACGGGCAGCGATGAAATCAAGGTATGCCCTAAATCGGGCAACTGCTTCCTGTCTTCCCAACCACACCGTCATCTGGTGAACGTACTCCTTCTTGTTGCTCGCTCGGTATGCCTCCTTCGCATAATCGATGTGTAATCGTTCTGGCGACTCTGTATTGAACCCATCCGGAGATCCACGGGATTTAATCGCCTCGAAGTAATGGACCATCGCATGAATCTTGGGGATATTGAAGTGTTCACGGATTCCCTCTCGAATGAACACATCCTTGTTTTCGTGAAAGGTTTCGAGAGCTTTCTGGAGTCCTTCCAGGGTCTGAGAGGTGTGTACCTGCAGTTGTGAGTAGTAAATAAAGTCGATGACCGCAACAGCTGTGCGAAGAACTGCAGGTTGAACTGCTCCAATGAGCAGACCCGCAAAAATCCGTTGCATTTCTTTGTGCTCGCGGCCCGTCCATTGTGAAACAAAGGATATGCCGTTCTTGAAGTGTCGGAGCCCTGGATACCCGGGCATACTGCGAAAACGTGAGTCAATTTCATCTGCCCCGGCGATTTGAAGACACCAATTGACCAGATGATCTTTGAAGACGCCCTTGTGAAGCTGATGGAGAATGTCGGGGGTAAAGCAAGTAAATATGTCGGTATGAGGGAGATCAGCCCAGAATGGATTGAACACGGGTCTAATCCCTTCTTCGTGGAACGCGGCAACGCGGCGTCCGCTTTCCTTGTGCTCGAGGATAACTTTGGTACGTGGCTGTTCTCGCATCAGAGACTGAACTAATTCTCCACGTTCATTCGGCTTCACCCTACATTTTGGACAATAACTCTCCTTGCAACAAGCCACCAAGCATTGCTCAGGAAAGTCGGCGACGTAGGCAGCAAGAATAGGGAATACACGGCGAATGAATCCGTCAGCACAGGTAACGTCAACGCCTTCCTTCCCTGCTGCGATGATGGGACTGAGTAAACGGTGCATGCAATAGTGGAACAACCGGTAACCCTGAACTGAGCGGGTTTCGTCCGTGAAGTTGTCGAGCTTCGCAACAGGTAGATATCCAATGAGCACAGTGGCGTGTGCTGTTGGTTTTCTACGTGTTGACTTCTCGATATTTCCGATTGTCAAGTACACAGGCCAGGCACTCTTATCGCCACGAAACTGAGAGAGTTGTGTTTTGTCAGATGATAGGATGAGTGGAGCAACTGTCGAGCCCATCGGTAACTTTTTCTTTTGCATGCATTATCTCGTTAGCTCATGTGTTCAAATTATAGGCCAAGAGCAGTATCTACCTGCGTATCCCACCACCAATTGGCTGTCCACATCTCGTCATACATCTGATTCTTTCCCTCCTTATCGGTGAAGTGTCTTTCGGGTGCGTATTTCAAATGCTTGTCAATAAAATATGGTTCAAGACCAAAGAAGATGACGGTGCCATACACCCCGAGTTTTCCGAGGATGATATGCTTCCAAAGGCGACTATCGCCTTTGTTCAGACAGTGGTAATTATCGTTTTCTAATATGATATCTGTTGTTTCTGACACTTTCTTACTTTCTTCAGATAGAAAACAATCTCGACGAGTGGGTCACTGGTGAACATGTCGACGTACCTTTCACTGCCACAGCGTACAAGGCCAAATACCGCACACACCTCAAGCGCATCACGGATTTCGAGAAGAAAACAAGTGATGCAGACATCATACCTCGCCTTCTCAGGCACATGCTCAAGGTGGCTCGGTATGTTGCTCTTTAACTTTTACTGTGCGCCATTGATTCCTTGTTCAGTAAACACGCCAAAGTATCTGAGGAAGGAGCTCCCGAAGTCACGAACATTTCGGATGCCGACGTTGAAGCTGCAAAGAGGGAATGGGATGGTCTGGTGCTCTCGGACGACGAGTAATTTCTTATTTATTAACTGCATTCTAATCTACATACTATTTACCTATATACCTATACCTTCTATAATGAATTGACCTAATGTCATCTGTGCTCCCTAACATGCCTACACTGCTGAGACTATGTGATTCTAAATTGACCTAAGCTGACCTATATTTTCCGTGTGATGCCTCGGGCTCCCTATATAGTGAGGGGATGCCTAGACTGCTATGTGACCTATCTAGGTCTCTGTAGCCTACGTAGGTATCTGCCGTTTTCCTGATGTTCTGGAAAACAACAGAATAGACGAGGTCACCACAAGGTTGCTCCACTGCAAGCCTGCTATGGCCTACATAGTGGAATATCGTTCGCGCATCGGAAGCCCAGGAATCCAGGACTACATCACATTCCACAAGTTATCTCGTGAAGTGTAGCGGGAAGCATGGGATCGAATAAGTCAAAAAAATGGCGACACGCCCAGCATCATCAGGAAAACTCCATCCGTCTGGCTCGTCTGGCGCCAGACACACCAGACGCTGCCAGACTGCCATAAATGGTATGGCGACATAATTGACGCTCCCGACGCCATAAATATTTTGCGTCCAGAACTCATTTCTGATGCCATATCTCTGTTCTGGCGGCACAATAATTTATGATGACATATGTACTCCCAGTCTCTCTCAGTAACGTTACATTTCAACAGAACAAAGATGATATCGTCGAATCCAATTGTATTTCAGATAAATAATCTACAAAATACTATACTACTCATTGAATCAGAGGCAGCCGGGCAGTCAGTATGCAGGAAAGACCCTCCAAACCTGCACTGAAGAAATGACCTGCATCAGTAAACTGCTAATTGACATGTCAAGACCACTGGGATGGCCCTAGCCCAGCGGGGCACCTCTCATCCTTCTTTGCGGTCTTTTCTGTCTTCGTTGCAAGGATTCAGTACCAGTCTGCACAAAAGAGGGCATGCGAGTACGTGCATCAAGAGTTGTTCGTGGGTCGTCATGGTCGTTCGTGCGACAGAACGACAGGGAGATGGGTGACACGAAGGCCCCAAACAGCATGTTCTGCACAAAAAGGGGCAGTCAGTGGGCTAGCGGCGATGCGTGGGGTCACTTGCCATGTACCAGTTCCCTCCTTATCCTCTCGATGCTGAATTTGGTGGTCAGCATCACTGTTGGCGTCGTCTGCACCTCTTCATAATCTGTCTGAAAAGGAGGAGGGGGTTAGCAGCAGCGGAGGGGTGGCTTGCCACTTACGTTGTCGCCATGTCTCGTCAGGCAGGCGTGTCATCTTCTATGTGTTGTCAGACAGAGGAGGTATCCTATGCAATCCTACGTGTTGTCGGGCAGTGAGCGATGCTTATCTGCGAGATGGGGTGTGGCGGTACCGCGCCTTCGGCTGCTTCTCGGGCCTGCGCTTCTTGCATCGACATTCGTAGAGCCTATAAGAGAAAACCAGGAGGTCGGGTAGGTGAGAAACAGGGCAATGAAATCGAATAGGGATACGCACCATCGCCAACTCGGGATCCAAGCTTGGATCCACGCCGAATTCGAAGTCGTTGGCTGTGCTGGGACCGCCAGCTGCGGGTGCCGCCGAGTTCTTCAGGGATGCTTGCGCTTCTGTCAGCGGACAGAATGGGTGAAGAGATCAGCATGTCTGAAAGGAGGTGGGGGCCAGGTGCGACGGTTAGTAGGTGTCTGCAAGATTGTCGCGGCGTCAGTCAAGGAAATATTTCAAAATAGGTTAACATACGAGTTATCGCCACTGTTGATGTTATCTACAAAGGCCTTCAAGACCCTTTCGCCCTCTCCTTCCTCGATACCGTCGCCGAACGCTACGATGTCCACAGCGATGTTGTTCTTCTTTAGCTTCTTCGCGAGCTTGACCATCGCTTTCTCGTCGCGGTCCTCGCCCTCGCCCGGGGGGGATCCAACAAACACGATGATGCGCTGTCGGAGGTTCTTGTTCTCTCTGTGTTTGAGGGCCAGCGGTGCGACTGCAAGTGGGGGATGAAGGAAAGGTTCAAGTTGTCGTCGACCAAAGTTCAACCATATCAACAAAGTCACGTGCATCAGAGTTTGAACGGACTTGTCAAATCGTTTGAACACCTGAGCTCAACTCCCGACTCTCCTCAATCCTCATCACTGCAGTTCTTCGCACCTCCCTTGCTTTTGCTGTTGCCCTTACCAGTATTCCCGGCAGCATGTTGCTGATCACTAAGAATTCACCTTTCCAACATTCCATACAGCACGACGACGAAGCTCAAACTGATTCAACTGACCAAGGCAACACCGGCTACGGAAGGAATCATTGAATTGTATTCGCTGTGAGTAAATAAAATGTAACGTAGTTTTTAGGTATCAAATAGTTGCCGCAATGGAATTGAAGTACTTAAAACAATCCCTGTATTCTGAGGAGTCTGGAAGTCTGGCACAAAGCTGGAAGAATTTTTTCTTCTGACAGATTTGTGGTGTGAATACAGATTTCTGATGATGTCTGGCACAACCGTGTTTCTGGCGTCAGACCTGCCAGACCTGTCAGACGTTCCAGACAGTGCCAGATGGATGGGGTTTTCCTGATGATGGCTCCCGTGGCTTTCAACGGCTTGGTAGACTTCGTCTGTGCCGAGGAGGATGGCGCTGGTTCACTGCAGCTGTAAATTGGCTGAGAATCTCCGTCGTTTTGCTAATAAAAGAAGAACTTACATGGTATTACAATTTCGTATCTCTTCGATAAATAGCTGTAGCACTTGTACGAATGCAAATCATGTGCAAATCAAGCGTGCCAGCACAGGACTTAGTGTGTTCAACTTTCCCCGCATTTTACGGCCCGTGAGGTAGGGCGGGCCGAGATTCGGCTTCATCCGTCGGAGTTGAACTTTAATTCCTAGAACTGTATAGTACTCTCCGCTCGGCGATTCCCGATTGGGAAGGCGATCAACAGAATCAAGCACCCTTCGTCGTCGTCGTCGCCAGCAAGATGGTCAACATTCCCAAGTGCGTTTTCTACTGTCCATGGAGTGTGTAATAGCGCTGACCATCGTTTTCTTGTACAGAACCCGCAGGACTTGTGAGTAAATCTGTAAAATGCGCATAATTACATGCTCAAATGGGAACGTGGGGATGCAATAGACTGCAAGGGCAAAACATGCAAGAAGCACACGTACGTCCGCCGAAGTGGTGCTGCAGAGACCTTTGATTTACGCTATGACCACAGCCCCCATAAGGTGACGCAATACAAGAAGGGCAAGGACTCCCTCTTCGCGCAAGGAAAGCGCCGTTACGACAGGAAGCAATCAGGATACGGTGGTCAGACCAAGCCCGTCTTCCACAAGAAGGTGCGTTGAAGTGTCTTGCAAGTCTGCCATGATACTGACGTTTGTCTCAACTTGACCCTGCTATCTAGGCGAAGACGACTAAGAAGGTTGTGCTACGACTGGAATGCACGGTATGCAAATACAAAATGCAGCTCTCCCTCAAGCGCTGCAAGCAGTACGTAACCTTTGTATATCGTAATGAAACTCGCCTGATTCAACTTCCAGCTTCGAACTTGGTGGCGAGAAGAAGACCAAGGGCGCAGCCCTCACATTCGTTCGTCATATCCGTCATAAGCTTCTGTTCATATCTAACGTTGCTTTTACTTCTAGTGAGCGTATCATGCATTGCTTTTATATCGCACTTTTTCTTCCGTCGTCTACGATATGCATGTTATGTTATGCGCTGATATGCCCTACTGCCATCTCTGAGCAATATCCTGGATCCACTTGATGAGTACGCATATGGACCTAACTATGAGCGAGAATTTCTCTTCGTTGATCAGGATCGTGTGATCTCGACCTGTATCTATCCAGCAACGAACACAGCAAACTCTATAACCTAAGTTGGGTTGGTACAGGAGCAGTTTTGCTGCCTTATCAGCAACTTGCAAGGCCTGGTTCGTTCTGTGACTGCCGTTCGCTGGTAAAGACTTTTGATGGCAATGCGGTCAGCATGTCAAAGTGTTTGTCACAGGAAGCGCTCGCATAGCTCATCAAAATTGATGACCAGAGCGTTGTGAGTTACACCCTCTTCCTGTGATTCATAATGCTAAGGATACCGTGGCTACGGATACTGTTCGACAGAGATGAGGCCTTTGCAAGGCTCACAGCATAGTCTCTCGAAACTTCAAGAATCGCAAGTCGGCCACGAATAAGTATATCCGGTTTATACTTACTCACACGGCTATCTTGAGCTTGAGCGTTCCGTAAATGGGGAAATGGACCCTACGGTTCTAGTATCAATACAGCCAGATGACGACCACGAGTCACATATCACTCCTCGAGGCAGTTCCGATGACTCTTATATGTTCCCACTTCAGCCAACAGACGCCCACCAAGGCCCTTCTCTTCCCCACCCTCATCTACGCCCGAAACGATGCGTTTGGTCAAGCCTTCACCCAATATCGCGGAGAGGACATACATTACTCCGGGTCTAGTGGGCCAAGATGATAACATTGACCTGCTGCAGTCGTATTTCAAGGAGATGCAGAAGACCACAGTCGAAACGTCAAATCCGGAAGATTTCCTATCGTTTGCGTCCTGCGCCCATTTTTTCGGAGTCGTCATGCTTGAGACGACTACTACGCCAGTCGAGGAGGAAGAGCTGAGCGACGAGGATCCGGACGCCGAAGGAGAGCCTGAATCAGAGGACATATCAGAGTCGATATACCCTGCGTCCTCTCGAGCAACGGTAAGTAGATTTCATATTAATCTTCAAATTTACAGCTGCCGATTCGTAAGTGTAGAGCCCTCCGGCGTCAAACATGTCTAGTGCAGCGAGTAATTCCTCTATGCGCAGTCCCATGCCCGTAGAAACGTCGTCTAATTCTGGCTCCTCACATAATTCACCTCCTACTCAGTCAGAGCAAGAAAAGATTCTCCTATGGAGAGAAGCTTTCTTGGCCAAGCTAGAGGAAGATTCGGACGAACCATTAATTCCTGCCCACGAAGAGGATGGCGTGCTGCCGATTTACGCAAGCAAGGGTAAATTCCCTGAACCTCCTTCCCCTTTCCTCATTCCTCATCGCACGGAAAGCGGGCTATTCTCTCACGATCCCGCTGGTTCTAGCAAGACTCACGAGGATCCCGTCGATTTTATCAATTGGCCTGATGAAGGATCCTCGAGTCATCCTCAGGAAGGACCATCTTCGTCAGCCGAACCTATGCTCTATGCGCCAATGGATATCTATTCCGAACCTCCCGTATTTGACAAAGAATTCGGACGCGAATACCTCGAGCCAGAGGTATATTCCACACCCCTCCGGGAACTCCCAGATTTGCCGACTGACCCGCAAGTCCAAGCCTTCATCTATGACTCGGCAATCAAATTCAGAGACGAACTGCGCGCAAAAAGGATCAGGGAATACCAAGCATCTAAGCGCAGAAAGGAGAGGAAAAGCCGGCGTCCTCCTGCTCCTCCGCCCCAGCCATGGAAGACTCTGGACGCGATTGGCCTTGTCTACCTCTGGACTTCACAAACCTTCCTTGACCCGCTTCACATGGGTGAATGTAGCATGGGAGTTTATATCAAACCCGAGCATCGCGGTAAAGAGTGCCTCCTCGCGGCTGCCAACCAAGTGGTCGAAGAAGCTTTCAAGGACCCTGAATGCCATCGACTACAATCAATTATCGTCGAAAATCCCGATAAGCTCTACAACTTAGAACTCCTGGCAAGAGCGTGCGTGCCTTTATATTTCCCGTACTCTGTGATGATAAACTGATGCACTCTTCCTAACCAACAGAGGTTTCCGTAATGAAGGCATTCGACGGCGCGCGTTCTACAGCACGGTCGCCTGCGAATGGAAGGATGTCACCTACTTCGCCATGCTCGCAACGGACTACGTGTACGACAACAATAACAGCAACTCTTCTGTCCGCCTCCGTCCCAAGTCGCTCTGGGAGGAAGTTTTTGCACGGCACCAGAAAGAATGCGATGACTTGGTCAGACTAGAAGAAAGGTCGACGTTGTCATTGAAGCGCAGTAGCAGTGTCGAGACCATCCGAGAAAGGATCTCCAGCGCCGTCAGCTTGCAGGCGACCGACTCGGAAAGCACCGGCAACACCACGGATACGGCATCGTCTATACGTTCATTTGCAAGTTCCAAAAGAAGGCGACTGGACACGCGTAGCAATGGCCAATCGAGCGCAGGGAGCCAGGTCTCCGCTTCGACTTCAGAGAACGGACTTGATAGCGAATGGGAAGTCCCAGGCTCCCGTGCAGCTCCGCTTTCTATTCGACGAGTTTTCGGAAACTCATCCATTGTCGGTCCTTCGAATTCAAGACCTCGCAGGAGATCCGTTGATGAATTCAGCAACACATCCAGTAGCTCGGCCAGTTCGTCTCAGTGGGTCATGCTGGACGAGTAAGTCAGTTGGAAGTTAGCAAACCCATTTGCCTTGTGACCCAGGACATAGAAGCTTCGGTTTTTTGTGAATGTATGCACTACCTGCCGAGTTTTTGTACTTGTATCTTGGACTCCCACATGTTGTATATAGATCGACGTGAATACCAGTTGATATTTATTTGATAACTGTGACTGTTGGAAGTACCCATGTTAATTAATACAAAGCCGAAAGCGCGATAAGTTTATAATTATTGTACATTGTGTTTTCCTGCCGTGTTGGTCGCATCCAGGCCATGAGATGAGCCATTCTAAATTCTCCTTTTAGATTTTGAAACACAAACAACAGCTCAGACACCTGTTCTACCGGCGGCCTTGATGGTTCCTGTGTTGGCCAATGCAGGCAAGGCCTTTTGGGGAGAGGGCAGGGATGGTGGAGGAAGGAAGCCGGCGCCCACAAGCCAGGCCAAGTATAATCCCATAAGGGAATCATCCACTGTGGATGTCAAGTCGCCGCCGTCGCGTCTCAGGAGGGCCGTAGTATTGGAATCGTCCAACTCCGGAGACTTCGTGCTGGTGGGCAGGTCGTCGAGAACGAAATGCAGGAGAGGGAAGAGGGCGTTATCGCCCACCTCCATAACGTGCTGCTCAAGCTTGCGACGCCAGACAAGGTATTCACACGGTTCTGTCGGAAAACCGTATTGCACCAATGTCGACAGCATGCCGTTGAAAGTGGGTAAAGGCCGTGCGGTGATGTGAAGAACGGAGAGTGCAGCATCAGGTAAAGGAGAAACTGCTGCCAAAGAGGTGCAGCGGGCGACATGGTCGACAGGCACCATGTTGATGGTGTTGTTGATATCGGGAACGAGTCCAAGCTGGACACATCCCTTGACCATACGCCAGATGAAATCATCCGTATTCGTGACTAAAATTGTATATTAGGACACCCAACTCACGAAGAATCGACAGATTTACTCACCGGCAGTATGCGAATCGCCAACGACGTAACCTGGACGTATGATGTGTCCTCGCAGGCCCCGCTTGCCAGCTTCAAACAACAGTTTCTCAGAAACCCACTTGGATTGTCCATATCCAGTCTTCAGGGATGACTTCGCTCCCTCCAGGTCGTCACTCTCTGGAACACCTTGGATGCTTGATCCGCTGCGCGCCAGCGACTCGGAGAGTTGCACGTAATGCTCGGTGTCAATCGCAGACGTCGATGAGACGAAAACGAAGGCCTTTGGTTTGCCTGTCGATGCAAGGTTGATGGCCGTGATGGTACCAAGAACGTTCGGCGAACGCAGTTTCTCGTAAGGGAAGACCCAATGAACCTACAAAAAATAAGCTCGTCAAGACGACAACCCAAAGGACGCAAGCGGGTGCTTACAAGAGCACCGTTGTGCAGGACTGCATCGGCCTCGTTTGCAACTCGTGTCCAGGTCTCTTTATCCAAACCAAAGTTGTCTAGACCGAGATCACCAGTGACAACCTCAAGTCGACCACTTGTGACCCACTCATCCGACCAGACACCTCGATCCGTCGACCCTTCCTTGAGACGGGCAAGACCCTGTTGAACAGTCTTGGCACGAACGAGACAAATGACTTTCTTGACCCTCTCATTTCGCGAAAGTAGGTTGTGCAGCACGAAGGCACCCAGGAAACCGGTCGCTCCAGTAAGGAACACTGTAAGTGGACGAGCATTGAAATCCGCAGGAAGGGCAGGATACGATGGCTGAAGTTTATCGAGGAGGGCAAGGTAATCCTTGCCGTACTCGACGTGTGGCGAAACAGCTTTCTTCGCTTCAGCTCCAGGCGCAGCGAGGAGCCCACCTGTTGGTGCAGCGGCAGGTGCCTTGTACGCGAGCCCAAGGTCGCCGGTTCGCAAAGCGTCAACGGCTTCGACAAGGCCAGCGATCGTAGGCTGCTCAAAGATCAACCCCAGAGGCGCATCGACGACAAACACCTTGCGGATTTCGAAGATAAGCCTGGTTGCCAGGATCGAATGGCCGCCAAGATCGAAGAAGCTCTCGTCTGACGGGATCGGCTTGGGTGCATTGGGGAGGATGGTCGACCAGATGTGTTGCATGGTGATTTCGGTGGTACTGGTCCCAGGTGCGGCAGGAGCGGCTGCTGTGAGGGTTGCTTGGGCGGTATCTGGGAAGGGAAGCGCAGGCTTGTCGATCTTGCCATTTGGATTCAGAGGCATGCGAGATAGAGGTACGAACACTAAAAGAGCATGTAAGATCGGGAAATAAATGAAGCAAGGAAAGTAGCATACGCGTGGGCACGCTGTAGCTCGGAAGCTTCTTCTTGAGGTGTTCGCGAATGTCCTTGATGAGTCGTCTGTACCTCCTCATACCCTGCACCAGACCCTTCGCGTCCTCGTCGTCTCCGACATCGCTCGCATACGCTGCCAAGTTCGGATCATCCAGCGGCACGAAATAGCTAACGAGAATCTTCTCCTCGTCTTTATCTCTCCTCACCAGCGTCACGTTCTCGCGCACAAGAGGATGCTGGCTCAGATGCGTATCGATCTCGCCAAGCTCGATGCGGAATCCACGAATCTTGACTTGGTCGTCCGCTCGTCCAGTGCACTCCACAACGCCATCAGGAAGATAGCGTCCAAGATCTCCGGATCGGTACATGCGATCGCGGATGCCCATCCAGTAAAGGGCCTCTGGACCCGCGAGATGCTCTTCTGGGTGCAATATGGTATCCTTGCGAGGAGGCGACTTGGCAGAGAACCAGTTCGTCACGAATTTCTCGGCGCTCGCGTCTTGGTCGAGATACCCTTCTGCCAAACCGCCTGACCGAACGTAGATCTCGCCGACCTCGCCCACAGCGCAAGGGATGTTCCTGTCGTTCCTGTTCACCACCAGGAGCTGCACGTCGATCATACCCTCTCCCGCGGGCATAATGTCCTTCTGCGTGGCAAGGAACGTGGAATCCTGCGCCACTGGTGGGATGGCGAAGTAAGAAACAGCGCGCTGGGTCTCGGTCGTTCCATACATGTTGATTATTCGCACATTGGCAGCGAGAGCCTGCAGGCGCAGACAGTCTCGCTTGGTGAGGACATCTCCAACAAAGAACGCGTTGAGAAGGGTGGGTATCTGGCGTGTTGCTTGCGCAGATAGTAGCTGACCCATAGCCGGAGTTAAATGAGTGACGGTAACCTCGCTGTTGGCCATCCATTCTGCCAAACGGCCTGGTGTGCCAATATCGTCGGCCGTCGGAACGTGAAGTTGGGCACCGAGGAAAAGAGGCGTAAACACTATAGAATACAAATTAGATTCGAGCACAAAGATCAGAAAAATGTGGCACTGACTGTCTCTCTGTATGGGATCGTGTGCGATTCCACTCAGCATGGTGAACCTGGAAGTCTCGTTCAAGCCAAATCGTTGGCCCATCCATGGGAAGAAATGGGTCAAGCTGAAATGCCGGCCTCTGACGCCTTTTGGAATGCCCGTGCTTCCACTTGTGAAGGATAAAGTACCAACACTGTCCGGACCGAGAGCGACATTTGGGTCCGTGTCGCCAAGCTGCATGTGGGCTTTAAGCACATCCTCTCCAGTGCTGTCGAGTCCTCCGAGGATGTGACCATCTGGGAATACTTCGACAGCAGGGACTTCAACCTTGATTTTCAACTCCTCCGACAGGAATTCTCGGACAGAGCTGCCAATTGTACCTGCGCCTTTCAAAACGACCAAACCGCGTGGCTGTGCAACGCGGAGGTAGATGATCTGGCGGGAAGCAGGATACGCAGGATCTTGGATTTTCACGTCAGATATTGTAAAATGGAGCATAGCTATAATTTGCATACCAATGACAGAAAATGTCGCTCCGGCCTTGAGCACCGCCATAACCGCAACCACAAGGTCCACACTTCGATGTGCGTAAACCATTACAACTTCTTCTCTTTGAATACCGTTCTTGATGAGGTGATGGGCAAGCACGTTGGATGCACGGAGGATGGCACCGTAGGAGTAAACGATTTTTTCTTGAGGTGCGTCCAGGGATTCAGCGGGCAAACTCTGGATAACGCAAGGTCTCTCAGGGTTTTGGCGCGCGTGTCGGGAGAAAACATCAGTAATAGCACCCTTCCACCCGCACCAATCCAGGTCTGCAGTGGGGTCCGGAAGCTTGGCCTTTTGGCTTGGAGTCAACAATGGTACGGCGCCCACCGGAGCCAGGGGATTGGCGGCGACCTTGCGCAACAACACTGAGAGTTGGTCAATGAATGTTGATATCCGCGTGGGGGTGAAAAGAAGAGAGTTATACACGATGCGGAGGGATATGTGTGGTGCAAGAGATGCTCGTGTGGTTGTAGGTGGTCTCGTTATGAAGACCGTCAAATCTGAAGTGACGTTGGTGGACCCAATAAAGCTCTCGGTCGGCTCGTCCGTTTCATCGAAGAAACGAACGCGGAAAAGAGGCCCGTCATGACCTTCCTCCTTGCCCTTGTGCAATGCGCGCGTAATTACATCGTAGGGGAGCGCATCTGCTTCGGCTTCCTTTTCTATTTGCTGAACGCGGCTGACAACGGCCCAGTAAGGATCCAAGGGGTCGACGGGGAATCGAAGAATGAGAGGCTCGCGTGCGGAAGCAGACGACGATCCAACGACGATGTCCGTGTCTCCTGTGTACCGATGCAAGAGGACCGTAAATGCAGCTAACAGAAGATGAAATGCTGATGGCCTCTTGACAATGACCTCTTCTTCGTCCTCGTCCGCTTCTTCGTTCTCCGTGTATAACACAAGTTTGAGAAGACTGAGAGATGCCTGTTCGGAGAGTTGGGCAAGGTGCACGGATTCGATGAGCTTGTTTGTTCCAGTGGGCCTTGGATAATCCGTTGGAAGGGAGATAGATGGGAGATTTTGCAGCCTTGCGAGCACTCTGTTGAGGCGCTCGTCCGCCATGTCTGTTTTGATCAAGGTGGGGAAACGAAACGAAACTCGAGTCAGTAACAACTTCACTTTTTTTCGCAAATCCGAAAGGCCGAAAGCGGTCGCAGATAAAATTCGTCACGTTCGTAAGGTTTTATCTCATCTGTGACAGATGACATTAAAACCTTATAAGATTACAATTTCAAAGAGATTTGATATGTCCCTCTTAGCTCAGGGGTAGAGCGCATCACTAGTAATGATGAGGTCAGTCGTTCAAATCGGCTAGCGGGAATTTTATTGCAATTTTTTTTTCAATCTGTTTCCTTTTTGTTGTACGATGGAGATTTATGTAGGGGATGTATGGAATTTGAGACTGGACCGGACGATGGTTACTGGGTCAGATTTTTAGTTGGAAATGCCAGTCATGGTAGATAGAATTTTAAGCGGCCAGTGAGAACCAAGTTCCGACAACAGCAAGACGACGAGTATCGTCAGCCTGTTAGAATACATCATGAATGTAGGGGACAAATTGTTACTCTGTTAAGGTACGTGCATGATACCTGAAAATATGAGCAACACACGATGACGGTCCACTGCAAAAATTCGAGTCAACAGGTGAACGCGGTATATCCGGACCGAGCATCCGTATTACGCGTGTGCATTGAGTGCGAGAGTTTGAAGAACTTCCCATTCAGTGGCGTGTGAGATACGAGTTGAGGCTGCACAGCGACCCATGACCACATCCACCTTACCCTAAGGCTAACTTTCATTATAGCCAATGGATGCTTCAGCTGTGCGGGCCGCAGATTCCGACAATATTAAAGAAGGACTTACGTTTTACACGCTTTAGATTGTTATCTCACCAGCTCAGAGCCTCTGCATTTAACCCCACCTGAAGCACAGAAAGGCGCCCAGCGTCAAAACTCAACTTTACGACGAAGCAAGAACGAACTCGGCTGTTTGCGGAGATTTATCAGAAGGATGGCCACTATGGATGCTGTTTGTTACCATGCGGTGCGTGAGGCCAGAGCCGCATTTCAACCCAATTCATGAATCAAGTTAATTCGTAAATCGTGATAACCATCCAGCCCCGACAATTAGACATTATCACAGTACCAATCCCTCAAATAAATGACGACCAGGTCCTTATCAAAGGTACGAGGGCTGTTTTATATTGTATCAATCTGGAAAACTCATAGAAATTTCTTCCGCGACCCAGTAACATGTTGTGGAATATGCGGAACCGACCAGCACTTGGCAGAAGTCGGTATACAATCCCTGAATTTCAATTTCGGTGTTAACTCTCTGATACTTGATTCTTGTCCTTACACAGGGAGAATTTATCGGGAAATTTCCAGTGAGGCGATCCCGATTCATCTCCTACCGCATCTGAGCCTTATTCAAATACACCTCAAGCTCATTCCAGGGCACGAAATAGTCGGCGTCATCTCGCAGGTCGGCCAGGCTGTGGAAGGCTTCTCTGTTGGCGACCGCTGCGTTGCAGATAATGCCATACTCGTGAGATACCTCTGGTCCCTCTTTCAATCCAAAGAGACTGAATCCATTTCTCTCGGAAACTCCCTTCTTTTAAGTGCGAGTCATGCTTCTACTGTCGCCGCGGACAGCATGTGCTATGCGAAAATTTCGAGAGCCTCGGTGTTACGATGGCAGGCGGATTCGCTGGATATGTCGCTGTGTGAGTCGTATTCTGGTCCAACTCTATTGGCCGAAGAGGACAGGTAATCCCAACCTTGCGAGGATTTTCAGACAGAGCAAGAAGGTTTACAAGATCAAGAATCTTACAGATGAAGAAGCAACCCTTGTGGAACCTGCATCGTGTGCGATTCATGGTCTAGACAGACTTAACCCCTCAGTAGGGATCGAAGCATTGGTTCTCGGGGCTGGCCCTACTGGTAAGCATACAATGTGGTCAATGTTAATCCCAGAGGAGTCTTCTAATCCCCGATCTTCTAGGCCTTATTTTGGCGCAGCTCTTGAAGCTGAATGGTGCTTCAAAGGTTATTATTGCCGCCAATAAGGGGATAAAGACACAGCTTGCTCAGCAGCTCGACGCGGGCGACGAATACATCGAGCTAGACCGCGACGATCCAGCCCCTCAATGGGCAAAAATGAAAGAAGAGTACAAACACGGTTTCGACGTCGTCGTAAGAACTCTAGCTAATTTCTTATTTTTGGTTTCATGCTTTAATGGTGTGCGCACTCTGACCTTCAGATCGAAGCGACTGGGTCGGAGAAAGTTGCCAACGATGCCTTAGGCTTCGTCCGGAGAGGAGGGTCCCTGATGATCTATGGTGTTTACTCCAACAGTGATCTGGTTCACTGGTCTCCAGCGAAAATATTCCAGGACGAGATAAAGGTGGGTCAACGATCATTTACTGCGGAGATCTCGAGTTTTCATGCCGTTGGTACGCTAGATTATCGGTTCATTTGCGCAAACCCATTGCTTTCCTCGGGCCGTTGCCTATCTAGACAGTGGCAAGATCAAGGTTAAAGGAATGGAAAGTCGCCATTTTCCCTCACCACCTTCCTATTTCCTTGTCTGACGTTCGAACGTCATTTTGTGCAGGTTACAGACGTCTTCCCAATCAGAGACTTTGACAAGGCGCTTGAGAAAATGAAGAGCAAGTCTGCCTGTAAAGTCGCATTGAAGCCATGATAGAAGCAACTGTACTACCCTTTAAAGTGATTTATATTGACTGATGATCTTTACTAAAGTTAGACTTTACCCATGGTACTTTAGGACGGTACCACGAGTCTCCTTGTCGCAAAGAGATACTCTTTGTACATCGCTCTGGTAAAATCTTCCTCAGAAAATTCAGTTTGGGTCTCATTCGGGTCTCGAATCTGTGCTGAAAGATTTATCGCCCAAAAAGAGACCCTGGACGTACAGAGAGACGCACAAGACAAGGTAGATGAAATCATGACAAAAATACGATAAGATCATGCGAACGATACCTATCCATCAATACGGCGGAAGACATTTTTACTACCACTGCGCACGCCTTTCCTCCTGTGCATCCGGCCTTGCCTCTCCGAATCGCCCATGTCCGCTTTCTCCTCCACTCCTCTCTCAAGCCCAGCACCGAAAGACTCGACCCCTTTCCTACGGACTTTGTCTTTGCCTGGCCTCTCTCTATCCTGTCCATCTCCACCATCCCTCCCACCGGACCCAGATGACGGCACCCAGCTTATCTCCATAGGCGCGTCTGCTTCTGCATGCCCCTGTCTCACGCCAGACTTTCTGGCAGTATTAGAAGACACTGGAGTGCGGCGCTGACCAAATGTCGCGTTTTTGTCGCCGAGATTCTGGGACGGACCTCCGGTTTGAGGGCGGATAGGAACCATGCTGACTTTCTTCTTGGAGGTCCAGCCTTTCCGATTTTCTGCTTTCTCCCGTTGATATGCCTCCTCGGCGCGGAAATTCCTCTGTCCAGGCTTAGTTCGAGGATCGAATTTCGTAAGTTCTAAGAAAAGAAACATGCAAAGGAACAAATATGAAAGTCAGTCAATGGAGAAGATGAAGGTAAATGAAAGTGACGAACCGCCTTCAGCACTGCTATCACTGGATACATCGCTAGCTTCACTTTCGCTTTCGCTTCCTCCGAGACCGTCGCTAGAAGCTCTCTCGCTCTCTTCTTCTTCTTCTTCCACAGCAGTCTTCCCGCGGCGAGCGGGATTCTGAGCAACAGAAGATGGGTTGAGCAGTGCAAATTCTCTCGAATTCTCGTCGATCGTAAATGCGGGGTCCTCGAAGACTTTCGCGAAACGAGGGTCCGAGAGAATAGTCGGCCGCGACGGCTCGGCGTCCACATCCATGGACTCGGCATCTGTTTTGCGGTTTTTCTTCTTTTCGGCGCGCAGCTTGGCCTTTTCTTCGTCCCTGAGAACCTTCTCAGCGAGCGCCTTGTTAACCTTGACCCCAGGGTCCTTCTTGGCACGAATCCGAGTCTCCGCCTCCTTCTCCATCTTCTCGCGAATCATCTTCTCACGATGCTCGTCGTAGGCGAAGGGGTTGGCAATGATGCGAGCAGTATCGTAGAGCTTGAGCGAGAGGAAATAGCCATGCATATATGGTTTGAGGGCGGGCGTTCCAACAAGATGATCCAATCCCAGACTATGAAAACAGAGAGAGATGTGAATTACAGATTTTTGAGAAAGAAAATATCACGTACGTTTTGAGTTCGCTTCTCTCGACGAACTTGTAGTCTTCGTAGACAGAGCGCGTTGTCTGATCTTCCATCTCTTCGGTAATATTTTCGAGGAAGCTGGCCCAACGAGGAGCTGGCCCAAGTTGAGGGATGTAATATGTGCACATCTGGATTCCTTCGTTGGCTGACATGAGAAGACCACTTCCAGGAACATGATGGACGTCGTTTAGATCGGTCGCTGGTGTTACTGAAGCGAAATTGGAAGCGGGCTGCAGGAGGAGACGTCAGGGAGCTAACGGATATCGTTATAATAGTCAGACGTACTGCATTCCGATCCCATATTTTGATTACTTTTTTGTCGGCACTCATTACCATACCGTCTCCAGCCATCCGGCTACCACCCTCAATCCAAGACACATTTTTAACGGGTACACCATATCCTTGATCTTTCATGGCGAAGGGTTTTGCTGCACGGATGTCGTATAACAACGTATGTCCTGTCGATGTTCCAACTGCGTATGACAAACCGTCTGCTCGTGATGAAATCGCAGTTACACTCAAGTTTTCCACTTGGGCGCCAACTGGCATTAGTCGTTCCCTGGGTAGCCGCAGAGTTCCAACACATGAGCGAGATCGAGGATCCCAGAACTGGGTGGTTCCATTGCCATCGATTCCGAAAGCAAGTAAATGGTGGGCTGGGTTGATGTCGACGACGTTCACCCCAAGTATCTCACCATCAATACCGTCTTCTAGCAGAAGTGGGTTCATAAACCGTCCCTGGTCCAAATTGAGACGATACACCTCGTTTCCTGTGGCAGAGATGTAGGTGTCGCATGAGGGAAAATGGTACGCAAGCGAACGGCCAAAACGAGGTATTCTTGTGCGGTAGTGGAATCCACCTTGGGTATGCAGTTCAATAGTTCGGTCATTCTGTAGGTGTATCGACTTTGTCCAGTCGTCAGATAGGATCTAAAGACAATAAGGCAGTTAGTTTCAACCTGAAGACTGGGCACCACCAAGACGTCAGAATGGTGGACAACTCACGCACAACAAAATCAACATTCTCAGCATCGGAATGTCGTTCAAATTTCAGTGATAGTTGGTCCAGATCCCAAACTCGCATCTGTGGCTTGTACGTTCCAGTGGCGATAACATGGTGGCCGTCCCGCGTTGTCTTTACGCGATTGCTGGCCTCCGGGAATTCGAAACCTTGAATCAGTTCAATCGACCCTTCCAAGTGTTCCTTGACAACCCTCTTTTTTCCCTTTCCAACGGCGGCTCTTTTCCTTGTTAACCAATCTGGCAGAGACGACGATGAGCCTGCCGCTGCTCCGTTCACGGTATAAACCCTGACGCTATTAGCATCTGGGACCATTCCAGCTTTCTGCGATGCGAGTTTATGGAAATAGAGAGGTAGCAGAAAAGTTCGTGGAATACCAGGACTTTCTGGTCTTTGAAGTTGCGTAGAGATGTGTTATAGTGAAAGCTCAGAGTCAAAGCTGCCAGACGGGCAGCATTTTTTCTGCGGGTCATGTGATTAGGACTTTAATCAGATCTATTTATAGTCGAGAAAGATTAGATTAGAAATCTCTAGCAAGCTAGAGGCCGGCGCTTATTTACAGCCCTTCGAATGTCGATTTCATTCGAGGCCGTTAAGAGAAACATTTAGCAGCGTGAAATTTTACGAGGTTCAAAAGGTTCATGTTAGTTCCTTTCGAGGCCTTAACTTCTTGGGAAACTGTATTTTTGTCTTCTCCTCAATAGAGTCCGTTGACGGCTGTCATACCTAAATCTGATGCTGAACGGACACCCAAAATAATGAGATCGATAAGCTCCGGCGCTTTGGCATATACCCGTAATGCAGTTCGAGCCTTTCCAGTGAATACAGTGGATACAACCTGAGGCCCACACTTGCAACTGTCGGGACCCACCGCGCATTCCACAATTCTAGGTTTCAACGGATAATTTAAACGACAACGTTAATAGGTAAGATCTCCTTACTGAAACGTCAAATGTGCATACGATTCAAATTCCACGCTAGCTAGGAGATATGCCTCTGCGATCAGGTTCATTGGTCTGCGGCCACTGTCAGAATAAACTCTTCTCCTACGAGCCTTTCCAAGCTGCATTATCTCCTCTAATTCACCCCAAGAGGGACTCCTCAACCTCAAGTTCGAAAGGTTGTTCGTACACGACACAAACCTGGGCGGAAATCGAGGAAGGCGAAGATAAAGGATGCAACTGGTGTGATTACCTTTGGGATGAAATTCCATTTTGGTATAAAAACAAGAAGAAGAAGGAATTGCCAGAGCCAGAAGATACATTTCAAGTAACTGTTCGGTTTGAGAAATCGGATGTGAGGCAGCGCGTTTTGTTGAGGCTGATTATCGAGGACGACTGGGCGCCAGGTTATGATGTGTGTTGTAGCTCTGGTGCGTATTGGTACCTGTCCAAAATGGCATCAATGTTTTCGAGGAGCTTATATATTACGGGAATCACAGAGGACAATGCAGCAAGTATAATTCCAGAAAGGAATTTAATATGGCAGGTTTCATCTCCCAGGAGCTATGAACTGGCGTCTGCGTGCCTCAGCGAATGCACAAGTCTTCATTCCTGCCCCAAACCTGCGAGAGCGGCCCTTCCAACCCGTGTTCTTGACTGTGTCGACGTTAGAAGGCCCAAACTGCTAATCACTTCTGGCGCAACAGAAGGCTTTTATGTAGCGCTGAGCTACGTATGGGGCGAAGCGCAACCACACAGCACATGCACTACCAACATCGCCAGATATCTTGATGGGATCGACGTGTCTTCCCTTCCCAAAACCATCCAAGATGCCATAAACTGCACGCACGAACTTGGCCTTCGCTATCTCTGGATCGATTCGCTCTGTATCCTGCAGGATTCAGCAGAAGACAAAGAACGCGAGATACCCCTCATGTGCGACATATACCGTAACGCATACGTGACCATCATCGCAGCCAGTGCAAGCAAGGTCAGCGAGGGATTCCTCCAAGATCGTCGAGAACCGGTTGACACAAGACTGCCCTTCTGGTGTCCCGATGGGAGGCAAGGTACAATCTCAGCCGAAGAAGAAGGAACAAAACCGACCGCTGGGGTCGAACAGGTAGATCATCGGGCTTGGTGTTATCAGGAACGCGTACTTTCTCCCAGAGCGCTGATATACGCCTCGGACACCCTCCGATATCGGTGTCAAGCCGTTGAGGATAAAGTAGGCGATGTCGCGTTCCATTTCCCTCCCGCAGTGACAGACGGATTACGACTACCGGACACCATGCATTCGACGAAACCTCCCAGCAGTAACACACTATCTGAGGAGGAATTAAAGACACTTCGGAGCGCTTGGTGGAAAATCGTGTCAGAATATTCCAAGAGGCTTCTGACAAACTCCTCCGACAAGCTACTAGCGATTTCCGGAATAGCCCAACTTTTTCGACGCTACTTTGGTAGCAATAATCGGTATATAGCAGGGCTATGGGAGCAGGACCTGTCTGCAAATGTTCTGTAGTACAGGTCCGACACTCATCAGACCCGATCCATCAGACAATCTGCCACCGCTCTTACTCCTGCGACATACAGAGCGCCGTCGTGGTCCTGGGGCGCTGCAGACGGCGAGATCCAGCACAATTGCCTTAAGTTGAAGCCAGAGCAAATTTTATGGGAGATCAAGGAGCTCGTCATCGTCCCATTCACCGAAGGCCATCTTTTCGGCAGCATCAAGGGTGGTCACCTATTGGTGAGCACCGTCGTCAGACCTATACTCTGGCAGGTATACAGCGGATACGCGGAGCTGTTTGAGTGCGACAATGCAGAAGCAGGGTGCATTGGCTATGTGTACCTCGATGGGGATTATAGCAGTGGAAAGAATTCAGAATCCGAATCTCCGCACAAGTTCTCTGGGTTTGCCGTTGTGGTGGGCACCTTGAAGATCGCGAAACCCATTCCGCAACTATCAGGTCTAATTGTAGTACCGACTGGAGACACAGAGGGAGAGTTCCGGCGAGTTGGAATGTTCCATGCAAATGGAAAGCTGGCAGCCGACGACGACGAAAATTTCTGTGAAATAGATGCCTGGTTGAGCATGCCCAGGAGGATTATTACGATTGTCTGACCTCATATCTGTAATTAACGCAAAATTTGACATCTTGGAAGTCCCAAGAAAGACATATATAGTACTTATGCCGCGATAAGCTGAGTGTAAAGGTAGGCCAGAGGTAAGTAGCAAAACCAAAGCACAATGGTAGTGATTTGGCCGACTGTCATGAGAGATAAGATTAGATCATTTCATCCATGATCACTTCATCCGTGTCTGCCGGAGATATATCATACATCTGGGCGTCCTCACGAACTGACATCGACATCGGCGCTGAAAAAATGCAGAAGTGAAGGATGACTTACACCTAGAGCTGACTTTGATAGATCTCAAATGCATCATGTCGCCTTGGCTATAGCGACATTTTCACGAAGGGTCGACGTCGAGAGCGTACTTGTCAGAGTTAGGAAAGTGATAGACATGTATACGTTCAGCATTGCACACGTCGGACTTTGACATCGAATTCACAAGCATACGTGGCTGCTCGGAAGGCTGGTGGGTTCGTGGGCACGCTATCCGCACTCATGAGTTTTGTCATCCTTCTGTCTGCGATGGATCATGATTGAGAAATCTCTGCCCTCATTGAGTGTAAAGAGTAAATGAGAGGTCTTTTAGTGGGAAGATACAGCCAAAGTAGAACGGTGTGCCAAAGAAATGCGACCAGCGTCGCATGGTCTTCTGTAACGAGACTCCATAACCTAACCCAGAGAAGGCGATAATTTCAGTCGGCTGCATGATCCATGGGTAGTAGTAGATTAATCCAGTCTTTAATACGTCTTCTTTTTCTCGTCCACAGAGAGACCGCCTACATAGCGCTGTGAGATATCGATACAGCGAACAAATAACGCTGAACTCACCAGGACCCATGTTCACCAAGAGGATGAGACCGCCAACGATGGCTAGAAGTTAACAAATCAACAAAAGAAGACACAGGAAGAGCTTGAATGTCACGAACAAAGAGTCTGGAAGAAATCGTATCTGCAAAATTCTTTAATCATCGTCCAGTATTGACAAAACTGAGCTACTCACTTTAAGAAATCGCGCTGGGGATGAGCAGAGTTCACACTCCACCAGTTGTTTGCGAATACATTGAACACGCTCAACACAAGAACCAGGAAGGCAGCCGACCATTTGGCCTTGAAGCCGACGGCAACCATAACACAGGCAGCCAAACCAATAATAGATACGAAGACGCGAATGATGCTCCATTGACCCTGGAGCATGAAGCCCAGGAAAAGGAAGATCAGTAATACACGGCCTGCAAGGAGGAAACTGAGACAACATGTTAATACATTGGGCGCTATCAATAAAAATAATGGTTTACTATTTCTTGCGGTCGGTTTCGCTGATGCTGGGCAAACCAGCAAAGAGCGCTTTTCTTGACACCATCGAATCGCTGAAAACCATGAAGAGCCCACCGATGACGCTGAGATTCCGGAGGAAGAAGTTAAGGTCGAAGATGAGGCCATAGCCAAACCCTTGAATGATGACGACACCAAGGAGGCCACCAACGGCGTATTCTGTGTGCTTCTTGAGGATGACAGCACCAGAGCCTACGAGCATGACCTTGTTGTCGAGGTAAGCATTAGACCTTTTGGGCCAGTCGAAAGGTTGTGCTTACAATAACATTGAGAATAAGGAAAATATGTGAGATTCCCCATGGGAAATGGCGGTGTCTGCCTTCGTTAAGCGTCTTGTTGGCATGGGTGTTTGCAATAATATACGCACTGCTGCAAGTACCAAATCTGATCACCCCATTGAGTCATGATTCTCAATGCATCCTCCAAGAACGTAACCACGATGAGGAAACGACCAATTGCCGGCAAGTGGGGTTTCAATGGTTGAGAATAGATTTCGACATTATCCTCGACTGTCTTGCTGAGAGCGCGGAGCTTCTCGAGCGGGTCGTCAGGGTCTGCAGCTCTGTAACCCGAAGATGGGCGAGAGTTAGAGAGACCATGGGGGTCGACATTGTAGTTGGCTTGAGGGCGAGCGATGCTAATTCTCGACGACATGGTGTAAGGAGGAAAAGTCTAGAGTGGGTCAAGGCGGCGGAAGACAAGTTCTAACGTGTCAGACCAATGAACGTGGCGCCTGCTGACTCAGCAAATCATGACCCGCGCCACCCAATTGCTGCCACTTGTGTTTCACGCCAATCATCATGATTTTCATCTTTTTTTTGCACCCCATTCGGAGGCTGGTCCATGAAGATGTTCAATATTTCTTTCAGAGCAACCCAGGGGGCCAAGTTGCACCTCGCCTTTGATTCTGATTTGAAATCAGTCACTGGGGAGGATGAATGCTTTCACACACCGGTTGCGGTTCATGAACGTTCACCGTTCGATGTTTAACATCTACGTCCACCCGCATCCCACGGCTAACGGCGACCTTATGCAGACCCATGATAACAGGCGGGTATCTCACCCCATAATCCGAACCACTTTTGGCTGAAAAACCACTCTATGCCCTCGTTTATCCGACCAAATTTTTTGTCCTGGCCCTCTGGAAATTTTTTTTCAGCCCATCATGTTGTCCGAACATGGTGGTCCAGCTATTAGCGAAAGTGGGGTTAGGCCGGTTCAGACGCCGGCGACATCTCGAATTCGATGAGGCGGGGTACAAAAAGTGAACAAAAAATTCAAGATGTTGAAATTTATGACCAAATTGCTTCGCACGGAAACAAACGCAAAAAGGCACCTTCTACCCGTTATCTGAGCAAAACATCTCTTTCTTGGGGGGCCGACACACACAGTCGAGTGAAAATTAACATTTTCTGGGCCAACCTCCGCAATCCGAGCAAAAAAATTGGAAATTAGACGCCACCGTTAACGTTGGGACCTGAAGAAAAGGCAAATTTTTCCCGAGGCCTCTTTCATCGGCGCAAAAAACGAAGGTGTTGCTCGCACATTTTCGACCTCAAATGGACTTTTCAGGGTGGCCTTCCCAACTATTATCATGGGTCCTTCCCATGCTGTACGGTACCAATCATCCTCGAGAGCGGTAGCAGCAGTCGGTCTGTGACTTTGCTGTTCACTGCAGTTCGGACCCGGCAACTTGTGTCATCTATGGGCGCTTGTTCTTGTCAAGATTGAAGTAACTCCAGGACTTTAACTTGGTCGCTGCACAATCGCACATGGCCTCGAACGTCAGCATCGGTCCTCTCTTTTTCGTCGGGTACGAATTCTTGTGGCCTCGGCGACACTGATCCAAATTCCGTTTCCTTGTGTCTCATCATTCGCAGGGTCATCGGGTCAATCTGGGTTGACCAACCGAGGGGTTATTGTGTAGCAAGGCCTCACGAAGCCTGGCGCTGAATTCCACCACGCTAGTGGTCGACGAGGGCTGGGCAGATGGATAATCTATTCTTCGTCCATGGATATTGCTGCGATAGTAGAGTGAAACTTGTACTCAACCGAACCCACCGAGGCTGGTATCCGGGGCGTGTCATTCTCGCCGGAGCCTCGCTAGAACGTTTAAGCTTTGTAAGCTTCAAGCTGCTGCGCTCAGTGTTACACGCTATCATCTGTGAATATTGGGACCGTCATCCGTACATTTGGAGTGGCTCATGGATAAAACGTGGAATCGATGGTTTTTCGCAACTCCTGATAACACCCGATTCTCACTTGCCTGCAACGTTAATAGAAATGAATTCTCTCGGTAACATGGGAGAGTCGGCTCCTTGACACTCAAGGTCGAGAATGAAGTTCCAGATTCAAGCCGAGGCGCATGAAAGTCTTCTGGAACTTCTTTGAGCTTGCCAAATTCCTAAACGCCGATTTCTCCCATGATTACATACATATGCTTCAGCAAGTAGTTTCTCCGCTGACACGAAAAAATCGCATCGTTTGAGGCTCGAGAGGGGTCACATAACACCAGCGACTGGGAGATTTCTATGAATAACTCGAATCCTGCATGGGTATCTTCATCTGATAGAGTTTTCAGCGCTTTTCCAGGGTCGATCGACGATAGCTTTGACCCGGTGGTGAAATGCCACCGGGAGAGCGTGCTCAAAACACTACCTTCTAACTATACAACCCGCAGGTATCGATATCGATTTATTATGGTGGAAAGCCCGGGTTCCATTACTGAAACCTGTAGATAGCTGTAGATCCTGGCCGGGATTTCACTTTCAGATATCTCGACCGAGCTTAGGTTATGCGGCGTCGTGCAGCTCGCGACAACTTGCATACATAATGGTACAAGTACCCAGAGATCTTGTGCTGATTGTCAGATTATATCTGTTCCAGACCAATATATGGTATTCCGATGAATCCGATATGCCCGCCGGCGGGGCTTGCCACGTGGAAATGACATGCAGGTCCCATCTTCAATCCCGGTGGCGTTTTGACATTTCGAATGCATTGTCAGGTAATAATAGAGTATACGTTGCGCATGAAAGAAAACTGTGATTAGTTTGAGGATCGGGAGCTCAGGTCACTAAGGAGATTTCCGGCGGTTTCATAAGACTGAACGTGAAATTCATTTCATGGTGCTAGTCTTACAGAGTTATATCAACGCAAAAGGTAACTAGGGATACACTGGTTCGATCTATGGCAAAGACTAGGGCTACAGTTACGAATGAAGAAGATCACGGCTACAGATAAATTTACAATGTTGACGTCAAAAAACTCGGTTGCGAAGTTGCGCACTACTTTGGAGGAAAGGAATGACGAACGCGGGGAAATTTCACCCAGAAAACTGAAATTCTATTGTGGTTTTTGTTGGATCGATGGCCGTAAGTCGTTTAGTGAACCAAGCCTTGACTAGATCCATATCTCTTCCGACACCTGAGATGTGGAAGTGGATTTCCCGCATCCCGATATTGGCGAGAGCGTTGCTGAGAATGGGCCACGGTATTCCGTCTAGCTGTTCTTCCGCACTCAGCCAAATGTGAAAAGCGATGGTTTGAAGGCTCTCGCGGTGTGAGGTCGAGATGAAGGATTGAATCCACGCATATGGTGAAGTGGTCACGAGGAGTTCATGGGGAGAAAATGTGGCCCCATTTTGCGTTATGAGTGAGGGAAATTGGAAGAGGGTAATCTGGTTGATCGTGATTGCCTTCAAATTGATATTATGGGTAAGATGAAGGCATTTCATGAAGGCTGCGAGTTAAAAAGGTAGTTAATCTCTGGCTTTCGGGTAGATGGTATGGATTTAGACACTGACGATCATGATTGCGGGTATCAAAGTTGTGGACTAGAATTCCCACTTCAACGGTCTCTAACGACTCACCGAGAATCGCAAGAAAGACACCCAGAATGTCTGCTTCTCCCGGCAAAATATCGGGGAGGGAAAGTGACACGAGATGAGGAAATGAACGTCGGTTTTTGGCGTCACCTTCCATGACGGCACCGTCCGACACGACCCCATATGACAACCAATTTAAAAGGATCCTGTTGTGACAAAACATGCTACGCAATTTCTTGAGGGAAGAAGGTTTCAATGTGGTGCCTTCAGTGAATTCTTTTTCGGCCGAAAGGCAACCTAAAGCCTCCCATGACACATCGTCAAGAGAGAGTTCTTGGAGAGCTGAAAACAAATCAAGAAATTCGGCGAGTGCTGCGAATGATGGAAAGTTGGTGGATCGAAGATTTAAAATGAAGAGTCGTTGGAAAGATGGGCTTTCCGACGGAAGCGAAATCGTGCTATCCCAGCCAAACCTTTCGACATGCAGAGCGGTGAGACCCGGAAGACATAGAATTGAATCAAGAATACGGTGCTTCATCTCATGGTCCAGAACAGGACCTTTGAGCGTGACCTTGCGTATGTGGGGACCAATTGTAAGAGCCGCATGAGTTGATGACGCGAGGAGTCGGGCGAAGTCTGCATGGTAGTTCACCTCAGCGAAGAGGTAATCTCGACAAAGTGATAACCAGGATTTGCATACGAGGCTGAATGAAGACAAACCCTGCTTCGAGGTGCAAAAGTTGCCTAAAATGATGCTGTAGACTTCGGGCGCCATTTGGGAGGTCTGGCGGCTAGGCAACGCAGTAATGTGGTCCACCTGTGCTGGTCGATGCATTGCGCCTCGGGGGACAAGGCGACCTCGAAGAACAAAAGACAGGCCCATAATCAGGTCTTATGTGGGGATTTGGGTACAAGGCATCTCCAGAAGGAATACCTTTATACCGCTTTCGACATGATTGTAATTTCGACAACGGTCATGGCCATAGCTTTTTGACAAGGGGGGCTATCACAAAAACCATCTTTATACTACTCTGGCACTTGTACACTGAGAGAGCATTAGGACCAGAGTTGACGGTGAGAATTAATCAGAACGTACTATATGCATCTTTGGTAAGGATCTTTGAGAGCTTGTAGCAATTTGACTTGCCACTGGCAGGTTGACTCTCCCGTGAATACAAGAACATTCAGGTTTGAAAGTGCCGCCGGGAAGTCGGAAACCGGTATTTGGCTATATTTGACAAACGCTTCCTGTTCAAGAACGGCTCTGGACAAAATCAACCACTTCAGGGATTCTCTGCAAAGCTTTTGTTGCACATTATCTCGATAACACCTCAATAATTTTCTCACCCAGAAATTCTCCCATCCAAACGCGCCTGCAATATTCCCATGGCAAAACGACGGCGATCGCCGCTTTCAGATGATGAGAACTGGAGTGCAGGCGAAATGTCGAATCCTGCGACAAATTCAGAGTCGGAAGACGCGTCTTTTGATATGAAATCTAAATCCTCGACTTCCAGGAAGACAAAAGCAGCTGCGACGCGAAAGAAGGCCAAGGTTCTAAAAATTGACGCGTCTTCTCGGTCCTCCAACCCACAGGGGATTTACGCTGATCTACCTCGCCATTCCAAGTCCGCACACACCATTTCTTCCCCTGGACCGGTTCGTATTGCACTCTTGGACTGGTACAAGACTGTGCATGACACTCGGAAGATGCCTTGGCGCAAAGCGTACAACCCAACCCTGGGACCCGAGGAACGTGCACAAAGAGCTTATGAGGTACGACTTTCTATGCGGGCTACACGCTGTGAATGTGAATTTTGACTCTTATATGACTATGTACAGGTTTGGATCTCTGAGATTATGTTGCAACAAACGCAAGTTGCCACAGTCATTCCCTATTATAACCGCTGGATGGAGAAGTATGTACATAATGCCGTGTCCGTCGCCCTCGATGAATTGAGTGAGAACTGACAGATTTCCTACAGGTTTCCCACCATTCGTGATCTCGTGGGTGCTGTTCTATTGTCGTTTATGTGAGATAGTTAATCGCGGGTACTCAGGCAGCAGCAACTATAGACGAAGTGAATGCTCAATGGAAGGGACTAGGATATTATACTCGAGCCAGGCGATTACTCGACGGAGCGCAGAAAGCCATTAAGGAATACGGCGGTAAACTACCTGATAATGCCAAAGACATGGAGGCTAATATACCTGGAATCGGTCGATACAGTGCGGGGGCGATCTGCTCAATCGCTTATGGTGAACAAGTCCCTGTGGTATGTTCACATATCCCTTGCATCAATGTACCGTTTGGTTGCTGATATATCTGTAATTAGCTTGATGGAAATGTTCACCGCCTTCTGAGCCGTTTTCTCGCACTCTACGCACCGCCCAAAGCCAAGCCAACTCTGGACATCCTGTGGTCTGGAGCGCGAACCATGGTAGAAATAGACGGTAAGGAACCAAAACGGCTTCGGCGGAAAGCTTTCTGATGCACCGACATGCTTTTTTTAATTCAGACACCTCAGAACTAATTAATTCAAGCGTGGAATCGCCAAACTCAGGTTTGCAGAGCCCACAGTACCCAGGAGACATAAATCAAGCTCTGATCGAGCTTGGCAGTACTGTGTGTAAGGTGCGCGAGCCTAACTGCGAGACATGCCCCCTTCAAACGTGGTGTTCTGCCTATCAGAGATCTACGGCGCCCGCTGACAAGGTACCATTCCCGGCCTGTAGTTTTGAATTACCGAGCTGACAACGTCTAGTCAAATGCTGTCATTGACATTGAAGAGGCCTGTCAGGTCTGCGAACCGCTCACGGACTTCGAGGGCGTCATGTCGTACCCCATGAAAGTCGATCGAAAGAAAGCCAGAGAAGAGCTGGATATTGTACACGTCGTGGAATGGTATCCGAAATCCAATTCGGAAGACAGGCGGTTTCTTATGGTCCGGCGACCGGAGAGTGGTAAGCTTGCTGCCCTATAATTTGTCGGCGAGTGAACTGACCGACCGCAAACTTGCACTTCAGGTCTTCTGGCAGGCCTTTACGACTTTCCCACCTCCGTCGATGTACCCAAGAGTACGACTCCACAGGCTCAGGAGACGTTACCTGCGGAAGTCCTAGCCAAAATTATTCACGGCAGTTCCCATCTTTCCCCCACACTCGTAACAGAAAATGCAGCTGGGAATGACCCTCCTCAGACTGAACGTCCAACCATTTCTAGTATTCGCTCTGTCGGAGAAGTGGTGCACGTTTTTTCACATATCCGGAAGACATATAGGGTTCAATGGGTTATTCTGGAAGGTGGCGATAACCCGCCTGCAACACGGGAAGATCCCTTCCAGGAAGGGCGGCAAACCAGAAAATCCGGGAAAGAAAAGCGCCCCGTCAAAGGTGTCAAAGTCATGAATCAATCGGATGGTCCGAAAGGAGCCATATGGGTACCCTTAAATGAAGTCATGGAGACGAAGTAAGCTGCGCTGTTTGCGTGTCCGAGATTACTCCCCATTTATTCTATTCTGGATTCTAGCATGGGAAGCGGTGTTGTCAAAGTGTGGAATATGACGAAGAAACTATGGGAGGAGGAGGCAGAATGTAAATGACCACAATTTTCGTCAGTCCTTAAGTTTGGGAGACAAGGGTTTTGTTTTTTCTGAAGGCGCTCGAATATAGTTAAGCAAGACCTTACCTGGCGCATCGCGCTCTTTCCGTCCCATCATTTAGAAGGCATTACATACTGTACCATACTTGTTGCTGGGTACTCAGCAAGATTATAAATCTCCGCAGGCATATCAAGGGCATAGACACCTTTGTTAACCACTGCTTTATCCCTATTAACGACTTCCGTTCATCAAGAGATTGAGCATTGGGATCCCCTGAAATGCCGTGAAGAATCTTAACACAACTTGTTGATCTTCTGCTTGGGAAAGCCACCGTGGCAGCTGGTCCGAGGTTCTCCAGAATCCAACTTGAAGTCGACGTCGTAACTTTCAATTTGCATATTTTTAATGAACTATATCAAGGCAGTGAGCCAGATTATATTATGCTTATCAATTCTCTCTCATCATTAGCCTCAAAGCAGTCTAATTTCTTAACTACGCAGGGCGGCACGTCGCCCATTCCGTCGACAAAATGATGGTCGCGCCTTGACTCAGAACCAAACGCCAGTGCGGTCGGAACAGTCCGACTCACCAGCTGTCGGCTTATCACAACGCTGTTTCTCCTGAAAATCATGTATAAGAAGTCCTTTAATTTCTGTCCCTCAACATATACACAATCCTGGTAGTTTATGAAAAATAGCTAATTTTTTTCTCCCAGAATACATACTTTGCTGCATTTTTGTTCCGTAACCAAGTTATGATCACCCACGATTGGTCACCCTACGACCCACTTACTTACAGTTGGCGCACCGCTTGCTGTTAAGCGCGATTCTTGTCTGATAGTCGCTAAACATGTTCCCTACCAATCAGATGCATGCAGCGTTGGGCTGGCCAATCCGAAGAGCTTTGCGTCGTTTAGCTTCTTCGGACTGACCCTTCCTGTCTCGTCTATATCCACTCCGTTCCGGGCCGCCGAGACAGGGACTTTGTTCTCACACCCACACGCAGGTTCGATTCAGAATTTTTCGTCACTGTTCAGTGTGTCCGACTCGTCTTACGCCCACCCGTCATGTATAATGGATAAACCAACAACCGAAGGTTTGCCGAGGATGGAAGGTTACCTTTAGTACGTCGTCTCTACTAGGATTTTGTTTCATTGCCGTAGAACTGACCGGAAGTCATAAACCAGTGCTGTCCTGAACCTACCCAAGTATGCCTCACAAACCGAAATCAACGAGAGACACAGGTCTTTGTCCCTCATCTTCCACCCGGACAAGCAAACAGATGAGCAGCTCAAGGAAACGGCTGCTAAGAAATTCCTCGAAATCCAGAAGGCGTACCAAGGTCAATCTCAGTTGTCCATGACAAGCAAACCTGCGGGGATCTCACAAATATATCTCCAGTTCTGTCCGACCCCTTCCTACGGTATGATATCCAACCACTTCTTGCTAGGATTCGCTCATGGTAGTCTAGTCAGGTGTATGACACGCTTGGTGAGTGACGCACTTCCGCCTTTCAATTGCATTGCACCTTATCCGACTTAGGTTCCGAGGGACTGGCAATGCAATGGCCTAGCTACATTCGTTCAAGGTCCAAAGACGAGGTGCACAGACTTCGGGACTCATTCACGTATAAATTACTAACTGGGCTCCAAGATACAAGAGTTGCTTGAGCAAAATAAGCTCACCTTGGCAAGACGAAACTTGAACCAGTCTATCTTGCCTAAAGGGAAAATAACCTGCCAATTCGACGCATCATCGATCTTCGACTCGGAGACTGAACCAATTCGCAAGCGCAGTACTTGGATCACAACGATGCAACGGCGTTTTTCGGAGGCTGGCGTGATGTCCAGAAGTATCATATACAGTGCAGAGGTGAGTATGGCATGGCCACATATTCATTTGAAGCTCACTTTCCTTTCTATTTTCTCTTCCGTCTCCCCTAAGAAAAAAATAAACGAGAAGACATCTATCTCGTTCGAAGGTCATAGCACTCTCCAGCGAGCGAAAGGCTCCTTTCGCTTTCTTGGCACAGTCCGTCATCAATTCTCCCCGCGCGTTGTTGTACTTGTTAGTCGTTCTTTCAACTATTTCCTTATCAAATAGCTTATTTTCTTTCTCATCTCGTCAAGGCCTCTCTGAATCCTTTCTTCCCCTTCACCACAAAACTTGACATCAAATACGAAGATCCCGACAACACGCTAACATTCAAAACAGCTTTCTTCCCCCTTGCCATAAATTCTCTCCCTGTGACGACCACAGTTTCATTATCTAGGAGACTATTTCGTTCGAAGCCTCAGAGAGCCAAAATCAGTCTTCAAGTCTCAAAAAATCCCTCAATCTCTTTCCTTTACATATCACCGCCCACGCTCGAGTTGAGTGAAGACGGCGGGTTGCCACAAAAGAGTCCTCCAACAACTTCGGGCCTCAAATATATGTTATTTGACAAGAGCATCGGTCTCTCCTTTGACCGTGGCGTACCCGATTTGGTCGTGGAGGTGGGACTTTCATTGGTCGAGCTCTCCACTCGCCTGAAGGCTTCTGTTCACTACGGCCTCTCGGGACTATTGCTAAGTCTAGGCGTCAATTGGTCCAATGATGCAGCCGAAGTTGCCTCCACTTTGATACTGAGCCCTGCAGCAGTTATATTGAATTTCGAGTTGGTCATGCTGTCTTTACAAGTCTTCCCCTCGCTTATAGGTGCAAAGTTTTGGTTACCTAGAGCAGCGATTATCATTGCCGATCGTGTTGTCTACGCAATTTTCGCCTTTCATAGCACTGGGTGCGGTTGTCATCCCGTCGACCGCGACGGCCCTTGGATACCATTTCTTTGTGATACCTCGCCGCCGAGCTCAGAGACTGGCGTGAGTACCTTTAATATTGAGATCCATTTTGAACTGATTTTTTCTTTCGCTAGACACCTACGAGCAATAAAGAAAGAATTCGAGGAAGATTCTGACGCTCGAAAAGAGCGCAATGCTGTAGAAGCCCTTCTTAAAGATTCAGTCAAGAAGCAGATCCGAGTCGAGACAGAACGAGAAGGCATAACAACCCCCCTTCTTCATGTTATAATTGATTTTGATGGCGTTGTGTTTAGGTCTTGTCATCCAGCAAGCAACATATGGAGCGGCGGAGAGCGAAGACGCCACTGAGAACATCTTGGTAGACGTCACCATCCCTCTGCAAGCCCTTGTGCGCAATTCGCAACTTCACATCCCTGGTGGAGATACTAAGGTAATGGACGAACCCTTGAATTTTATCCGCCTCGTTGTCTCCGTGGAAGTCTCACATCATATCGCAGGCTGCATTGCAGGGTTTCTCAGATCCTGCTCCATTCGCTTCGAAATCTTTACGCGTCCGCTATTTGTTTCGCGGTCGCGTGCATTACGCGGAGATTCCTGACTACCTGCCTGTCGTGTTGCCTTTAGCAGGTTTGTTTTCCATGCATATCGTCAGCCTATTCTTCGCGTCTGATGAAGCTCAAATTCCAGAGCACCAGGTGAATGGATATTCTGAAAACCATGGAACACCAGCACACTAGGAACCAATGGTGGTCATCTTTCAGTTCAATCGCTTAAGGCAATCGGAGATGACCGAAGAGTTTTGGGTTCAAGACCACGTTGGATTCAAAACACTCGGATGATGCGTTGTTAACCTAACTTGTATATCTTGAAATTCGCACCTCTCATATTCCTCTTGTAGTCGATAGCGACGTTCACGTATTGTGGTGGTAGCCGCATTTTGAACCCCGAGACACGCAGGTGGACGCCCGGTTCTTTTCCAGAACACGAGGAACACGCGCGAATTCTTGTGGTTCTCCGGGAAACCAATCGGCTATTCTAACAAGTAGCATTTCATCAGGTATCTCGCGCACGGCGTACCCTTGCGGCATCTAATTTCGGTTGGCGCCTTCAGGCCTCAGGTTTGTTGATTTACGAGCAATTTGCGAGGATGGGAGCCAGCCACCCACATTACGTAAGATTTATTCACGGTAACTTCCTTACTCGAACTTTCACATGTACATAATGTGCACTCATTTCAGACGACCTTAACTACGAACCTCCATGAGCACGCTGCTCAGAACAATCCTCCCCTTGTTGTCAAGTTTCACCTTATTAAACTTGGAGGAGTACCATGCTACCAGGTGCTACTAGGTGCTACTATGTGGCACCGTGCATGCATTATGCACTGGCCAGATATGCACGCGGGCCCGGGCCAATACTTCTAGAGACAAATGAGCCAATTCGCAAAATGCAGCAAGAACTTAGACTTGAGTATACGCATTTTTATGCCAACGTGACGCTCATCCATCACTTGTGGAAGCGCGCTTGCGAGGGTATCCTTAGCAATCGATCGGTGTTTGGCGCCGTCGATATGGTTTGCTTGTTCCAGGTGATAAAACTTGACCCCCTTAGATATTGTCATGCCGGTGTAGTTCTCTCATTTTCGAATGGACACTGCGGACTTTCGCTAATCTTACATCTTCCTACAGATTAAAATGTGAAATTCGTTGGAAATGACATGTGAGCAACACAATGTTTCCTTTTCCAAAACATGTCAGACCCTTGAGAGTATTCACCAGTCGGCTCATTTCCGTTTTTCTTCTTCGTGTGTACAGCGCTTCCACTGTTTGCTTCACCTCTGCAGGAAGCAAATACCCACGTGTAGGGATCACACCCCCACGCGATCGTATGATAAGGCAAGACGGTGAACAGCATTTTATCGTCAGGACGAGGGGCATGAACATGCTCGAATTGACATGTATATGGAAGACGGAAGCCAAGCGTGAGACTGTTCACTGACACATTTGTCATTCAAACTCGGAAATGTGTCGGGTAATCCCTCGAGGAGGATGTTCAGTTCGGACTACTTCACGGGTGAACATGACCCGACGAAAAGTCCATATGCAGATGGATCGTGATGAAATAACTTTAAGCTCGCCAATCTTAAAATGTTCCGCTACGGTGGGTCACCGTGCACCAGCCTCGACCCTCCTCGACCGGCCTTGGTTTAATGGTTATCACCCGATATGAATGATGGTAGCAGTTGTGCATGTGACTTGTGTAACCTGCGAACAAAACAATTTTGCTTTGTTGATATCGAGGGAAGGATACGATATCAGGGATACTAGTGGATCATCCCTTTTTGACTTCTTCGCTGTCGAATTTTACGGTTCATTTACAGTTTGGATCTGTTTTCATAGAGATCGTTGCTGATCAGTCCTGATCTCAGATAGACTGCGAAGGGTAAAGTCAAAGTCAGCGATTAAAATCTCGATGGATTCTGTTCTCAGGTACAGGCCAAATTTGCTTCCCTTTGCGACATCTCCGCTCCGTTCTGCAAGCGACACCATGCTCTGCGAAGATAGGTTTCAATCGTGAGAGTGTCCAGAATCCTTCTTACGTTTTGCGATCCTTAGATCTCAATCCGATGCACGCGTCCAACTCAATGCAAACTCAAAAATATTTTCTGGGATTCACCATTTGTTTCTTCGGTCAGGCCAGCCGATTCTTTTATTTAAAGTATGGTATAAATGAGCTGTGGTTCCGCCTCAACTGCCCTCCTACCAGACCTCTTCCAACAACTTGTCGCATACGCTATGCAGCACCCCACTCTTCAAAACGTTCGCATTCGGTCTACACGAGATGCTCTACAAGTTTTCCATGGCGTCGCCATAAATCGACTTCCATTAATCACTAGACGGTTGGACGCGGAGGAACGAAGAAACATTATACCAGGAAATGTCTATGTGTGGTAAGTTCCTCACTTTTAAGTGAGATACGGTTTATGCAAAGACACTCATGTAGGCCTACAGGGAAGAACGCGGGGCCAACACGGAGCCAACAGGACTCGGTATGGAGCGATGGTAAGCCGGAATGTCGAAACAGAGACCTTGGCTCATATTTCTTTGCTACAAGGACTGATGGCATGGGATGGGGTCCTAGCCGTGCGTATCAAAGTACCCTATTGCGGCCATGTAACTGATGTAACGGCAACAATTGTCTAGGAGTTCGAGATGTGCGCCAATACCTTCGGGAGACCTTCTTCAAACTTAAATTCTCATTGATCATTAATTTTACAGGAATTCTTGTTTTACCATCAGAAAGACGACGTAACCGACGATCTCGTCAATCCCGTAACTCCGTGGGCACAGATGATGAGGTCAGTACACTCAACTTAGTTGCGCCACTCAATGTGGTTTCACACCAACAGCCTGGCATTTGCCGTCCCAGTGAAGTGCCAATCTTATTTTTGGCGCTCGGTGTTGTTTTCATTTTGAGTTTAATAACACGTTATAATACAGAAGACCAAGCGGACGGCTCACTAACCGGCCATTCTCTATCGACATCCGCCCAGTGCCTGAAGCCGAGCGATTAATCAAGCAGACGTATAGTGTCCACGTCTCGCTACCTGCCGACAAACCACGAGGAATTGTCAGAAAATGGCACCTTAGTGAGTGAGACTATGCTTTAGATCCCATCTTTTCATTTAAGCTTCGCCGTAGCTGCATATTTTAGTCCGCAAAAATTGGATGAACTCAGCACAATTGATAACATGCGAGGTGTAGGTGATGTCGTTGTCCCAGAGGGCTGGTTCAGAAGCGCCCGCATTGGCAGGAGCAGACGTGACAGCCGGTCCCATGTATCCAATTCTCAATCCGACGCCCCAAGTCAACCATCGACGTCGACGGCGTTAAATTTCCATCACCCATCGAATTCTCACCAAAGATACCCATCATCTTCTCACCTTTCTACCTCCCCAACTCCATCCGGCTATTCAAGTCCCGCGTCGTCGTCGTCTCCACATAGCCTGAGCTACGAACCCTCTCACCATTCGATGAACCAACTTGTTCCCATTGAGGTGCTCGTCCGGACGGCTGGCCCAAGACGTGACCCTGCAGACGAACTACTGCTGCGCAAATTCTCCTCGTAATCCGCTCAGATAAAATCCCAAAAAACATCCCCGACATGACTCTCGAATCTTGACAGCTGCGGTCCAAAATTCAGAGGCATCTATATTGCAGGCTTTTGACAATAGTCGCTGCATTATCTACGTCTTTAAAATTATTTCCGGAATCATATTGTACCTTCCGTTCCTCCAGCCTCAAGATTAGATACAGACTCACTCGACCCTCATGAATTGTTGCGTAGTCTTTTGCTCCGGTTCTCATGGACTTTGTTATCGCATACCTTCGTTGATCACCGCTGCTCGTCTATTTTTCGACATCAAAAGCTGTATTTCTATTATGTAGAATATCTGGAATAACTTATAAATGCATTGTTCTCCTCTTTGCCATAGTTCTACTAAATGAAAAACCCTTTCGAGATCACCTTGTTCACTTGTACTGGGCGTCGGAGGGTAGTCGAGGATAAAATCCTCGTAACTCTACATAATGATTGCGATAGTATTACATGACGAGAATGCCTTGATCACGGCACAGATTTGCGTATAGCACGTACTACTAAGTCTATAGTACTGTCTTGAGTACTGTACTACTCAGCTGGATCTTCGGCGGATTCAAGTTCGGCGTGACCTTTCCGATTCGTTGAACTTTATGAGGCGAAGCTTATATTTCCTAGCTCCACTGGTATCATGTACAATTCTTTGTTTCTTTTTATATCGCTTTCTGGCAGTCATGATATCGATGCCGGCATGACACTTCCGTCGAAGATGCTCAACTTGTGCCAATTTAGAACAGGTCGGCTGCAATTTCGGCAGCCTTAAGAGCGATTATCAGATTATTATTGTATCTATCCACTAAGCATATTGATTGTACGACTGGCTACTTCTCCTGACTCACACCACCGTGGACTACCCATAATTATATTTAGATCTGGGCCTCAGTCCCAAGAATATATATTTCGCCCGTATTTAGGCGCCAATCGACATGAAGATTGGCATATGAGTCAATTGGAACTCAACGTACTTGCCAATCAGTTACTAAATGGACGTGAAGTTTCGATATTCACCTTGAGAGCATGCAAAGCCTGTCAACCCCTCTAACAGCATGTAATTCTATGAAGTTACACGCAGTCCGCGGTGACCTCCCCTATCTGCCCAAGAAACAAAGCATCTCTCACCTTACTTATGAAAAGACACAACTGGCTACGCTTCAATTCGTCATCACCAAATTAACACTATTGCAAGTTCTCAGGCAGGGATCAACGATCTAAGGCTTCTTGGTAATACGTTGGTGATTCAGAAGCGTTGATAAACGATGATATGCTGTAGATAACGGAACAACCTCAGTGATTTCCAAACATGCGAGCTTTACAGAAATAAATAATTCACATTCTGACAAATCGCCAGTCATAATGCTCTCCTCTCAGGCAATCAAAATTCTCGAATGCTGTTCCATCCGAAAGCTGCTCCAGAACTCTCCACAGGCTATTGTCTGTCTCCAGAAGTGCGGTTTTCTCAGGACCAGCGCACCGACGGTGAGAAGAAAATCAGAACTTATCCACTCAGAAGATTCCCCAGGCTGGAAGCCCAAACCAAAGCCGTTATTTAGTGCGTTGCGTCGTCTCAGAAGTCTTGTTGGCCATGAGAAATGATATTCAGAAGATCAGAGTAGAACATCTCTGCTTCTGACGAAAGCTTTGGAATCCCCGCCTTCAAGCTTCAGGGTTACAGTTGTACTCGGATTAGGATTTCCAAGTGGCATCTATTTGAGGAAAATCGCCTCCGACTAATGTGCGGCTTACTGCGCAGAAGGGAATGGTGTGGCGTATGTTTCGAAAAAATACTGATGAGCACACCTCAGCTCGCCCGATCTCAGGTCAGTATTCTATGGTGTCAAGGATACCAGAGAATACGCGCCCTGGATACAGTGAGAGTCCTCTGTGCGGCGGTCGGCGAGCAAAGATTTAATGCATCGTCTGTGTCGTCAAACATCGCCGACTACGAGAAATCAAACCGGAAAAGCCGCGAATCTAATGGGGGGCCTGTCTTTCAGTGAGGTTTTTACGCAGCTGGGTATGCCATGGATTTTTAAAGTTGTTGGTCTGATACATGGGAAACGAGATTGCTGGCGGGATCCCACCAGGAGATATTGTTGATTCATCAATCTGACGCTTGTATCTTAGATATGTTGATTGACATTTGGATGTTCCTAGGTCTTCTGAGAACCTGAATATTTACAAATTTATCGTTGACTGCATTTATTATAGAACGAATACTCACAAGGTGGGGTAGATACTATTATGTCTAAGTTCCGGAGACCGCGTTGCCGAAGAGGAACCCGCTGCTTGTGCAATTCAGCTAAATTAAAGTCGACTCTGATATTCAAAGCAAATACCTGATTGGATTGCTAAGCAGGATCGCTGAGCAGACTGTCGTAGACTATCTTTGGGCTTTAGGTCATGGTGCGTCAAGCATTCGGATGCTCACTGACCTTCAGGCGCGCTTTTGGACAATATCACACCCGCCGCCACTTTTTGCACAGCCCCGAAATATTGTTATGTTTCATGGGTGCGCGAAGCCAATTTTTTATGGTCAGCCATGAATAATTGTCCAGCGTCGAGAACGCATTGGCAAAAGTATTGCCAACAAGCTTCCCTGACTGTTCTGGGTTGGAATCCGTACGTTGACCCAGAGGTAGCAACATCAGCCCGTATATTTACATCATATATGCCATTTTTCGGCATTGCTGGTGGACTTGGATGCCTTGAGGAAGCCAGAGTAACGAGTAAGTATTGGTGACTAGTATTGGTGAGCTTGAGAAATCCTTCAGCCAGCCACATGTGTAATTCAACCAAAATTCACCAGTCAAGCAACTCGGTCGAGAATGCAACCCGAACATTGAGAAAAGGAATGACGAGCAAAGGGAAGGCATAACCTTCGAAGATAAGTTCCAAGCAAAGTGGTTCTCAAGTGGGGTGTCAAGCGATGACTTTGTACATCCTTATCGTTTATTCAATAATTTAATTACTTATGTAATTACTTACATAATCGCCAAGTGAATGGCTTTCACAACTGCGTCATACTTCTCAGGAACTACAGTACTAGTAGCTATCTTTCAAGCCTCTATACTTTCATTTTCTTATTAACTAGTCTAATGCCGGAACCACTTACGTCAAGAGCAAATCCCAAGTCTTCGTCGGAATCTAAGCCGAGGGGTGCAAACAGATCAACCAAGGTCGCTGGCAAGCTCAAAGTATTACCGGAACAACCAGAGGACCTCCCAATTCTAGGTGGCAAATCGCCTGCACGTATTTTCAAGCCGCCTAAGGACCATGCTGAGAGCGCTGGTACTACTGGAGATAGCGACGATGGTGATATCGAAGAGAATGATGGCTCCCAGGAATACGACGTCGAGGTACGCGGAATGTTGAATGTGGACGCATGCTATACTGACTCTTTGCAGGTCTATAATCAAATATCGCTTATACCCGAGGGTACAGCTCGCAGGGATGCCTTAAAACTGACCAAAAAGAAAGCGAAATCACTGCCGCGAGTTACAGCATATGCTACCGCGAGGTAGGCCGTACCGCTTGTTCCCTTGATGCTTTTACCAACTTTTCCTCAGTTCATACAGAATGAATGACTTGATGAAGTTCTTCCATGCCAGGAGGAACGCCTATCACACGGACCCCAAACTGATTGACGACGTGATTTATACCCCATATGTGTACGACCCCCCACCCAACGGCCACGATAACGGCCAATCTCAGGCCACCTCTCATGCACCTACAGGCGACCTTTTGGGCATTCCAGAGCTCAGAGAAGATGAAGAAAGCGAGCATGAGGAAGCACAGAAGAAGAGGAAGTTGAGCAAATTTGATACCACTGCGACAGAGGCCGAGATATTCCTGTTCGACTACGGCACAGTTGTGATTTGGGGCATGACAGAACCCCAAGAAAAGAGATTCTTATCTTCAATGTAAGCCGTCATAATTCTTCGGAGGGAATTTTTCAATTTTTAATTTGACTTTATCTGGCCAGAAAACGTTTCGAAATCGAAAAACTTGGTCAGTATCAAGACGTATTTGCCTCATCACACCCTCATGAATGATCAGCTCTCGACGACATTGAAATGGAGGATCTAAATTATTACTACGCAAATTACAGCAGGCAAGTTTCAAGTTTCCAAGCATCCTTTCAGTATGTTTCAGACAGATCTCTGATGTCGAGACAGAATTTATAACGATGTGATAACACTTCGAAAAGGCTCGAGTTACATGTAGGCCGTTCCACTGCCGATCAACTGCAACCTAATTAAAACGTGGTAGGACAAAGCTGTCCTTGTCCCACGCACTCTCGCAATCGGTGAAAATATCACTGGTGAGCAATTCGCCGTGGCTTATCTGTAACATGTCAGACATCCTGACATATGTTTAGTTTGAAGAGTTGATTTCCTCCAAGATAGAAGAAACTAAAGATATCCCAGAAGTCATTAGCGAGACGGGCAAGGTTGGCATGCCTCACAAAGGTTTGTTACACGTTTTCGGCGTGCCGCATTTTGAGGTCCCTGTTGAACATCTTGCGCAGAGATCATGCAGAAGATTGGGCAGATGTTCCTCCTTCGGACAAACATCAACTCCGTGGGTTCGGTTCTTGACTCTCCTGTACGTAAATCCTTCATACAGACTGCGAACATACTTTTCGAACAATACTTTCCAACCCTTAGGAAATCTTCTGGGTCAGTGGGATTTGTCGTTAGAAAGTCTTTTTCCGCCTTATGGGCTCACTCGTGCGCCAGAGCTATCCCGATCTTCAGCCGCTGTATGATGCGGCCCGCAGTTACCTCGAAATTCCGCAACGAATCAATTTGTTGAATACACGCGTAGAAGTTCGTCTTCGTCACCGGTGATTGTATCAACCAAATTCATTTATGCTCTACCCCAGGTTCTGCAGGACATGCTGCAATTGCTAAAAGAATCGGTGTCAAGCAAACACGCCGAACGTCTGGAACAAATTGTCATCTTCCTAATTGTTATCGAAATTGGTACGCCAATATCTTCATTTTCCACGATTTGGGAGGTCTGAAGCATTCTCTTCATATAGTCCTTGGTATAATAACTATTCTTGTTGACTTGATGGCGACCGGTTGATACTTATAAAATCTTTGTGATACCATTTCATATTCCATACTTAGTACTTAGCACCCATCCACGGACTACCGTCCCAGTTTTTTCAGGCTCAGCTTCTCTTTCATGCAAAAAAGCACAGGGGAATTTGGCTTAACGTTTCACCGTTGCTACACCCACACATTGTTCAATTTTAGATGGGGTAATTATTCTTGTCTTCTAAAAGGAAAGTTAGTAAGTTCGCGTACAAGCCGGCGGATATGCACGGAGGTCCGTTGCTTTGTTTAGATATTGGGGGCAGCGTCATATATTACACAGATAAATCATAAATATACAACATATTCTTGTCAGGGAGTACATCGTAGAGGTTGCAAGTAGCAGAAGCACCGTTGGCTCGTTACGTCCTCTCACTGCGCAATACATCCTTATCTCGGGACCGGCCCGCCGAAGTACCGCTTCGACTGGCAGACGAGGAAGATGCTTTTGTTTGCCTGAAACATAAGAACTCAATGCCAGTGGCGCGGCGTGTTTCGGCAAGCGTTTTCTTTACACCATCAAGGTTCGCCTGCAAATTTTCGTCGCCTGGACGCCTTGCATACGCCTGAGATATCCGGTTATAGAGTTCAGAGAGCGTTTTCGCCGCCCCAGGTGTCACATATCGCCCCAAGGTCTGATGCATGAACTCGATCTCAAGGGTAGCCTGCATACATAAAATGTAAAAAGTAGTCTTTGGCGAACGATGAAATGATACACGTACTCGAAGCATTCCACCCATGCCAAAACGTTTCACCTGTCGGAAGCAGCGGAGAGCTTCGCTTGCAAGCTCGTCAACCAGACAACACAAAGTTCGATCCAGAAGGGCTTCGGCTATGCTGCAGACTTGGGCGTGCACACCCACAAGGGACATCAAGGTCTCATACATGTAGGGTCGGATGTCTAGCCACATGACAATGTCAAGTTCCGAGCGAGGGAGAGAGGGTAGCAAAAGAACCTACCCGTGGGTTGCGGTGTCTCATACCAGTCAATCTCGCTGCCGAGAATTCCCCAACGAATAATAGCTTTGACCTGATCGCCTTTTGATTTTACATAACCTTCAAAGAGGGTTCTGTCGAGTTCGGCCACGACAGTCATCAGTGTCTGCATAAAAGCACATGGTTAGGCTCGACTGAGACAACGTCGGTCATCGAAGGCTTTCTCGCCTTTCTGTCCTCTGTCAGAGAGATGCCGAAGGCACTCTCCAGTTGGGTAAGCATGCTGGGAATCACCGCCTTCGATAGGTGACCAAAGTTGGAAATGACGAGAAGCAAACGGGTATCCTGGAAAGTAAGTCATGAGGATCATCTCGAAAGGCAGCAAATATTAGTGCATCTAACATACGCCGTCTTTCAAGTCAAGAAGCTCTAAGGGATTCAAACCCTCCGCGACCGTATTCAAGATATCAGGGCTTTTCCCGCTCACGACCGGAGATTCATCAGAGGCAAGAAGCACCATTCCGTCAAGGATTGTATACAATGCGTCCAGGAATGCCTTTGTAATTTTTGACACAAAGTTTTGGGGTATAGGGTTCTGTTTGAGAGGTTTAGATAAAGATGAAGACGACTCGACGCCTCCAGCCAGTTTGAACGCGGCAGTGGTCATGTGTCGTTGGTACATCTCTATTTGGGAAAGGTAGCGAGTAGTGAAGGGTTCAGTGGGGCTTGCAACCCAAGCTTCCGTGAAATAAAAGAAGCCCGCGTCTACATATATGTATATTTCATAAGTAGTGGTCGCAGATCAATCGCATGAGGACGTACCTCGTAGCCACGTATTAATGAGAATATCTTCGAACCTCCATCTGACGCTCTCCAAAAGACTTTTCAGTCCAGTATCTTGAGAAACTTCCATTCCATTGAGCTCGGCTATGGTCTCTTGTACGTCAGTGAGGATCTTTAGCAGATAATAAGCGGTACAAAGAGAGTGGGCATTTTCAGGGAGGAGAGGTGGTGGGGTGTTGTACGAGCCGCCGGGCAATGACATGACTGACACATCGGATAATTTAAAGAATTGTGATATTAGGGAGATGTAGAGCTTCACGACGTCCAATGCCATAGTCCGGCATTGTGACGAGCTTCGACGAGCCACACTTGACGAGCTTGATGACTATAATGCAAAAAACTGAGTTCAAGTTGAGCCAAGAGATCAAGATGATAAACCTTCTTCAGTTTTCCATCCATGAAACTTTTCGCAATCTTCCAGAACGTGGGAAGTGACGACATCATGGTCTCAGAGACATTCTTCACCATGTCGTGAATGGCTTGCCATACAGGCTCACCGGGAGACTTGGCTACGAGATGACAAAAGCAAGCAGATGAGAGATAATCATATCAGCAAAGGGATCCAAACCACACCAATTACAACGTCTGCCTTTTGCCCATCTAGGTCGGTTATTGTGGTCTGGAGTTGCGCCTGGAGTGATGCTGCCAGCGCGTCGGAGGCCGTGGTACTAAACTTTGTCTTTTGGATGGTTGCTATCATGTCAGTCAGCCGACAGTCATATGTAGATGGGAAAACCTTGCACCCTCAGGCGCACCTTCAATAGCGCCTACGGAGGACCGATATGCTTTATTCATGCGATCAAGGATATGCTTGTGGTGGCTGTCAAAATACGTCCAGACAGGATCATCGTTCGATTGCAGTTCCAAAAGCACCCTGGAAATCCATAGGTTTGGGTCAGCAGACAGAAACGGAGCTCCGCGGGACGGGGAGTTCGTACTCGAGGGTCTTTTCCTGCTCTTCCACGCTCCGACTAGAATCTTGTAGCTGTGAGATGAGTATGCTTCGCATCTCCCCCATGGCTTTCTCTACAGTGTTCCATACTTTGTCGAGAACACGCCGTTGGTGCTGCCCGGCGGCCTCGGATGCAATGTTATCTTTCGCATTCCCAATCGGTAGCAATTGGCCTGGACGGTTTTCCAACAGATACTTCCCTTTTTTGTAATCACGCAAGGCTATGTCATAACGACCCTACAATTTGGCGCTTGGAATGAGTATGTATTTTTATAGAAGAACATGGAAGCACACCGCTTCGATGGATTCGGCGATGAAGTTGGGTAAGTTGAAAAAGAATTTTGATCGTTCGAAGACACTGAGAGTGGTTCGGAGTTTCTGCGCTTTCGCGGCATTCTCAAGGACAGGCAGAAACACCTGGTTGGCCTTTTGTGCACCATCTGCAACCACGATATGAATAGTCAGAGATGGCCGCTTTCAAGAAAGCTGGAATGTTCTCACTTTTGAGATGGTCACGCAGAGGCCGGGAAGCAAACTCCGTCTCAGGATCCAAGATGCCTTCTTTCATTTCCGAATAAAGTGCTAGAGCGGAAAATTATCATTTCCTGATACAATGCAAACTAAAACCGTCCTTACCATCAGTAGATGACTTGACAGCAACAAAGCGGTCAAAGTTATCCTCCACCAGTATGCGAAGCGCTTCTGATCGAGCCTCTATGGAGTTTTGCAGAAAGGCAATTCCTCTAGCCAGGTCTTGATACGTTGCATTCGGGTGCATGGTCGACAGGAATACCTTGGGATCGAATGCCTTGGAAGTGATGAGACAAGCAGCCTCTGTTAGGATCGTTCTGGTCAAGCGCCGGTCACAATGACAACCCGGAAAGCATACTTGATTCCATTTCCATATCCCTCATCCTAGGGACCATATATAAGTTTTCAATATCCCACGAACAGAGGCCACTCACCTCACAGTGCTTCCAAGTCCTAGAGGATCTCCTTCCATGTCTCCACCGCTTGAAGGACTGAGCAATGCCCCAGCAACGGAATCCTCAAGTTCGTGATCGACTTCTTCCCACTTGCTGTACAACTAACATTGTCATCACAGGGTATCCTCCGGAAACACTCTCACCCACGTAGGTGTCATCGACGCGACTTTGTAGGTCTGAAGCAACGCCGCCTCGTCAACGTCGAAATTCAATCTTGTCATTTCGCCAGGGTAAACGTTTAGATGTGATTTAAAGGTGCGATAAAACTTGGAGGGTCGTAAGAGGGGATTTCACTGAAAGCGGGTCAACCGCATGAGTCGATAGATGATAGCCTGTGTAAGCTGTGGTAAGATGCTCTTTGTTTGAACTTCGTATGAGCCAAGCCATTCGAACGGCCTTGGGCCGTTGTTGAGCAACGTTGTTTGCAGCTGTTAGGTTCGGGAGATATTGGCTAAGCCAGCTTTCACTTAGCACTAAGTTTAAACTTAAAGAGCGGTGAGAGTCTATGTATTCCAGAAAGACTAAAATGTAAATACATCTAGGGGTTCGTTGGAACTTCCGATATTAAACATACCATAAGGAACATGGTAAGAGGTAGGTAAGTAATCCGCCAAGTCAGTCCTCAATTAGAAAAGGATCCGGAGAATAAGTTATACTGGAAGGACGGTGTTGAATACGATGTCCCAAATCTTGCCTGAAGGTATGTTCAGTACTTATTTGGAATGTAAATTTGTTCGAATGGACTTACTGGTCACACCATACCCAAGCTCGAAGTTCTTGTAGTGATGGGCGAGATGATATTTCTTCATGTCTCTCATGTACTGCGGAAGTTTCGTATGGTGGAGGCTGTTGGTGGTCGGAGTCAGTAACTGAACACGCTGCAAAGAGATAAACGATGCTCACGCATAATGCATGCAATCGTATCCGACGTCTAGGTAATGACGGATTTGGCCCTTGTCAACATGAGTCAAGGAGAAGGGGAAAAAGACTCACAGAAAGTAAAAGCTCCAGAGATAATCCCATTTGCCACTGCCACCGGGAAAAGAAGGTATGCCAGTTGGGTGAAAGGAAGCTGCAAGATAAAGAAAAGGGTCGGGGGCATAACCAGCCTCAATCTATGTAACAGAAAGTCAATCATGCGTGCGACGATCGATATAATTAAAGATCACATACCGATCCATGGGAAGGTAATGATGGATACCATGCATCAGGAAATGAAGCATAAGAAACATCGGCCTGTCTGGTAGCCACCGGTCGATATGGAACAAGAAGCGATGCAGAGTATATTCCAGCAACGTCCAGATAAGGTTTCCGAGGAAGAAACATGCCATTGTCTTCGCAATTGACTCCGCGGGGATGAAGGAAAGATAAGACAACGGTAGGCTAGGGTTTTCGAAGAAATCGGGGAGAGGTCCAGTAAATTGGAAAAGGGACCGCAGGAGCAGGTACACCGCGATAGGCAACCAGAATATGGGCACGATATACCATTCGGTTCGTGTGCACATCTACTCGGACAGATTTAAGGGGTCAAGCATACGTCAGAAATCTAGAAGCGTACCTCGAGAATATCTGGACCAAATAATCGGGCGGATTCCTGCAAGTGACGGGGCTGGTGTACTTGCTGAAGATAGTAGGACTTGCTACACGAGGTAGGAGATTATGAGATTTTATGATTGTTACGACACTCTTAAACCAACACACCTGAAGTTCGCTTCCCAGACCTGTCGAAGAAGGGGTTTGCGGAGGTCCAAGAACGCGTTTTTCTCATAGTCCTTCGTCGAATCCGTCGTATCTGGATGGAAATCATCCGTAGCCACCCAATCTGTGTGGAATTTATATCAGTCAAAATGAAGAATCCTCGCGTAACGGTCTGTCTGAAACGTACCATCACGAACGACTGACTCTCCAGTCCCAAGTCTTCCAATAATGTACTCATCCAGCATATTATACGCCGCGTCCGAGTGTTCATGCCCGAGTTTGTCCTTCATGACCTCTCCAACATCCTTCCCCGCATGTTGCAAAATCAAGTCGTCACCGCCTGGATGATCGTTTAAGAAGAGAGACACGTCGTAGACTCTGCCTTCTCTTAATACCCAACAGCTCGAGGCTTGAGAGTGTTCGGCGACGTCCTCGGGTGTATAGATACGGATTCGTTTCGACATCAGGAGAGGAAGGAAAGGTAGGAGGGTCAAAGGGATTAAAGCACTGAAGCAGCGCTTGAAATAAAGTTGGAAGTTGCGAGAACAAATTTGTCTCACGACTTTTCAGAATCGTAAGGGCGATTTTAAGCAGATCACGTGACCATTATATTTGATCCCGAACCAGCGCAGCGCCGCAGCCTGAATTCCTGCGTTTCTCTGGATTGCTAAAATTCGCGTTATTATTTAAGAATTCTCCTTAGACATGTAAACAGAATTCCAAGTACAATTGGAAGAGTAGCAGGAAAGCCTGTCTTGAAATACAGCTTACTGGATTTTGCCACACAAACTCTGTGTCCAGAGCGCTTACCATTCCGGGTCCCGGATCCAGAATTCTCTGGGCATCGTTCTGGAAGAGAGCCGGGGCCAGAATGATTTTTGAAAAATATGCTAGCACATTTACTTGAGGATTGAACACAGTCGCCAAGTAATGATAGACAAAAAAAAATAGGAGAAAGGATCAATGAAACCTGCTTGCGCATGGCACGGGCCAGAGCGAAAAGTTAAAAACTTCAAAGAAACACAATGGCTTTCACAATATGCAGGGATTAGACGACAGCTCTACAGGCCTACATAGGTTTGATGACCCCGACATTCAATCTTTATACACGCGTCCTAAATCCATCCCCACCAGTTCTCGACTCCATTTACGCAACACATGTTTCATCACTTTGCCGCTCGCGGTCTTTGGTAACTCTTCTGGGTTGCCATCTTCGTTTAGGAACCATACCCATGCAGGCGCGTTCTGGGCACGTCCGAAAGTAAATACCAAGAAATATGACGCAAATAAAAACAATACATACCTGGGGGTTCATACTGTCTACAACATATTGTCGTACTTCTTGTCGGGTTATACGAGTATGTGGCTCGCGAACGACCCATGCGGCCACTATTTCGCCGTAGACAGGATCGGGAACCGCGACCGCTGCTGCTTCCCGTATCTCGGGATGGGCGGTCATCGCATTTTCGATTTGGACAGGGAACAAATTCTTTTCGAAAAGTGGGGAATTAACCCTATGCAAATAAAATGATGTCAAAAATGATGCACGTACTTCGCCGCCCCGAATAATGATATCCTATGTACGATGGAGGTTTTTGTTCAGCCATGATGTGGGACAAAGACAGAGATTATTCGTACCTTTATCCTTCCGACGACTTTGCGGCATAGCATCAGATTTCACATTGAGAACCGAAGGTAACATATTTGAAGCTTACCACGAAGGTAACCCTCTTCGTCCATAATACCCTCATCTCCTGTATGCATCCAAAGTGTACCTTCCGCATCGGTCTTCATCACAGCCTTCGTTTGATCTTCGTCATCCCAATAACTACAGAAAACAAGCAACAATCTTTTATTAGCTCAGATGCACTCGGTACTCAAATAAGGCGGCCACGCACCCCTTTTGCAATAGGTATCCAGCAACACAAATTTCGCCAGGCTTACCCACATCGACAACATTGCCATTCGGATCAACGATCTTCGCCTTTACATGGGGTTGTACTTTCCCCACTGTTTCTACCCGCTTGATAATGGGGTCGTCGGGCGTGGTTTGGAAAGACACGGGGCTGGTTTCAGCTATAGATCATCAAATTAATTATCTGCTTTCAACATGAACACAGGCATACGGCATGATGGACTTACTCATCCCATAAGCATTAGTTAAATCGCGCAAATGTAGGTGCTCGATGAGACTCTTCATCAGATCGATGGGAATAGGAGACCCTGCAGCAATGCCGGTGCTGGTGTATCAAAAAGCTGCTAAGTGAGAGACAGCAGAAGGAATATTTAAGATTCGTACCGCAAAGAACTCATATCTATAGGTGCACCCTCTTCTTTGCGTTTCTCGACCTCCGAGAGCACCCCAAGGAAATGGGTGGGCACACCATGCAATGCGGTGCATCTCTCGGCCGCCACGGCATCGACAATGGCGGGCGGGTCAAAAGTGTCGGAAGGATACACAATGCATGATCCATGCGACCAGGCCGCCAGATTTCCCAGAACGAGGCGTATTTTGAGATGCTAGGTAAGTTTCTCGCAAGGTTCTAAATAGTACAGAGGACTTATCAAAACAATGGAATAATGGAGGGACATTGCCTACAGAGCAGAGCAAGATCAGAAGTATTTGGTAAAGAGTTCGAACGAATGGCGTACATAGAATGTCCTTCTCGGTCAGTCGCATGCATCGACCTATTGATATTCCGTTGTTGAGAAGATTGGAATGAGTAAGCTAATAAGATGAGCAAATTGAAAGTCGGGGAGAAAGGCCGGCAGCATACAGAGACAGCTTTTGGCGACCCAGTCGTCCCACTATCACAATAATGTAAGTATTAGAAAACACCCAACAAAAAATATGCCAAGTAATACCTGGTAAACTGCAGATTGATAACTTCATCATTCTTTAGTCCAGAGGAAATATCCATCTGCACCCGAGACTCTTGAGTATAAACTTCCCTCCAAATCAGAATTTCTCTCCAATCCACTGTGCCCTTGATGTGCAATTTTGCCAAATCCGCCTGAGCTTCTTGAGCGTTGTCCACTACGACCAAGTTGCGTAGCTCTGGAATATCCGCAATCTGCAGCTCTCCTGGATGAGCGCTTCGAATCTCCGGAAAGGCTTCTGCCAACATTCGAACGTAGGCGGAGGATCTTAAACGAGGCACGACAAAAAGGTGCTTGACACCAACTAGATTGAGGGTGGCTGCCTGTGTCGTAGGGTAAGCAAACAGATGGTGATATTAATTCGATGGACTGACCAGTTCGGTCAGGCGATACGCTGGGTTGAGCGTCACTAGGACGGCTCCAATGCTAGCACAGGCCCATTGAAGCATGGCGTATGCGCTGAAGAAGAAACCAGTTAGCTCGCGCGCCATCGAGAGTACCAACACGTTTGTACATACCTATTGTTCCCCATGACTACTCCAACACGGTCTCCTTTCTGCACCCCCATCCCCAGCAGTCCTCTCGCGAGCGCATTGATGTGTCTGTCGAACTCCACGAAATCCCATGCCAGGTGAGTTGTAACGTTTAGGTTACGCGACGGCGGACCACCATGGGATCGAGGTGCTTCCTTCCTGCAAATTAGAGCCGGGCGAGTGCTATGCCTCGCCAATATCTCCGTGTTGAAGTAGTCCGGGAGCGTTTTCATAGACAATGGTGGCTCGAGAGGACCTTGCGTTGAGGACTTTGTTAAACACCGTTTGGCATTCAGAAATTGGGCAGAGAGGTGGCGAGTATTTCGCAAAGAGTTTCTGGCCAACGACATGGATGATATGGGGGAAAGACGAGTGGCCATTGATACCCCATCTTCAAGCTCCTGTTTACGTTCACATGAGCGAGTTCAGGTTAGTCATGTGGGACGCCTGAAACCCCTGATATTCAACATTGGTTAACACGGATGCAGTCCGATGAACAAATTACGCACCCGTTGTCGATTGATACTTTGAGGTAATAGGACAGAGTAAAAGATACATCTAGTTCAACATCGAAAGACAAGAGGAAGCAACGCTTTCAGGGGATGCATTTACAGTTTGGCGAGACCGGGCCGGCGTCAGCCTGGCCAAAAAATAGTTGAACGTTGGATTGTCATGATGCAGTACAGTCAGTTCTTCTAAAGTTCCAACCACTAGCCTCATACTGCCCATAGCTATTAGCATCAATGGCACTGTCGTGGCGTGTCATGATTTTGATCCCTCCTTGGAAACTCATGCCTCTGCTGGTATTCGCAAACAGACAATTTCTGCCCTACTTGAACTGGGACGTGCCAGACGTGCCAGGGCGGTGAAAACCCCAATGATGGCGTCGGTGACAAGATCTCAGAAACTTGTCTGATATGATGGACATGATCCCAAGATAGTCGATGGCTGTCCAAAGTTTCACCCACTCAGTCAAGCTCAGGTCATATTTTCTTCAACTTACGGTACTCCAATTCCATGAATGAGAAGCACCACTTACATCCACCACTCTTATCAAGTTACTTTCCCTCGCATTGGAGTCGGTAAACGCCATCAGAGCTATAAGCGGCTCCCGAGGTGACCTTTCCCTCACCAACGGGTTTTGTTCTCTCACGAACCTCTCACGAACTTTATCAGATTTCATATCAATCGGTACTAGGCGGTGGCCTACTTGAATGGTTCGCTTGCTTTCATAGCCGATATCGCTTTCAAAAAAATTTCCTCGCCATCTTTCCTTGAACGAGGGTCAATTCCCTGACATCTCGCGGTTGAATGAACTCGTTGATATATCATGACATCAAGAAGGTCGACGGGTTCAATCTGGGAATAATACTTATTCCAAGCTGGTGGGGCATGCGCGGCTAAAATTATTCCGGATATATTCGTTAGTCACCGCGACTGCGGAATGGAGGCTTATGCACATGGTTGGCGGCGAGCGCTTGAACCGCACAAACAGGTTATTCCATGCTGTATACACCCGGAAATCCTGCACGCTGGGAAATCGCACACTGGGAAATGTAAACCAATGGCCGGTTCAGCACCAACCAGATACGACGCCTCAGGTCTCTGGAGGTGTATATTTGCTACCGCTGATCTTCCAGCGAAGAATTCGACTATACATATACTGTATCTCGAGGCTATATCAGGCCAACATCCTCGATCAACTAGGAAATCTGTTCCAGAGGTCGCACGTCCGAAAGCTTATTTCGATGGCATCGCGACTGAGAACCGCCTTACCGGGTTTGTATGCATTTTCGCATACACCATTCTATGTCAGGTAATCACCTTCACACTGACAGCTACCCAGGACCCACCCATTCCATCAATATCACACAGCGCTCCAATGAAGGCGGGCGTGGACAACCTTTAAATACCTCGAGGTGTGCTTCGATGCCGACTTTCTTTTTTAGCTTTGGCTCCCTCTTCCATCACTCCTTGTCACTCGTTTATCCCTCATCCACTCCTCGCGGTTGTAGATAAGCGAAGATGGCGTCCACCCTCCCCCTGGGTTCTTCAGAACACGTATACAGGAGGTATCTTTGGGAATGCTCCTCCTGGCGTGATATTTTCATCTATGTATGGACTCTCGTTAATCGCTTCCGTGCGCGAGGTGCTGAGTTGGCCTGGATGCAGAGTGTACGGATCATGTTGACCCAGACATACAAATACTATCAACGGTTCAAGAGGGACCCGTTTATGGTTAAGTTGGTGGTAAGCTCTATTGCTTTGTTCCTCTCTCTGAAAATCATCTCATCAATGAACCCAGGTCTTTGCTGTCTTGTATGTCAATTTCTTTTCACTCCATATTCAGGTAGTAACGACGTGGCATAGTCTGCTCAACACAGCTTCGGTGTTCTTCGTTGGACATGCCGCCTGGTAAGAAATTTGCTAACTTCTACATGATCGGGGAGACTGAGCCTGGACAGGTACTACCTTGTCACTACTGGTCCCGGAACCGTTCCGTCTGGTAAGAATTTACTGGTAGACATAAATTATTGGTGGCTACTGATAGCTATTTAGGAGTCTCAACGTAGAGTTGGCCCTCTCGGTAGGCATTTTATGCTGAAAATATGATTCTACGCTTTATCTGTTATCTAGATCATAATGTCCGGGTTATCAGAAACGTAAGAGCAGGATTTCTTGTTTCTCCTCATAAACTCATCTTCTTCGTAATGTAGGTTTCTGGCCTTCCGAGTATATCAACGTAGGCTCACTGTGAAACTCGACCAATGACGCCTCTAATATCACCCTTACAGTTAGCGGACATAATTACTGGCTGACGGGCATTCTTGTAAGCGCGCGATCTTGTTGTACGTATACGCGAGACTAAAGGCTGTATTTTATTTAGCTCGCGTTTGCGACTTTACATTTTGGTGGGTTCCTTCAGGAATCGATTTGGATTTACAATAAATGACATCAAACATGTATATAGGTAGCGGAGAAGGTGATTTATGTCCAAGACTTATCGATTTCGATGACTGATTAAACTCCTCTGAAGTGGCCGCCATCGAATTGTTGCTTCTCCGGAGCTTAGCTAATTTCCATAGCGTGAAGGTGTGTATTGCACTATATGCTATATATCTTCATCCCATTTGAATATTCACCATTTTCAAAGGTTCCAACTATTCTTCGTCTCAGCAGTGCGGCTGTCTGCGATACAGCGATTGCCATCTCTTTGTCCTATTTCTTGCACAAGAAAAGGACTGGATTTAAGAGGTAGAGTGATCGCATCGCCTTGCATTTCATTGTTCGCTACTGACTGTCCTTCAATCATACATAGGAGTGACGAAGCCATCAACCATCTCATCCTTTTCTCAATTAACTCTGGATTGCTCACAAGGTATGTCGTATGTCCCTTAATAGCAATCGAAGACTGACTGAATGCACCTGAAAGTGTTACCTCAATTGCTTCTTTGATCACGGTATGTCCACATTTTAAAAAGCAAACTGGGAGTCTTCACATCTCTCCCTGATTTCCAGTACCTCGTCATTCCCAGAGCCTGGGTATACACAGCTCTCTGCTTCTTGATTAGTCGTCGTAGGTTTACCTCTTTTTTCCTCTGGGCAAATACTAAGCGACTTTATCCATAGTTTATGCAACCACATTCCTTTGTTCGTCAGTATATTTTATTTGCTTTGAAAACCCTTGCCTTACCTTTTCTGTTAGCCTCAACTCTCGACAAATATTGATGCAGAACGTCCACGACGACGAGAAACATACCCCTTTCAAGATCACTCCGAAATTCCTCCCCAAGCGCTCAAACTGGTCTGTTCGTCGATCAGGAAGTGGTGGTAATGGTAATGTGCGTCTAAAGTTTTCTTTGCCGCTATTTGTCCTAACCTTCGGTTGGTGGGGAAGTCACCGACCCAGATTGACGTGTTTGTAGTTACGGAAACAGTGACAGACATTCCTCAGGCCATGGGCGCTGCCAAGGTAGGGTAAATGCTTTCTTCTCTTCATATTAAACTGAAGGTGGTGATATTTAGATTCGAAACTCCAATACCCATATGAAGGATTAATGGAGAATCCTTCCACGAGCACTCTCGGAGGATCATCCTCTCGTAGCGAGTCGAATCATTGAATGGCTGGGTGACTCTGCCGTTTCTGTTTAGAATAAAGTTCTACCTCTTATCCACCACTCTTCGATGCTGTAACAGGTTTCAATCACCCATCGTTCTACTTCCATTAAGTATATCAAATGGTCTCCAACGGATGCTCCACATGCAATATTTTATATTTTCTGTATTTGCTTGATTCGTATATCTATATAAATATATATCATGCTCCATATCGAGGAAGCTTGTATGATTATCCAGAAACCTAGATCCTACTCGAGTACTAACTATACTCATAACGAAGGTTTATCAACGACGCGTTCAGTAGGCGCGTGCCATTTGCTATTTCGGGATATTTGTACAGGCATTTTCAGCACAGCCACATATTTCCAACTCCACCTCATCTCTCTAAAGCTCAAGCGCTCAAGACCAGCCCTGTAAAACGTGTATTCAAGTCTTAATCTTGATATACCCATTTAATCATCACGAGCAGATATCCGTGTGATCTTTGTTGACCATCGCGGCTGGTTTTCTGCAGATAGTTTTCGATTTCATGCGCCTGGGAAACAACGCTTCGCAGTTCTTGTTCCTCTTTTCCTTATTTCCTCCTCAAATCTGCACGAATTTCGTCTCTGCGGGTATTCTTGGAGAAGATCAAAGCCCTTACGACGCAGCCGACCTGGCGGAGATGCCTGATTGTGATATAAGCACAATGCCAGCGGGTGTGTCGAAGCGGGGAACAGCTGGAATCGATGCGAACACACCTGACTACCGATACCCTCAAGCACCCCTCGATGTGGAAGGCTACCCAGTTGCTCCGGGTAATCTGCAGTTGGAGCAAGTGCATGTGTACGTGAGACATGGTGCGTACATGAACCGTGATATCGTAGAAACCAATGACTCATTCATCTTTATGCGAGTTGTAGGAGAACGCACGCCAGTGGAGTCCGCCTAACAGGTCCACCTGCATGTATACCTGAGTATTGGAATATGTGTACAACAGCTCGCCGATTCAGTGCAGCAGTATCGAGCATGCTGGGATATGCGCCTGAACATGTATCACATGTGGACGAACACGATTACGCTCACGAAGAGACGCTTAATACTCGGAAGCTTGTCGAACGAAAGGATGGGACGCGCGTGGATGGCGAATGGTGAGTTTCGTCCTACACCTTGCTTAATTGGATGCTATAAGTTGCTCCTATTGCCGCTTTTCTTCTCAGTTTGCTTGGAGAATTGACTGATCTTGGGAGACAGGTGTGGCTATCCTTCTCACGTTGTTACTATTCTTAATCTTTTATTTTATAGTCAACCTTCCACTTTGGGCAGAATCTGCGGAAGCTCTACATAGATCGGTTGGTCACCTCGACGTACTTTACGGACGTTGATGTTGACCCGATGCAGATTGGGATTCCTTCCAGATGTTTTGACAGACAAAAATATGGTGTATTTCCGGTATGCATAACCCACTTAGCCCACGTTCTTGAGCTGAACCCAATCCAAGGAGCACAAACGTACCACGCACAACAGAATCACTCCAACAGATTATACATGGGTTCTACCCTACAAATAAATGCCATCCGTCTGCATTACCTCCCCTTCTATTAAGGTAGCAGCAAAGTTTCAGCGTCACCGATTGATCTTATTATCCTCTTTCAGAAACGGGAAAGATGAAAACCTAATACCTAATACATACGCTTGCAAACGCTTAGAGTTATTGGTGGTTAGCTTCGCCACAGGTATTTCGGCTCCCTCCTGTTCGTGTTATGAGTACCATGTCTTATGCTGCCCTTAATAGCTGCGGCGCAGGCATACAACCCAAGTTTGGAACTTCTGGACAAAAAGGTGTCCAAGTATCTGAACGGCGGCCCCATACGCGTCGACGGGAACCTAGAGCTTCTGGAGTCATGGATACAGTGCGTACATATGTCTGTGATACCATCGTGAAATCTTATTCTTATGGAATACTTCTCCAGATCCGAGCTGCTATTGCCCATGGGGTCAAAGTGCCTCCAGAATTCGAGGACAAGAGTATTGTAGATGTTATCGTGCGTTGTAGTATAATTCAACTCTCCCTTCCGCTCATTTCAGCTGCTTCCAGGAACGCGCCGTTGTCAGCGAATGGTTTTCAGGCAGGTTTTTCGTTTACCACAAATTTAATGTAAACTTAACGCTGACGTCGCGTCTATTTCCTGAAGGATGTAAGACAACAATCTCGGGGGAACGAACCTGACACTGAGTACCGGGGCTGATCATCTCTGAATTTCTGCAGATAAAACAGAAGAAGTGCGCCGCCTGGGAATGGGGCCCCTCCTTTCCGACATGACGCGCAAGTTGCAACACAAAGTAGAATTGGGTCTTCTGACCCTTTGAAGGTTCTCATCCACAGCACACACGATACAGCGCTTGCAGCTATGGCTTCAACTTTTGATGTTTTTGATGAGAAGTAATTTGATTGGAAGAAACATGAATGCTCTCTTCACTGACCGACGTTGTATTATCGTAGGTGGCCCTCGTTTACCGCGTCGATAACGTTCGAGCTATTCAAGAAAGCCGATATTGAACCTCCATCCGCCCTGCATCAAACGATTCTGTCCGCTTTCTCGCCACGACTTATCCAGAACATTGTCTGTTTCCACTTTTTTCTAGTTCTCTCCGCTTGTTACTTACCCCCATCCAATTCTACCCTAGATGTTCGAATGCGTTACCAGAACAAGGACATGATCCTGCCTTTGTGCGTCCCGGAGGGTAATCATTTAAAAGGCCATCCGGAGTTTTGCACGTTTGCGGCGTTCAAAGCTAGGGTCGATGAGTTGACACCTAAGGATTGGGACACGGAATGCTCTCCTGCTGGTCGAGGATAAGGGTTAAGATAAGGGTTTTTGGGCATCTTACATGGTACTATACCCTGCATACTTAGACACATGGATTTATTCTTTGTTTAATTCGGTGTGCTCACGGCTGTTAGCGTCGCACGCGCGCGTCTGGCTTCATTGGCGCATTGACCATTTCGACTGTGCGCTCATCAAGTGCTCGCACGCGTTTGTCCAGCTAAGGCCTTCAAAAACATGGCTGATTACAGTGCTAATAATACCCCGTTTCCCATTTTATTCTCCAGTCTTCCGCATTTAAATAAGTCTGCAACTCCAAGGAAGACGAAGGCGTCCGTCTGGACAACCAAGGCATCGATGAACGTGGCTATCCGAGTCGTAGAATTGCCGCCTCACAGAATAAAGACCCGTACGTATTACTGGAGTATTTTGGGGGAGTCGTTTCACATGTGAATCTTCCTCCGTATCCGCGGTGTGCGATGCGCCCTGAGCCTGAACACCCATGAACACCTTTTTTTCCTTTCTCTCTGACCCCAATTCCTGGGTCTGCGCTCATGTTTGGTATTCTGAATCTTTTAATCCCACAGATTCGCTTCTAACAGCTTCTATCTAACTGTTTGTCGTAATTATGTTTGTCGAATTCCGTCAAGGATAACGCGATAACGAGTGGCATGTAACTGGTATTCACAACCAACTTCGCCGTTAATAGGTAAAATAGTGGCAGTATCTTGATATTTAAATAAGGCTCCAACCATATACTATAGGTATAGACGAAATTAATTATATATACAGATATGGTATATTAGTGTATAATAACTGTATATATATGAAAATATGGTTAAAATATAGGGTTGTTGCTAGGCCTACGTTGAACCGTGCTTTTTTCGTGCTACAACTGGCGCGTTCACCGAGAAAAGGCCACTCCTAATCCAAACCTTCGACAGCAGTGCTTCCGTGACCGTGTCAGCCTTCAACGAGCTCCTCAAGTCACTACAAATGTGCCGAGACTTCGAAAATGTGCGCTCCACTGATACACTGGTGGCTGGTATTGCCAAAAAGTCACGGGCCATACGTGAGAGGGTAGGAAATGCGGCGCCGTGAATCTGGTACAATAAAGAGGTGTGAGTAAAGATAGAGATCGTGTTGCACAGCTCGAGGCTTACCTTCCACCATGCCAAAGGATCAAGAATCTCTCCTCGGCCACCTTCAAATGCCAAGTATCGACGCAACTCTTCTTTAAAAAGATCACCCGGTGTCGTTGTCGATGGCACTGCGGAATATTCGAACTCGCAGATACTTGCAAGCCATCCACTATTCGAGGCTTCGGCGGTTGATGGGGTTGGCGGTTCAGGGTCTGAAGGCGGTGGTGGTTGATTTTCGTGGTACGTCTGTGCGACGTGGGTGAAGAGAGTTTCGGCTCTCAAAACCGCTTCTTTTTGGACTTTTTTCAGGTCGTCGCCCTTTAACGTTGGCGTGGGTCGAACTGTATTTTTGAACCATTCGGCTCGCATATACGGATGCAAAACTGGATAGGCATGGTGTCAGAGAAATGCGGCAAGAGGTAAGAATTGAGACACACCTGTTCCAATAGCATAGAACTGATTTCCATCAGCAATCTTCTTGTACTTGATCAGTTTCTCATACGCCGTGGCGGCACCATTGCGGATGAGCTCGGGGGCTGACAGGTTATATTTTGTAGCTTGAAGATGGCGATCTATGTTCTCGTAGACGGGGAGGACGAAAGGAATGGTCGGGCGCGATGACATAGACATTTGCGCTGTTGCATGGGTGAAAACCTATGTGACACATGATGAGAATAAACAGGGACATATCGATGAGTTGAATGGCGCATACCTCGAGAACGTCCGCAATCTGTCCAAGGAGTTTCCAGTCTGCAGAACTTAGTGTTGCACTGCGTAGTTCCTCTGTATTGAAGACCCAAGTATCAATCACCTTCAACGACAATTAAAGCATGAATGAGAATATTTATTCTGGGGAAAAAGAAAACCCACTGGTTTCAGTAACTCGCCACGCCGTATCATGGCATGGGTGTAGTTCCAGCGAGTCTTCACATCACGCACTACCATGAGTTTGGAGCGGCGGTCATTTACTTCGTACTTGGCTCGGGCAATTTTGCGGAACTGGAGCCTACGCTGTGGAGATGACACAATTTTGGTTGTTATAAATCGTAGCTAAATAGTTATCAGCTCAATGAAAAAGGGCAATAGCAAGGGTAACGTACTCTTTGGATTGCACTCTGGCCTCCGATAGCCTCCATCTCATCATCATCTAATTTGTCGAAGTCGAGATCCATTGCATCGCCGCCAGGAGAGACTTCCTCGATCTCCTCGATCTCCTCATTCTCTAAGGCTATTTGATCTGGGTCAAGGTCCACGTCGTAATGAATGGGAAGATCTTTCATGAGTTCATAGTAATCAGTTTCTGGAGTAGGAACTGCAGCCTCGTCGATGGCGGCAAGAAAAGCCTGCACAATAAGATTAATAACGTGGGCAATGCAGCGGATATGCATATCAGGTGTAAAGGGAATGCCATAGCGTGCAAGGATGCAACGACCGGCCGTCTTGACAATAACTTCGTTGACTGTTGCATTGTCAGTCGTAAGGCTAATGAAGTAAAGGTTTCGCAGCGGTAAGAGAATGGATCATGATTACGTGTGTGTGACTCATCTTGTCTAGCCCACCACGCTTTCTCGCACCATTTACAAAAGCGAAACCTCCTTGTACACCACCATGTTCCTTGTCTTCGAGCGGCTTAAAATCCACGACACGTTCAATCAGATTCCAGTCATCATCAATAAAGGACCCAATGGTGCATGCAAATGTGTAGACCATTTGCTTTGTCGTCCAGGTGTCAGTCGAGTACGCAATTTTGGACTTGACCGCCTTGAAAACATGTAATGTGAGTTAGAGAGTTCCCGGCCATTTTAATAAAATTTCTTACCGCAAATTCACGCACTACCTTTGTATGCAGCTCTGCAAAGATATGGGTTAGCTGATTACGGACTGTTGTGTCAGACGGCAGCATGAATTTGATTTTGAGGTAGCGGAATAGAATATCAAGGGAGGGAGCTTCTCCGGTGGTCCATGGTAAGCTTTCATCGAGAATCCATGCAGAGAAGAGCCGTAAAAATCCCTTCTGATTTGCTTCAATTGCGGGATTCAGGTCGCCTGCTTTCAAGTACTCAGCCATTAGCTCAGCACTCCTCTTGAGGTTCATCTGGTCGGCCTTTGGATCATCGCCTTCATGCGCTGTATTCTCGTCAACATTTCGTTTCTTGCACTCCATATTGTGGGTGGCAAGGTTGTTGAGCTTCGGGAGGACAGGCTCATCATCAAATGTGATATCCTTTCCCTGAACGGTACGGTGAAAGGTACGAGTCCTTTTAGTGAAAAATTAGCATGGTCCTTAACTCTTCGCATTGGCGTAGCTAACAAGGACTTACGCAGAGCAAAATTTGCATTTAAATTCCCATCGCTTCGCTCCACTTTTATCTGTGGTCGGGGTAGGGTCGTGATAGGACTGCATACTTGCGTTTGCCGGTCCACGTCGTCCATATTTTGCACTTTCACTTTCCTGCACAGACCGGAGAGCAGACTGTCCATCGGACTCGCTTCCAGAGTCCACGTTGTAAACAGGCGCTGTACTTCTATTTGATTTCTTCACACTTTTGGCAGACGGCTTTGCCTTTGTAGAATTGGCCTTTGCCCGGTGCTGCTCCTCTTCAGAACGAGCTTTCTTTGTTTTCTTTCGCTCAGCCTGCAAGTAGATTTGTTTGCTATGTTATGCAGTGCCAGAATATGAATACTAACGCACCAAATTTATGCTCTGCTCAGTTTCGTCCAATATCTCATCGCCGCCACTGTCATAGACTGCAGTTGGTGATCCTGGTTCACGGCGAGCTCGCTTAGGGGGCGCATACTCTGGATCGTCGTCATCATTCACATCTTCAACGGTTGGCTGCTGTTGCTTTCTTTTCTGCGCTGCTGATACCTTCGACTTTGCTCCAGATTTTTCCGCGGGGGTCTTAGACTTTGCCGCACTACTCCCTATATTTAGTATTTTTAGAAAATGTTGATACATGAGTCAACACATACATAAGGTATTTAATTTCATTGACAATCCATTCAACCTTCAATAAGGCTGGTTCCCACATAAGGAACCCGATGTCGGTCGCTTCTTTGATGTATAACACCACAAGATCCATCCCGAATTGGCCACGTTTGATATGTAGGAGACGGCCGTCTTCACCACGGACGTCTTCACCGAATAAGATATCCATGCGTCGGTCAAGGGGGTACCGAAACCTTAGATATTACCTGACGTCGACAAAATATTTAAGGACCTGGCGGATGACCCACCCTCCATCGTAAGCATTACATAACGATCAATATGTCCTAATATAGTATATACGATCAATTTATCATCCAAGGCGGCGCACGCGCTTGGCCGCACGCCCCGCACCATCGGAAATGCATGTTTCGCACATCCAGCCCCTCGGCGCAATATCCAAACCAACACATTCGAGATGATACTATCCATAGTTAACAAGAAATGTTATGAAAAAAATTAATAAACGGTACGTACCCATTTTGTAACACACTTTGTGTTTTTACATTGAACTGTTCCTCCATCAGGATGTACCTCTGCGTCTTTATCGCATGTACACTTCTTAAGCTCGGCAAGGTTGAATCGAGAATGAAGGGTCCTTCTCTGTGGTCGACCAGATGGTCCGAGGATGGGGACTTGTGGCAGCTCCAAGGCCATGGGAGCGTCAAGATCATGTGGGAAAGGCACGCGAGAATCCAAAATGGATGCTGCCGTTGCTTGTGCTGAGGGCGATGGCGCAGCGCCAGCGTCCAGAGCAGTGTTCTCAATGGGTGGGAGGACCTGGTTGAGTGGTTGTTCATCACCGTTATAATACATGTCTAAAATAGACTTTAATTAGGATAGTAGATTAGTTAAAATGAGAAAATGGTACCGTCGTCATCATCATGGGGCGCCGGCGTGGCTGAACCACTATCCTGATGTTCTGGTGCAGCTGATGTATCTGTCTAGACGATAGTAAATGAATTAGTGCGAATGCAAGATAACTGAAGATATTATTACCTCGGGTTCTTGAGCATCATTTCCATCCGACTCATTACTGTTCTGGTCAGAGTCTGAGACATGCTCGTCATCCTCATCAGCTTCGACCTCGGCTGTTGATGTCGCCAGCGCCACAGTCGAAGTATGCGCTTCCGAAATCACTATCTTCTTTGCTTCCTTCGCCTTTCCAGGCCGGCGCACAACAGTGTTGCGCCGGTCCCTCCAGAAGGACATCATCTGAGTGGTTTCAAACTTTGTAAGCTCCCAAAGTGGGGCATAGCGAGCGAGCGATGCGGATGGATGTTTCGATAGGATGTGGGATCGGAGGTTGTACTTCCACACGGCTGGAGACTGCTTATCCGGGCAGATAGGACATGTCACAGGGACATTTGAGCAGGGAGATGTCGAAGTGGACTCCGCGGCAACTGTATAACGAAAGACCTGCCAGTTTCCGCATCCCGAAGAGCGGTGTGTATTTACCTTCGTCTTTCCGCCAGCGCCACGTGCAAGGAATATCCGACAGTGCGAGGACGAGCGAAGGCAGAGCCCGCACGGCTCGTCTTCTCGGGTGATGTTCGGGTCGAAAAGGACATGGGCGCCTATATGTTCGAGTGCTCGTTGACCAACTTTGGTGCCAAACTCGAAGCTGGGAGAGCAGAGCGAGCAGCTGTTGGTTGTGCCCTCGATGTTGTCGAGCTCCGAGGTGGCTGAACGGCAGGAGAAGCAGGATTTCCCTGTGAGTCATATAAATAAGTATCAGTAACAATAAGGTTGCAAAATCGTACCAGTATGTTCGCGGTATGGAAAATTGTCCGTGTGAGGGATGCGCGCAAGCTCCTTGATGTTATTACTTGTTAACTGGCCAAGAATCATCGCCGCTAAGCCCACGAGGAAGGTCCCTTGGAATAGATAGAACATTTGACCTATTCCTCGCGACACAAACTCCGGATCCATTGCTTGGATATACTTCCCTGGGACATGTAGCGTGAGCTCCTTGATTCGATACGAGCGCCAGTCATTCTGAAGAGAAATATCATCGTCGGAAGTAGAGGGACGTAGACCAAGAACCTGAATTGAGACGGTTATTTTCTCGAGCTCGTAAAGGTCTGCTTGTGGGACTGCGGTAATGGCGCTGTCGGAATTTATCTTGATGCCATTGACCTCGCCAATACAAAGGAAGAGGTGATCTTGACATCTGACAACCGTGGCGACAGGGTCTTGAATTACGAGCAAGGGTTGACTGACACTTGAAGGTGTGGTGCCATACGCGCTTGAGAGTGGCGTGGAGCCAGCATAGCGTTCCACTTCTTGAACGCGCTTCAATCGATCAGTTGAGCTGGGGCCATCCTTTCCCAGCCGTTTTGAATACAGCGAGAGAGCGCGAGACTTGAGCATGCGCGTGCCTTCAAATTCAATGTGGCGGTCGAATTTACGGCCAGAGTCTGCGGTCTGGGATAGTACGGTGTCACCATGATCCTGCTCAACAAATGAGTCTTCGATTTCCACTCGGTTGTCGTCCAGCTCATCAGAGATAGCAGAAGGCCGGTGTGGCCGACTGATTTCCTCAAGATCGAGGCTGTCATCCTCTCCTGCTTCCTCGGGCGTCAGACGAAACAGAAGCTTTCCGCGTGGTGCAAGAATATGGTGACTTCCCTTTTGTTCCAACGCCTCCAGAATCGGAGCCGCAAATGAGCAATCTTTCTCAACAAGATGACGGCCACGTCTCCACGCTGTCAGGAGTGTTACATTCTTGACATATACATCGCCCTTCCACGAGGCCGGCTTGATATGATCCACAGTGTCGGGCAGTGTTTCAGATGAGCGTGTGATGGCAGGGAGCTTCAGCCGTCGAGGCGCGCGGTCCCACTGTGGGTATTTGGCCAGGATATTCGATACTTGGGTGGTTCCCGTAAGGCGAGATGCTAGCTGATAAATATCGAGGTTTGAGTCGTTCCCGACCATGGTACGCAAGATCCCAAAGAGCTCTTCAAGACGATCAGTCCCTAACAGAATGACAAAGAATTTGCCATTGGGGTCGTCGATCTTTGCTTTGGCGACACAAAAGAACACGTTCTTGATCATAATGGCGAGGTCTTGATAAAGGAGAGTCGGCATGAAATCCTTGCCATTGTCATAGTAAAGAACAAGCGCCAAATGAGCCGCGGCACTCAGGTGCTCAAGCTGCTCACTCAATGAGAGCTCGGTGCACAGGTAAGGGAAGATTATGTGATAGAGAAGTTTTCCCAGAGTGCAGAGTGCATGTCGAGCCGCGAGAAAAGAGGGATTAGAGTGGGTGGAGAGCATGGGAAGGGTCCAAATATCCTTCAGCAAGTCAAATGCGAGCTTGACATCCTGTGAGTCGTCCGGCTGGAAGAGCGAGTTGATATGAACTGCTGAGTGGCCTTCTGACTTGAGATGATTGATAATAATAGCGGGCGTGATGCGGAAGTCTCGTATAACAATTCCGCGAGCGCGAATGGCATAGTTCCGAATGCGTTTATCCACATGTTTCCAGTCCTTGTCGGCGGTAACATCGTCGTTTCCCGTGTGGAAGTCCATAAACGTCAAGTCCTTGAGAATTTCGTAAATAGGAGAGGTCTCCTCTAGCTGCTTCTTGAAGGTCATTTGCACCAGTGACGCGCCTCTCCTCGTTTCGCCATCTGATGCAATAGATACAATGCGAAGTCCAGTCTTTTCTTTGAGCCCGTCTGCAGCATCGAAGACGGTTTGTATAACTTTAGCATGCTCGGCTCCGGTTTCTCTCTTACAATCGCCGGATATAAGGATTGGACGTCCAGCATAGATGCGCGTGTCCTCTCCGAGGAGACCAAGAGCAGCGACAGTGGCCTATATATAGACGTACATGTGAGAATCTATTTTTAATGTGAGACTATCTGAGTGAACTCCCCTCGGCGGCATAGTGAACCTCTCCTGTTTCCAGACAGTTGAACAGCTCCTTCATGTCGTCAACAGTGCTGAATTCAAGTGCTGTCCTCTTCCCGTGCTCCCGACAGACTCCCAGAAAATTGTTGGTATGATCATCCCAGCGTATACGTTTCTCTGTTGCAATCTCATCAAACATCAGAACTTGATGGACGACCTTTCGCGAAGCAAGAATCTCGCCAATGCTCTCGAAGCATGCGTCGATATTTTTGGTGACTTCGCTGACGGCTGGCGTGGAGTGGGAAGGAATGAGAGGAGGCATGATGGCGCGGTTTCGAAGCGTGGTGAGTGCAGGTAGTCCGAGAGCACGGCTAGCAATCCCAGCTATTCTGTTTCCCCCTAGCAGCCACAGCAACAGTCCCCGCATGTCATCCTCTTCGCTGAAACTCTTTGGATGGTAGATCCCCTCCGCCGCTCTGTGATAGAGCTCTAGTATTGCTCGGATGCTTCGATTCTGCTTTAATGCAACCCGCACTAATCGTTCAACATTTCCCGCCTTTGCGCTGGCAATTGCGACCATGAAACGCTTGAAACCATCGAGTGCAGCGGAGCGGGTAAGGATAATTCTTGCTTGTGTCAAAGCCTTGGTTCGTAGATGACTGATTTGCTTGTCTTTCCGACGCAGGATTTCGAGAAGGCCAAGCGTTCCGTGAAATGCATAGCCTGCATTCTCGTTGACACCGTCGACAAGCCTCGTGACAATTCCCTTGAGCATTCCGTGCTCAGCCAGGGCAATACAATTGCTACAGGCATGGCTTCCCGCGGCGGTAAATTTCTTGCAGCTCCACGCACGAAAGATGATCTGGTTGATTTGGAACTCGAACGTCCATGGGAGGGTGTGCGAGAGGTGAAGCCCCACTGGGTAGAGAGCATAAGGCGAGGAATTTGCAGGTAATGTGATGATATATCCCTCGCATTTGGCTCGCTTGCTAAGAGCAGTAGAATGCTGGATAATGTTCCTAGTGCTAGCAGCCTCGACAATTGGAATGGGGGCCGGGGCTTTTGCAGAAATGACAGAGCGTGTGACGGGATGCGATACTGCTAGTGGCGGCTGCAATATTGCTGCGGGGTACCTAAAATATTGGTGAGTACATGGGCTGATAGTAGTATTCGACGGAAGGCTTACATTGAGCGCAGACCAGACATTAAGTGCGCCAACTTTCCTTCAAACAATGCCTCACTCACACCTCGTTTCACGACGAAGTATTCGACAAAATAGGTCAGGCCCATCATTCCGCACCCATCTGTTTCACGGAGGGAAGGTACGTCCAAGGTTGTTCCCCATCCCAGACCGTTTTTCATCGCACCATTCAAGACCTCTTCCCACAGTTCTTCAGGTGAAAACATCTTGTTATCGTAGCCTGCTGGATCCACATCGAAACAGGCAAGAGGGTCTGGCTTTAGAACTTCAAGCGCACGGCGATGGATATCGTCACACAAACTCCTTGCTAGTAGCTTGAGTGAGCCCACGAGATTTGTAGGTTCCGCAGGCACGTCTACAGGTGCTGTGTCTGCAGGATCATCTGCAGTTGCAGGCACGTCCACAAGCACTACATCTGCAGGATCATCTGCAATTTCAACCGCCTTGACCGAAGAACCAACGATCTCGATAGAGTGTTCACGCGAAAGGGTTGATGTCATGTCGACGCTGCTGTGGCATGGGGATTTGCCGACTGTGTCTCTTGGCGCAGGGTTACTCGGTAGGGGCGCGGGCGCCTGAGTGGTCGAAGGTACGGGTGTTGGCTTTGATTTTAAACGACTGAACATTGACAGTATTGACCCATTCTTCAGCCCTTTATTTTTGTCCTTCTTCTGTTGACTGTCGAGACATGTCTTCTTCCCCAAGTGAGTTTTCTGAACATTTTTCCATCCTCCAGGGCCACATTTGATTCGCTCTTTGCAGGCTGGGCACACAATACGACCATCTGCGCCGACAGGCAGTCCCTTTATTCAGTTATTAGTTTCCGACTATTGTTACTAGGTACAATTAATTGAATGAACTTACATCGTCTGGCTCCATTAATTCAGTTGCTCACGTCAATGGCAGACAAGATCAAGTATAAGGAGAATGCAGGAGTAGTCAGAGAGCAAGAGACGGCTTGTAAAATTTATTCCGCCATTCTCGATCACTTCCGCTACTGTGATGGACGCTGCAGTGGGGGGTCTACATGTAGATTGCAGCTTGTGCCATAGGATTTCAGTACTTTTCATTGATTATGCCATGCTTAAATCGCTCCATAACGCTCTATTTAGCACGCAAGATTTTATTTGTCCGGAAAATAGCCTTGTAAATCGATAGGCGCCCAGAACGCGCGCTCAAACATAAAGCTTGGGAGAAAGCCGTATGAGATTGATGCGTGATTGGGGTCATGTGACATTCCCTTTCCGGCGTCATTGACTGTAGGTCAGCTTGTACTGTACTAAATCAATCAATTCGGCGGTCACAGGTCACAGGCCTACTCGATTTGACGAAAGGTCACAGGGGTCACACTAAAAATCCCCAAAATCCCCATGGAACGGTCGTTCCGGGCATCAAAAAGCTTACAAATCCATCAAAATATGCCAAATATAGTAATTTGACGAATTCAAAATTTCGTCAGTTGGGTCACAGGTCACACCTACTGATGAATTGATTGATTTAGTACAGTATGTGGTCCCTTCGACAGTTCAAGGTGTTTGAAGGTTACTAGACACCTCTATTGGTCAATATAACATGTAAAATATGCTATAATGTGCCTAAAATAGCAGTATACGGTTAAATATTAAGTACACATTACAAAAAATTTAGCGGCCTGGCGGCCGACCCTCCCTACCTACGTCAGGCCCGGCATTGTAATCCCGGTACCCCCTTGGCGTCGGTTGAAGACTGGCCAGTGCTCGGTTGGATCTTGAGGAATAGGTATTGCTTGAAAGACTTCATAGATGCGATCTTCTTTTTTTGCAAGTGGAATGTTGGCAGGGAGGTCTTTTACGAGGGAAGATAACTCCTTAACCTTCTCAGAAAACCCGGAGAAGTTAGGTAACGGCATTTTGGTGGGTGTAGAGGCGTTAGAAAGTGGGACAAATTTGACTCTCAAGGAAAAATTGCAACTCTAAGTTGCCGTTGATTTGCTTAGGACTTGCCGGCCCTCTCTGGTCCATGGCAGACAGACACAGTCTCCAAAGGTGTCCTTAGATGTCCACAAAGGATTCTAGCCTCAAATATTATCCCGACGGAACCAAAAGTTAGCCTTAATAATCAACCCTATAGATGTATCCTATACTGTATATTTACTGTGTACTGAAGATAATGCCGGGCAGCCCTATATCTATACATATACCTATACAGTATAAACCATATATATAGAGTAAGTAGATTGTACGGTTGGAGCCTTATATTTAAAGGATCGGACTAAAGTCTGAGTTGGCTGCGCCGAATTCTGTACGGCTTTAATCCAGATGCTTACTGTATCCAACCAGCTCGACTTCGAGGATTGTTTGAGGCGCTGGCGGCCTTCAGCTCGGTGGCTATTTTTATCTTTCAAGTTCCTTGCCGTTAATCACAAGCCTCCAGACATCTACACCTCCCTTCTTCCCGTCTTTCATGGAGGCATTTGAGCAGCTTTCTGGCGCTTTGTATCAAATTTCTCTTCATACATGCTTGTGTACATATGGGCCATTGTTCGACTTCTACAGACTACGCCTTGAATGTCGGGGATTTTCATGGCAGATATAACTCCATTATTATTGTAAAATTTCGAACACCTTGAATCGTAAATTGAATTATGTTGAACGATTGGGATAGTAGTCCAAGTTCTGGAACCCTTTCTCCTCGACATACGAAACGGGGACTATCAAGTACTTTAGTACAATAATAGATGATCCTTGTCGTGCTATTTATGGCACGACCACGGATGGCGAACGGAAACCCAGGCCTCCCAGCCACTAAGAAAAAGAAAGAAAACATGCGCTGGGAAGGGTTGCGTCACTGTTCTGGACCCGAGAGAAGGGGATAGGACTTTCTTCAAAGAGGATTAATATGACAGGAAATGAATTCACCTCTTTCCAACCTCTTTTCTTCACCCATCCCCAATACGAGGTAGTCACGGAGACAGTATAGCCTCTCCGCTATCGACACGGCGCGATGGCACGTTTGGGGATCGAAATAGCCTCCACAGCCAATCCACAGCAAGGAACTGCGCTTTTCATTGTGTCGGACGAGGCTGTAAACTAACCAGTGAGTCATCAATGCCATCGTTGCTACATAACGTGCATTACATTTCTGAAGCTAGAAGAAGCACTGACCAGCCCAGAAGGTGTCGACTGCGATGTTCCCCGCAAGTCCAGTTGGCAAACGTCAAATGTCAGATATTATGACTGGGGTGGCACGTGGGGAAGGCGGACACGTCTGATCCAAATGAGAATCAACAACTCAGTAATATTCAAGCTCATCTCTCACCGCCGCAGCCCTGACAAGGCTCACTTACCTTGCGGCGTACAACTAATACTCTTAGTTCTCGGACCAGCTTCGTCGGTTCGAGATGGCCAAATCAAAGACGCTAACACCCCAGGAGATCTACCGACAACGAAGACAGCGGGAAGAGAGCGAGAGGACCGCATACTTGCCTCCTGGGCTGATAAACCATGGCAATACTTGCTTTATGAACTCGGTTTTACAAGGTGTAAGTCATCTTTTATTCGAGAACTATGTATCTTATTTACATTGTAATCGCGTAGCTTATAGCAACTCGCCTGCTTTCCGATCTTGTCCATTTCAACCCCATACCACCCGAGATCCAGATGGCTGCTTCAACACCGATTGTCTCGAGACGATCACCACAACTCACCAATGGCCATAATCTGGCCGGAGCATACGAGCAGCCATGGGTCAACAGCATGCCTATTGGCGACATGTTTCTCACTGTCATGTACAAGGCATGGGACAGTCAGGCGGCGAGGAAACGAGATATTCTGAGTCCCAAGTGAGTCTGATATTACTTTTGATATGTGATATACTAAAGCTCATTATCAAGGCCTGTCCTTTCCGCCCTAGGCCAAAAATACGATCAGTATTTGGACTTTGCGCAACAAGACGCCCATGAATTTTTGCGAATATTACTAGATGCAATGCGTATGGAAGAGCAAGATGTGAGTTCAGCTTTGCAAGAGTTTCTCCGAATTTTCTGCCGTTCATCATTCCATTTTTGCGCCATCAATAGACCAGCGCGTTGTTATCTATTCAATTGCCAAAACGCTAATGGGCTTACTTTGGGTAGATCATCAAGAAGCGCCAGCCGCCGCCTCCACCGAATCACCACAAGAAACGACGGCGAACCACGATTACCCCAGGAAACCTCAATGACCCGCCCACCGACCCTTCTTCACAAAACAACGGCGATGCACCGCCGGAGTCGGACCTCCCGCTGCTCTCATTCGCCGACATGATCTTCGGCGGCCAGCTGACGAGCATCCTCGTGTGTCAGAAATGCAAGCACGTGTCGCAAACATACGAGGAGTTCAACGACATCAGTCTGAGCATCAAGGCCGAGGACTACTTCCCAAACAACCGCAAGCGCGATCGCTTCAAGAAGATCGTCGGGCGGCTGACGCAGTTCCCGGGGAGCAGTGCGAGTCAGTCGAACCATCCTCACAAGGCGCACGCGAAACACCTGCCGATCACGACTGCGCATGCGGTGGAGATGTTGCGGTCGTCATCGGTCCCGCCGAGCCCGCGCACGGAGAGAGATGGGATGCAACTGCAGGCGGAGCTTCTTATCGTCGAGCCGAGAAGGAGGAGCTTGGACGTGCCAGTCGGAGGAGCTGAGTCCGGCCCCGATTCACCAGAAATACCCTCACAAGCACCTGCTGCGCTGCCAGCGGAGGTTCCCGACCAACACGGCCTCGAAGCCCAACAGGAGAAGACATCGGATTCACGAGAGGACGACGGCACTCTGGACTCTGATAATTCGCATGTCATTGTGAACATCACGGGGCCGGAGGACAAGCACGTAGAGTTTGTCGAGCCGAAATCGAGCAGAAGGGAGAAACACGAAAGTGCATCAGCTGCGCCTGCGACGGAGAAGGACAAGGACAAGGAGAAAAACCAAAAAGATGATATAGGGTGGGCCAAGATTGGACGGAGGATCAGCTTAACGGTTGGATTGGGGCGGCCTAAGGATAAGGACAAGAAGGAGAGGGATAGGAAGAGTCGGTCTATGGATCGTAGCAGCCTGGGGGTCCCGGATTCGATCAAAGAGGACGGCGTCCCGGATATGGCAATGCAGAAGTCGCTTTCTGCAAGCGCAAGTATCGCCAGCACGCCGTCGATAGTGGGCGACTCCGCCTCTTCGGTGAAGAGCAGAGTTTCTTCTGATAGCGCTGCCATGCTTTCGCGGACAGTCGCGTCCGAATTTGCTAGTTCTTCGACCAACGGCGTCGCATCGAGCTCCTCCTCAACCAAGCAGCCCAAACCTCTACCACCTCGACCAACACTTTCAAGTACGTCAGTCCCAACGATCAGCAGGTCGTCGTCACCCCAGCCATCTTCTTCTCAACAACAACTCTTGAGCGCCGCTCTTCCAGCAGCGGGTCCCTCCACATCCATCTTCCCTAACGTCCAGCGTTCCAAATCTCCGAAACCACCAAAGCCCAACGCGGCAGAGACCGAATACCTTCGCAAGATTCTCGCCGACATCTCTTCATCGCCAGCGTCGAATAATCCTTTCGCCATCTTCAAGCCTCCAATGCTGCACAGTCATACGAGTCATCACTCTACCCATGCGGGACTGGCGGGGGCGGGTGGCGCGGGGCTGTCAACTGGAGGGACAGGTTTCGAGAAGGACAAGGAAAAGAGCACGACATGGTTAGGGATCGGCATGCGTAATTTCTCCGGCATCGAGGAGTGTTTGAGGATGTTTACGGCGGTCGAGGTGCTTGATGGGGAAAATATGGTTGGCTGCCGGCGGTGTTGGAAGATACAGAATGGCGTGTTGCATACGTCGAAGGGCAAGGATTCTGATCATGAGGAAGAGGAGGACGAGGACGAGCAAGGAGAACGGGTGTCGCCGCTGCCACCGCCACCACTACACACTGTAGATGGAGGTCCTGCTGTGAATGGGGTCGCGCAACCTGAGGAGTTCCCACAGAAAGGACGCCTGGCGTTGAAGATTCTCGCACCGACTACCGCTACACATATCCCTACATCACTCTCTACACCAACGGTATCTTTCTACTCGCATGCCAACACGAGCGACACTCGCTCCGTGTCCTCTCTGCCTACAGAAGCCACCTCCACCTCTGAAACGAGTTTGCTCGAGGACGCGGACGAGGATTCTCCGCTTTCACTGTCTGTTATCTCTGAATCGAGTGCGCGGACGCGTAATAGTGGTCCGAACGACACACACCCTGGTCCTGGTGGGATGCCCATACCTATGATCTCAACTACCGCTCCGCCGGACACGCCCAAAGACTCTTCCATGTCTTTCAAATCACACTCGTCCTCCGTGGCGGCTGAGAACCGGGGGACGCAGGATCGTGATCTGCCTTCTACTGCCCCTCCTGCCGTACTAAATGCACGCCCACACCTGGCGCAGGCGCTGAATGGATATGACTCTTCGCCGGGGTCGAAAGACTCCCTAGTGATACCCCAGATCAGGAAACCCAAGTTACAGAAGAGGAGGATCTCATATTCGGACACGACGACTGATGATAACGATAGCTCGGGCGACGAGAGCGATACGTCAGTGGGTACGTCGATGTCAGCAGATTCAGTTGTGAGCCGGCCGAATGGTATGGTCACAAACCAGAAACCCCCAGTGCAGGCAGCGGCAGCAGCAGCAACAGCATCGTCGTCGAAACAACAGGAACAGCCCCCAGCAGCAGCGCCAACGCCGCAGAAGAAGCCCTCAAAGCCCAAGCCTGTTATCATGCGGCCCGCGTACAAACGCTATCTCATCGCCACCCCTCCTCCAGTGCTAGTCGTCCACCTGAAGCGGTTCCAGCAGACCTCCAAGACGCCTTTGATGTCGTTCTCGCACGGGTTCAAGAAGCTGGACGACTACGTATCTTTCCCGGAATATCTCGACCTGATGCCTTTCCTCGCCCCGAGGAAAGAGGACTATGGACTCGGTAAGAAAGGCAAAGATAAGGAGAGGAAGCACAAGGCGAAAGATGTGCGGTGCATGTATAGGCTCTACGCTGTGGTGGTGCATATCGGGAATATGGTCCGTCTTTTTAATGCCTTTTTGAGAGAGTATTGATTTGGTACTTACCTACTGTGACTTTTCTAGCTTGGCGGCCATTACATTGCATACACTGCCCTTCCTGCTGACTCCCCTGTCCCACCACCACCTCCGACTGCTGCTAATGGTGCACCGGAAGGGACCTCTGCTGCTACTCCTGCCACCAACTCCGCGGATAATGCTGGAGGAGACAAGGAAGCCTCCAAGACGCCCATGCCTGAGCCTGCTCATCATCATCCCAACCCAGCAGAGCGACAGTGGGCCTATATCAGTGATACAGTTGTGCGGCTGACGACACTGGAAGAGGTTCTTCATGCAAAAGCATATATTTGTATGTACGAGCGGTGCTGACCCCGCATTTCTCGAACTGGGAAGTTAGTTGGCGGCCGTGGACGTATTACCGATTGTGCTACGAGCCTTCCGTCCGGAACATTCTTCGCTTATCCAAGGTCATCTTGATTGCATGGACTACTGTTAATTTATTGTCTCTCTTTAGGCTAAGGGATCAACCTTTCCTGTACATATTCTAGTACTCACATGGTCGCGTCACACATCGCATCTTGGTTATTTCATCGCACCCACATCCATTTACCACACACAAGCTTAAATTTGTTTTTCCTTGATTTATGTACATAAATGCCATCTTAAACTTATATTCTAAATTGTATGAACGCTTGGGGCTGAAAAGGAACCCTTGTAGTTATTATATGGAGGGTTGTATTAGTACACTAGTAGCAATACTTCTCATCGCCGTTTGTTACGCTCGAGTTAGTGCAACGACCGGTCAACACGTATCTTTGCCGCAGTATCCAGCAACAGTATAGTTTCTAGTCTACATTGTTCTGAGAAATAAATATAGTGTAGGCAACACTGCTACGGTCCAAGGAGGGACAACGAGGTGACTTGACTGAAGACAGGTTGCAGTGAAACCGTCACAAGCCAGCTCGAAGACAGCAGCACCACTTCGAGGGCCGACAGCCAGCTGCACACGCCATATTTTAATATAAGGCATACTTCCTTGTTTTTTCGTGGTGTTTCGAAAATGCTATGGCGAGGTTGAAGGTGAGAGTAGGCTCTTCCAGGTCAATATCAACTACCATGATTGGCTTGTGTGAGAGGCAGGGACATTGGGAAAACAGAACTCTGGGATCCTTTACAAAGCAAGGTACCGGAATGAGCGAACGTGCGACGGGGACAGCGTCTGGTTGTTCGTCGAGGTCGCAATATTCCACCGCTCCACAAGCTGTCGTTATCAGGAGCCACCGCCCGCCTTTTACCAGATGGATGCTCGTGATTTTCCGAATGGGACTCTCTCGGAGTCTCACGCACTGAGACCGGGATACTTAGGTTTCGTTCCACCGGTCCAGCGCTTTTTCAACACAACAGAAATTAATTTTTGGCAGCGTTGTACCCCGTCAGTCGATCCAGGTGCAGAGATCGTGGCATGGGCGACTTTTAAAAAAAGTTTTGCCCAGATCGACTTGACCTTTGAGATCGCAAGAACGCGTTTGCGGATCTGGGTCGCTCAATGTATGAGATAGATGATTTAAGAGTGAAGTTCATATATGTTCTTACCTGTCTGAAGGGCAGAAGGTCTCGCCAATCAAGCTCTTCCATTATTTCCGTCAAAGTCTCCACAGCCAAGGCCGTTAATGTGAGCATTGTGATGAAATTCAAGTTGTTTACCAAAGAAGAAACCTTGAATCCAGTCAGAAGTTGTCGCCTACCTAGAGCCGGAAGATTGTCTGAACCAGCAGGATTCCAGGTAGTCAGAAGAAGGTTGAATTGCAATGCCAAAGTACACAGGTGGAATGTTTTTCAATGTTAAGCTTCCGTTGCCCAGAGTCATGATGGCTCCGTACGTAACCGTCAACGGCACAATGAACCAGCACTGCCATTGATATATGCTAACTCTTAGAGTCGTGCAGCGTCTTCGCTAGTATATCGGTTAGTACACGCGCCTGTCACGCGCGAAAGCTGGGTTCGACTCCCAGGCGAAGAGCTGCAGTTGAGTGACGCATCTTCTTTTGATTTCATTACTTATTATTTGGGTCACCCAGTCAATGACAAGTGCCTAAGTATAACAAAGTGAGAGGTGGTTAAGAGAATTGGTTGCAGTCAGCCTCCACACACATCATTATTTATGCTATGTATGACGATGAGGGCCTGAGTCCTGAAAATTCTTCACGGTCTTTATTCAAGGGCCGCAGGGAATTTTTACACATTATTAGTAGGAAAACTAGGATGTAAAAATGATACTTTATCTCTATCTAGATTTCAAGGAATATATCCTGTTATCGTTCAACGATCATCCCAAGATTCGTGGCGGGCAGCGCATACTTGCACTAACGCAAAAACATCCCAAACCCAACCCCCCCAAAAACTTGTCGATCCCACCTACTGGGCCTACGCAAAATACGCAGTCAACCCATCATAAACGACAAAGATAATCCCACTACTAGGCACCGCGCGGGCGACCGTCATCCCACACCCAGCATACAGCCCCTTCACGCCGTGCTTCGCCCACATCAGCCTGAACGTCCCGAGGAAAGAGCTCGTACTAGTCTTGCGCACGCCCGGTGCGGACGAAGAGGAACGCGGCCGCAGCTCGTCCTCCGTCTGGATTGCGCTCTTGATCGTATCCGCGGGGTACACCAGGAGCGCGCCGACGGCACCCGCGATCGCACCCGACAGCGCCGACTCCCATGCGAGGAGCTCCGTGTTCGCGTGCGTCCGCGGTACATCACGGTCGCTGTTGAGATAGGGCGACTGTCGGATCCGCCGCTCGACGAGCTTGCGCGCGACGAATTCTTTCGCGACGAACCACGCGGCGGTGCCGCCTGTCTCGCGGACGAGGGTGCCGGTGTGGCCTAGCCACAGCCCGCGGACGCCATAAGAGTCGACGATGTTGCGGATGAGGGCGATCGGGCCTGGCGGTCGCAGGGTTTCTACGGAAGAGGCGATGGATGAGGGTTTGCATGCGACATCGTGGATCAACGCACGTCCGGTGTTGTTCGTTTTACAAGGGGGTTTGTGAGAGGTATGTGAGGCAGGGGTATGCTGTGTTCCTTTAATGGAAGAAGATGGTGGTGATGATGATGATGGGGGAATTATGGGAACGGAACGCCGGGGTATCCGCCCAGGTGCGGCTGGCGGGTGGAAGTTCATCATTTGCACTTGCATCTTGCATTTAACGAGCTCGATAGGTGTCCTACCACAGAACACAAAAAATAACAGATTGACATCAACCATCCGAGCCAGTCATAGGCAAGAGAGCGAAATATAGCACGTACAGGACGAAACTCGTAACAAATCCAGCACCTCCAGCAGCCACCGCTAGTTGGGACATCGAAAGCGGGGGTGGCATCGCAGAAGATGACCCCGAAGAAGACGGCGAGAACGTCCGAACGACGTTCTGAAACGCCGAATACGCGACGAACAGCGCTGCCGTCTCCGCCATGGAGCCCACAATCGGGGCCGGCAATCCCTATATGTCCAAACAAAATGAGCATCGTACTTCCCAGTTCCTGGGTGAGATAAAATCAACGCACTCTATACAGTCCCCTGATTCCCTCGTCCTTCCACGTCTGCATTAGACAATGCATCGGCCCATCGAAATGCACCGCCGTCGACGAGGGCGGCGTAAGCAGCTGCGCTTGCAGCCGTACCTTGGCCAGGTCGAACGGGTATTCGAATATCTCAGCAACCATGCCCGCGATCTTTTCGTGGTTCATTTTTTAGGTGGCGACGGGTAATGAGATTATGTCGACGAGAATATGCAATATTAATAAAGGAAAAAAGTCAGCGTATTAGCTCTCTCTCCAAGAAAAAAGAGACACGCACACTTCCAAACATGATGTCCTTCGCGGCCCTCTTCACCGTGAGGATAGGTGCCTCTTCCTGCGTTACACTCCCAACATGATCTACCGCGGACGTCGTCGTGACATGGCCAGCTTGCATAGTCGCCATTCTTCCCTACTCCTTTCAGTTTCTAGCTTTGAGTAATGTACGCAAGCCGCTTCAAGGGTTCGTTCTAGAACCAAGTCTAGACTCTAAGGTCAAGTCTAAGAGAAAGCGTGCAACGTCCGTGAGTATTGGGTATCAAGATAGTAAATCAAGTTTTGCAGAACGCCATGAAGAAAGAATGTTAGAGTATAGGCAGGTGTTGTACACGCCGGGACGGACAGTCGTTGTGTCAGCCGGAAATTTTGAAGTTCCGAAAAAGGAAATTTGGATATAAAAACACGCGTCGGAACGGCAACGCGTCTTGCGGCAAAGAAATGCGTTCTCCAGAGGAAACAAAGGAAACACCACCTCAAGCCTTATCAAGCATACCAAGAACGCAAGTCAATACGTTGCTGAACTCCAAAGTAATGTTTACATATGCGATTACAAGAATAATAAACGAGTCCTGACGCTCCGGGTATTCAATGTTCAGTCGATGCCGCTGCTTCTGCCACTAGAAGTAATAGTAAACAGACGACAGATACTCTCAAAAACAAACCCTAGGGTTTGATAGCGATTTTGAGCGCCGTTCGGCTGTTCATCTTGTCCAGGGCAGCCTGGTAGTCATCCAGCTTAAATATGTCGGTCACCATGCCCTTCACGTTGATCTTTCCACCATCGAGGTAGGCGACGGCGCGAGGGAAGCAGAACGTTTGGGAGAAAGATCCGATGATCTTGAAGGAAAAATAAAAATGAATAAATGAAACAGAAACATAAGTCAGAAATCCCTCACCTTGATCTCATCTCCGAAAATCTAAATAGAGGAACGATTAACCACACGTCAACAGCGAACGTGAGGGATAAAACCCACCTTCGATGGCGGCCAATGCACCAAAGCCTTGTTCTCATAAACCCCATATATCATCAACGTTCCACCCCTTCTCACATAGTTGATACTCTCATTCGCCACCTTTTCAACTCCAGTGGCCTCAACGACCACATCAAACCCATACGGATTGTCGTCCTTGAGCTTCTGCCACTGCGCCTCAGGATTCTCCCTGTCCAACTCGATATACTCATCGCCCGCGTTGATCTTCTTTGCAATATCCGTCTTGATGCCCTTGTTCGCAGCGATAACGACGCGTGAAGCCCCGTTAAGCTTGAGCAATTGTGCGAGTATCAAACCCGTTGGCCCAGCGCCGAGGAGGAGCACCTCAATCCCAACTGGCGGGTTGAGTTTGTCGAGGCCGTGGATCGCACACGCTGCAGGCTCCAACAGTGTGGATTCCTCATCTGTGAGATTATGGATCTTGTACAACTTCTTCTGTTGGCTATCAATCGGGATCGTCAGAAACTGAACAAAGAAGATCCGGAGAGACTGACTATTTGATGTACTCCGCGAAGCCTCCATCCTGAGTAACACCGCACGAACGGAAATCCTCGCACAAAAGGGATTGTCCTCGACGGCAATAGAAGCAGGTATCACACTGTCAAGTCAGTTGGAGAAAACAAGAGATACATCGATAGCGTCATCATATCGGGGAGATCGAGATGAGGAACAATATGGGGACAAGAAACGAAGTCAGTTCCTGTGTGGCTGTGCTATGAGAATTAACCTGAATTAACGGAAGACTGACGGTAATGCCGACGTCCGCGACGCAGCGGTCGCCCATAGAGAAACCCTTCACGTCCTTGCCCATTTCAACAATAGTTCCAATTGATTCGTGTCCAGGAATGAGCTAGATATAAATGTCAGCAGAAATAGCGATATTCCGGGAATATTTCGACTTGCAGGGAATTTCGAGATGAACTCTCCCTATCAAAGGCATCAGCATTCGAAGCGCGCACAGTGGGCAAGCATATTACCTGGTCAATATGCCCATCGGTACCACAAACACCTTGAGTTAATTTATCGCCTTAGAACAAAGACGCCCGGAGGATGAAGCAATCGGTTCTCACCGCAACAGCTAACTATGAGAGACGATGATGTCAGTGGTGTCAATCACCCTGAAATAGCGCATATATTCACCTTTGAGCAAGACCTCGTCGTCGCCTATCTGCGGAATGGGCACCTGCTTAACTACAAAGTCTCTGGGCTGCAGCAACGTCAAAAACCCTCGATAGCGACGATTGAAAACGCATATACGCACCGCATTGTACCAGACCGCTTTCATCATTCCTTGAGGCATGTTTATACTTTAGGCGGTGGCGCGGAGAAGATAAATGACTGAGGAAGAGTTCGTATATGCGGTGGTGAAAAGGGCGGTAAAGAAAGAAAGGAGGGATGCGCAAGAGACGAGCGTTATATACTCTCGTGAGCCCCACTTTAGCTTCACGTGGTCCGAACAGAGCGAAGGCAGAGCTGTACGCGCGGGGAATTACCAAACCAATTCTTCTCATTTTCGCCCCTCTAAAATCAAAATGGGGGGCTCGAAATCCTTCGAAATCCTGAATTAGTTGGACCCTTGTGTCCGCTGTCCTTCCCTTTGACAAGCAAGTGGATGATATCGCCCGGACAAGTACCGATTCCAGCAAAGTTGTTCTGTTTTTACGACGCCTCTGTCCGATGAGGGCAGAGATAGGGTTTGTTTCCGAGAATAACCATGGGAATACAGAAAGATAATCTGACGGTTGCGATGTCCTCGCTCCACAGCTAAGATCCTTTGCCAAGTCCAAGTCGTCCACAAGCTGCTATCTCAGTGGTATACGATGAAGAGGAAGCTGTTCGACTGGAGCTCTTTTCAACGGCAATAAAAGCCAAGTAGAAATATATGTTTGAGCGCTAATGGGTGTCGATAACAATCAGAGGGCCCGCCACGGCCCACAGGAATTTGAAACGAACTTATGACCCGCGACATGACGTAGATAATAGCACATGGGCGCAGATCGTCGGGTGGATTGTCCGGATCTTATCTTATCTTTCGCCTCCAACCCTATCATGAGGTCGAGTGAGGGAAGTCTAATATTACACCTATATGACTAGAACTCAATAGTCTGAAAGAACAATAACCTCCTTATCACCATCGACTTCAATGTCGACCTTTCGGCGCTTCTTGGGCGAAGTACTGGTAGACTTCTTGGGAGAAAAAGAAACAATCTTAACGTCACTGTCTGAATCAATATCATTGATTCTTTTCCCTCCGCCTCCACGTTGAGCCACAGGCGACGAGGTTTCGGGACGGCGTGAAGGGCTATCGTCCAAATCTATGCCGGTTAGATCAAGGACCTCCGAGTCCTTACGAGGCGTCCTGATCTTCCGCAGAGGTGTCGATTTCGAAGGATTGAGTATGAATGGATTTTCTAGGTCCGAATCATCCATAACGATATTTTTCTTCCGCGGCGAGTGCGTGTTGATCGTTCTGTGTGTAGAAGTCGACGGTTCGGGTTCCAGATATTCAGACTCACTAACGTCGCCCATAAGTGGACCGATATCTGGGAATGCCGCTGGCTGAGACACCACACGTCGCGCAGTAGCTGGTGTTCGAGGCTGCCTTTCCTTGGTGCTGGGCTCAATAGCCAAAATCCTCCGAAGCTGAGGTGATATTCCGCTCGACTGTCTGGGAGTCGAAGGCCCTGGATGCGCAGCGCGCGCATCACTGTCGCTTTCCGAGGCAAAATCAGGGCCCGCGGAAGAGTGCCGGCGTTGAGGCCTAGCGCGTCGCTTAGGCGTCCTGGGTTCAGCTATCCTCTCTGCGGCGGCAGCCTGTTCGGTAGGAGGAAGGGCAGCAGGCGGGAGATCGGCTTGCGGTGGCTGACCATTGGGATGGGCGTCTTGACCCCTTGCTGCTTTACGCCCCCGTGGAGCGACATTCGCAGCTGCCCCTCGTCCACGTCCACGTCCACGTCCTCCGCGAGCATTCGCGGGAGGGTTTTCAGCATTCCTACACATCAACGATTTAGTTGTCTGCCCAGTCTATCACTCAGAGGGCTTACTTCTTTGCCAATGCCGCCTCGAACCCTGAGGGGCCACCATACTTCTCCCAAGATCGTCGCTCCAACTGGATGCATAGATATTTATGTGCAGTTAAATGCCGGTAGGCAGCGTTTGGGACATAAATCTCGTGCAATGTGTAGCACAGGTCCACAATATCGTTATCGTTGAGCTGTGGAGTGAGTGATATAGGTGCATAGAAAGGGCGCATTCGCAGGAATAACTCACCAAAAATCTCTTCTGCGCTCTCCCCTTGGGCAATATCTCCTGTAACCGATGTACAACAAATGGCCCTGCATTAGCGCCCGCGATTCAGGTATAAACATTGATTCGAAGCGGCGTACAGCTATTGGATGATTCGACTCGGGCCACGACTCCCAATCCCAATTCGAGGTGGGAAAACGGACTTTCTTAACGGACGGAAAACCACCTGGGGGTTCAGCCATTTTGGAGTCCCACATTATGTCTTTTTCGAGCTTCCCTATCCTTCTCCACCCAGCCTTGGAGGCACTACGACGTCGAATGAACTGTGGCTCCTCTGCCATGATCACTTGGGCTATCAAGGATTTGCAGTGTGAAATTTGAAGCGTAGGGGAAGAGGGGAAATAGAAAGGGTGTAAGAAGCACACATGAGAGTCAGACGTCAGACTTTAAAAGGCTTCACCGCTGTCTCGGCCAAGTCGACGGATCGGAATCGAAAGGCTGTTATCTTTACATAAGATGTAAGCCTCCCCTTCGGAGTTTCGTCAAGGTTTGATTTCAGTAACTATGGGCGGTGTCAGATGGTTTATGACAATTGAATACTATCCACAAGCTGAAACTTCGAAGATTTATGAATAAAAATGGACTACTTATGTACAAGAATAACAATACGAATACCTAACCCAGAAAGTGTCCAACTAAATTCCATTACAGAGACAATAGAGACTACGAGAGAATCACCTCGCACACTTCGTCAAACCTCTGGCTCATCCCCAAAAGGATCCCACACCTCGCCCTCCTTCAACACAGGCTTCGTCCACCCAACCGGCTCCACCTCCCCATCATCCGCAAGCTCATCCACCTCCACCACCGGCTCCTCAACAACCTCATCATACTTGCACAAAAACTCCGCCTTCTTGATCTTCTCCAGGCGCTTCTCCAAGCGCCTGATCCGTAGGCGATGTTTGCGCTTCTTCGGCGGCGCGGGCGTCTGGGAGTACTTCTTGTTGGGATAGTGCTCTGAGACGATGACACTGAGGTCGGCGGGGTCTGGGAGGGAGATGGAGGAGGAGTTGGCAAAGGAGAATTTGAGGGAGGGCGAGGAGAGATGGTTTCCTGGAGAGGATGGAGGGAGGGAAGAGGAGGACGAGTCGCAATGCGTGAGGCCTGGCGTTGAGCTGAGGTTGAGTCGCAGGGGGTTTGGCTCTTCTTCGTATTCTTCGTATTCAGCTTCGTCCTCGTCCTCCTCTTCGTCGACGTCCAGATCTATTTCCTCGGCTTCGTCTTCTGAATATTCCTCCTCTTCTTGCTCGTTTATTTCTGCGTATTCCTCGGCCTCTACCTCCGAATCATCATTATCAAAAGGATCGTACGCCTTCACTTCCTCGAAAAACAACTCGTCGATATCGTCATACGATAGCCCCAGCGGATCCATAAATTGCAGGAAGTACAAAGCGAACGCATGCGCAGGCTCGTTCCATTTTTTGGGGTCGATCTGCGCGTCGTGGTTTTCCCGAGTATCGTCCTCGTCTTCCTCTACGTCAGAGTCCTCCACAAGGACAATGGCCTCTTCATGGCGCACCTGTTTCCGAGGCGACGCCCGTTGTGACTGGAAGAATGGGTGATTAGAGTTAAACGACTGAAGGTCCTGATCGGTATCGCCGTCGGCGTCCGTGTCTTGATCCAGTTCTCCCAGCAGAGGTTGCCTAGATACCAATTTGTCCTTGCCTTGAGAGCGGCGAGGTGGTGAGGGGCTTTTTAACCGGGCGACACTCTTTCCTTTCCACCTGGAATCAACAGGCACAACAGGCGAAGAAGAAAGCGTATGTAAGATGGATGTAGAGAACATCGGTCGTGGGAGGGGTGGAGGAGATAAATGCACGCGTCCTCGTGCGCTAAAAACGGACGGCGTGTTCGAGATCCCTCTCTGGCGGGGTAGCATTGTCCTATTCACCGTTATATGAATCTGGGTGGTGGGAGAGTGATACTAAAAAAGTAAAGAAAACATGATGAGTGGTCTGCAAATCTTTGAGCACTGTAAAACTCACGTAGATAATCCCTGTCTGAGGGTCTAAACCGCGAGGCCATGCATGCGCGAGCGTATAGTCTTCTTCGTCGACCCATTTCCATTCATCCGATTCTTCCTCTATGCCGTCTTCCGTCCCTACTTGACTCTCTTTATCACCCATCTCTTCTTCCTCGTCTTCACTTAATTCGTCCTCCTCCACGCCAAATCTATACCCAGACCGCCACCGACCTGGATCGTGCACATTCGACAATTTGACCATCGTCGTCCCAGACTTGATCTGGCCAGGCTTATATAGCGGGCTGTACATCGCTGTCTTGGACTTGACCTCGAATAAATACTCTTCTTCGCCGGCTTTGCCGTTTGAGTACCGCGCAGGGGTGTTGAAGAGCCACGCAATGACGGATCGGAGATGCGTGAAAGTGTAGTTCATAGGCACACGCACAACGCGGTGCACGCCTCCTTGTCGCGGCGAGACGCCGCGCCGTACGAATTGGAACCTTAGCGTGATATGTTTGCTGAACGAAGAGACTGGGGGCAGGGAATGGAAGAGCCTCTCCTGCCTTTTCCTTCCAAAGGGATTTGAAGGCGAGTCGGAGGCGTGAAGAGGGTAGGGCGTATATGGAGTCCGCGGTGTCGCCAGTGTTGCCCTCCAAGGGCTGCCAGACGATCCACAGCCCGCCGGTGTCTGCGGGAAAGACGCGCTGTCGCGTCTTGTGCGTTTTCGTGGAGAGCTTGAGTATTGCGATGACTCTCCTCTGTCTTCTTCTTCGATGCTGCGTTTTCGGCTCATGGTGGGCATTGGGCGAAGAAAGTGAGGAAGCGTTACTGTCGGTCGTTGTGGATTACCACCGATCCGGTTGCAATTTATGATACACAAACACGGTCACGTGGGACGCGTTTTGATCTTGAAACTCGTGCGCCGTGGCAACTCCGACGACCCTCCCCGAGATTCTCTCTCTTGTTTCAGACATTTACCAACAACGAGCGCTCGAGTTGTCCAAGGCTTTCATGGCCCTACGCAGGTGAGGCATCACCACATACCTATGTAAGAAACTGAGTTTAATACTGAGGCCTGAGGCTGTAAAATACAAGCAGAACATTTGACTCGGAAATCTTGCAGTGACTCACAACTTACAAGTCTTCGAGCTCAAAGAGCAAGAACAGTACGGCCAACATAACCAATTCAAAGTTCGCTTGGGCGCACCAGTTTCCGATACGCTTCCATTTCCACTGTTGGAACCTTCTCATGCCAAATTCCTTCGTCATTCATGCTCAACAATAAGTTGCAGCAACCTTTGGCGGCCAAAAAAAAATCATCGAGGCATTTCGTATATTGCTTTCTACCCAGGCTTCAGGAAGAATATTTGAGGCTCGACCGGTGACTAGAGCTCCGAGGCTTGAATGATTCTCAAGCTTTCTCAAGTGACGACATACCGGAGAAAATTCGGGGTAAGTTATCCTTTGACTCGGACGCAGACCCCAGACAATAGAACATATATAAGCGATCCTACTGGGGCTCAAATGTCTGGACGACTTGAAGATATGGCTAATTCAACGCGTTCGGATGCATCCCAAACGCTGAAATTGCCTTCCGATTTTCTGTACGGCTTCGCAACTGGTAAGGATTCTCCATCGATATCACAAACACAATAGTCCTTGCTCATGCTGGTTTCACCTGCCTAGCCGCATACCAAATCGAAGGCTCTCCAACGGCAGTGAAGCGCACACCGTCTATTTGGGACACATTCACGCACCCAGATCCTCAGTCTGGCGTCAAGCACATTAAGGACGGCTCCTCAGGCGACGTCTCCACGGACTCGTTTAACCGCTGGAAGGAAGATATCGCTCTTCTGAAGTCGTACGGCGCCAACGCCTATAGGTTCTCGTTGTCCTGGTCTAGGATCATCGATTTTAGTGCTGCCAACAAGGCTGAAGACGGTTCGGATCCTGTGAATGAGGAAGGGATCAAGTATTATCGAGAGTTTATCGAAGAACTCGTGTCCTCTGGGATCACTCCTTGTGTGGTATGTTCGCGTGACTTTCTCCGAGCTTGTCAATGAATAAACCTAAATTCTAGACTCTGTATCACTGGGACCTACCTCAAGCGTTGCACGATCGTTATGGTGGTTGGCTCAATAAGAAAATTGTGCAATACTACGTACATTACGCCAAGGTCTCACGTTTTTCCATGTTATACGCCCATAATTTTGACTCCCATGATCGTCATTACATAGGTCTGCTTCAACGCCTTTGGTGATCTCGTCAAACATTGGTATGTACGATGTCGTTAGGCTTTTTCCTCTTCGTTGACCATTGCCCAGGATCACCCATAACGAGCCTTGGTGCGTGTCCGTTCTTGGATATGGGAATGGTGTGTTCGCTCCCGGTCGATCGAGCAACCGCGCAAAGTCGCCCGAAGGGAACTCGTCCACAGAACCTTGGATGTGAGAGCCCTTTCACCAGTAACTGACCGTATGATACCCTTATTAATGCGATAAATATCGTAGAGTGGGCCATCACCTCATACTTTCTCATGCGTATGCAGTCAAGTATTTCCGTGCGAATATCGTGCCTGTGCACGGAGGTTCCATTGGGATCACCTTGGACAGCGGCTTTTACATGCCATATGACGATAAACCAGAAAGTAGGCTTTCGTCTTTTTCCAGTTATCAGAATTCTGATACGACGGACACCACGCATCGCAGATGTCCGAGCGACCCAGAGGGCATTTGATTCCCGCTTGGGATGGTTCGCGGATCCGATCTACAAAGGATATTACCCAGCATCGCTCAAAGAGATGCTGGGAGATCGTCTTCCTGAATTTACCGCGGAAGAGATTGGTGTCGTCAGGGGCTCTTCGGATTTCTTTGGTGTGAACACATATACCAGCAATCTTGTTCGTGAGTTAGATCACAACTTATTACTCAGTGATGTTAGTGTTAATTCCGTAACACTACCGCGCAGAAGAAGGAGGGACTGATGAATTAAACGGGAAAGTGAAAACATCATTCACCAGACCAGATGGAACTCAACTCGGGACACAAGGTCAGAACAACTTCCTTACGAGTTCCGTTTGCAGTTCAAACCTTAGATCCCTATTCCCCCTCTCTTCCAGCGCACGTTGCTTGGCTTCAAATCTGTACGTCTGACTCGTTTCTCGTCTAGCTTCGCCTATTTTCCGGCGCTAACAGGCGCTGTAAATATTGACAGATCCTCCGGGTTTCAGAGGGGTGAGTTTCTCCACGGCTGTGTTCCTCTGTTTCCAGGCTTTTGAACGGTTGTGGCGTCCTCTGAACAGCTATTGAACTATCTATGGAAGGTTAGTGCCACCTTTCATCCGTTCGCCGTCCATTTCGTTGATCGCCTCTTTCTTTCCCCAAGAACTATAGCAAACCGATCTAGTTCGTATTACCTTTAATTTTATCAGCTCAAATGTTAACCAGGATGCTGACAGTGTCACCGAGAATGGATTTGCTGCTAAGAGTGATATCATTCTTTCCCTACCTGAGGTTATACACGATGTCGACCGTGTCGAATACTTCCGCGGCTATACTGAAGCGCTTTCGCAAGCTGTCAACCACGATGGTGTTCCGGTCAAATCTTACTTTGCTTGGAGTGGGTCTCCATAACTTCTCGAACACATTCACATCAACTTACGCTACTATTGTATGATTAGGTTTGTTGGACAATTTCGAGTGGGCGGATGGCTACACGACGCGCTTCGGAGTCACATACGTCGACTATGCGACTCAAAGGCGCTACCCAAAGGATTCGGCATATTTTTTGAAGAGCGTAAGTCATTCGTTCCGGCGTCCGGGATCCTCGTTTGCGTGGCGCGGAAAACTTTTTTTATGCTTACTTACTCCGGCTTAGTGGTTTGAGGAACCTTGAGGAACATGTTCAGCCAAGATAAACGAAAAACCAGGCACATATCACCAATGACCGGTGACCTACTTAAATAGGCAGGATTTTGTACCGATATGGGATAGTCAGAGAACGTGCCTGCAAACGTTCAAGGGTCTGTGATATCATATCTTTTATCTCTTGTCTTGGCCGAGGTCCCAAGACCCAGACGGCCTATCGTCAATGTTTTTTTAAGCCGGGCGGCGCGCTCTGCGGTTTGCATATATAGTCAAACGACAGGAACGATGATGCCAACCAACTTCCTGTTGCCTGTGCTACTTTGCGCCACTTGTTTATCAGATGCACTGAAGCAAGCCGACCAACGGGGTATGATCCGCCTGTTCTAGCCTTGTAGAGATACTTCATGCTGCCACATACTCGTACTGTCTAAGGAAGTTGTCTACATCCTAGGCGACTCGAACGCGCCCGGCGCTAATTCTATTATGGTTTGCAGTTGAAGTCGATTTACAGCTCAAAAGATTTATCGCTCAAACTCTCCCATCCAGAATTCCAGAAAGATGGCGATTTGGTGGGATTTCTCTCATGCTTGACTTACATAGTTCGGTCCCGGACAAGTCTTGTGCGCCTGGACTGGGAGGATACAGACTGATACAGGCAGATGTGTTTTTAGCCGCCGTGAAACCCAGGCATCACTAATTAAAAGGCTCAACGATCTACCCAAGTCTCAGAATTGTCTTAGAGGACAGCATCGAACTGTCAAAGAGCCTGTGTGAGATGAGGCAAATACAGAGTATTAGACGCACGTTTGCAGCACGATCGCTTGTGATTGGGTGACGTCGGCGTGAGTACTATTTTTAGTTCACGTGTAGTATCTGTCCTCTAAACTTGGAACAAGACATTTTATAAGTAGACCTCCGTATTATTATCTAAATGAATTGTCGGTGAACGGAAGGGAAATAAACCACTACTTCTGCTGCAATTATCGCGGTCTTGAGGTTCATCTCGCAATTGTCTCGCGGATATTAAAGCAATGGACTGGAAGACTGGAAGTACGTTGAACCCGAAATGCAAAAAAAAAATTGAGTCCGAATACGCACGTTGCAGTATCGAAACCTTACGCACACATAACGACGCATACCCTAATAGCGCCAGATTGGCCTCCCTTTCTCCCCATGCCGTATTCATGGCCAGGGGCAGATGCATCTCCGTATGTTGGGAACTAGAACCATTTGGAACCGCCGCCGATGGCACGCTTTTGCTGCTGTGATTATCCATCCGCCCGAGTCAGGCTAGTACTTAAGCTCCCGTCCTTGTGGGCGTTTGCTTTCAAGACTTTCAGATATGCCCGCCGACGAGGGGTTCATACAAAGCCTGTAAGCCCTCCGTCTCGTTTCGTTGTCGAGGAGGTTCGATACTGATGATATCTCCATCTTGCTACTAGGGCTGGCTGCCTGGTGCGTTGTTAACCGAGCCAATTTTCATCACCCACGTTCTAACGTTCCTCTAGGCTATCGCCGTATACCTGAACTGGGGGTTCATGGGCATACTTTGCGTCCAAACATGTCAGTGGTCGCGCGCTTTCGTGCGGCGTTGGCTCAACTGACGAGTTATCTACGGAAGACACTTACTATATAGCATTCCCAAACGATCGACCACTAGCAAAACTAATCGTATATTTTGTGTTTGCGCTGGAGGTAGCGCAAACGGTGCTGGTCTCGCGCGATGTTTTTGCGGCGCTCGCAGCTTCAGTGGGATCCGCCGACCCTGGAAGCATGATAGACCCCATCTACAATCACTGGTTCAGTGTCCCTGTTGCCGGAGGAATCTGTATGTATTTCACCTTTGCGTCCGGGATATGAATGCAGCAAACTGACGCGCAGTAATAATTCAGCCGGTGGAGTTGGACAACTCTTCTTTGCCTATCGTATCTGGCTCATGGCGACAAATGGTGCTAGTGGTAGTCAGATCATAACAACCTCCAATCTCGTGGTGCGCCTATCATCATAACAGTTGTGAGTCACTTTTCTAGCATCCGGATATTTTTTCGTGAAAAATATCTAAATACTCGTTCTCCGCGATTAAGTTGGCCTCAGCCTCGGTGGTGTCTGCCTTGGTTTCCGCAGGAGCATTCTTTCACGCGCGGACATTCTCGGGGTTGCTGGACAATAGCTCTTCTGGCTCTATGGCGGCTATCGGCGTGAGTCCTCCCTGAGACATCTTCCGTCATCGATGCATGCCTAACGTTGTCGTCATATTTCTGCAGGTGTGGAACGGGGTCGGGGCGGTCTGCGATATCACAATATCGCTGTCCATGCCGTACTATGTGCGTTCCGCCGTTCACTAACGGGGGTTTACCTCAGCTTCATCTGAGCGTACACGTACTGAGCCTTACCCCATTCCAGCTTATGCGTCATGGGACCGGTCTTCCACAGACTCATATAATGGTCGTTAAACTCGTCCGTCTGATCATCGAGACGGGAACGTTCACCGGTACGTCAACTCCTCCGCTCTGCATCTTAATGTAGCCTCCACTCACTTCATTTCATGCTTCGCTGCGTAATAGCCATTGTCGCCATCTTACACCTGTGTCTGTATTTCGGGAACAACCAGGCGTTCATTGTGCCAGGCCTCACCGTGTCGAAGATCTATGCCAACACGATGCTGGTCATCCTCAACAACCGGATGGAGGTCGTCGGCGGGCGTACGCGTCGAGCGCTAGATGAAAGCAACCCGGATTCTCCTGGGGGTCGTATGGCGTTCAGGAGTCCTGCCAATAACAGTCGCACGGGGAGGTCGACTATCATTGTCTCCAATGACCGTTTGATTTTCCGACTGGACGATATTCCACCCATGCCGAAGGCGAATTCCCCCAAAAAGAGTGCGGAGGTTGACAGCTCAGACTCGACAAGTAACCGAAGTGCAATGGTATGTGCTGAAGTCTTGATTGTGCGACCGTGAAAGACTAATCGTGTTTTCTGAAGAACCTATCTGAGCTGCATCATAGCAGGCCGTTCGTCGATTCTTTCCAGCCGGAGAAGCTGGAGGTATAACAACATTCCTTTGTATCATTATGGTTGTGTCGATTGCCAGACACGGACATCAGATTGTATCCTTCTTTTGGTTTTGGGCAGAGTTCAGATCTGTAGAAGTATTTAAAAAAACAATAGGATACCCTGTAACATTAGATAATGTATGCAATGGCCATATTAGTTTTCACATTTAGCTGGATGATTTGGCGCATGATAGAATGAGTGTTATATTAATCGTCGATAAAGAGGACGTGCCGCAGATACAGCGTGAAGACAGCGAGGATGGGGTGAATAGGCTGGTAACGCGTTTGTCGGGGCAACGTCTGGGATTACAAGCGTTACTGCTGCCTTCGTCGCAGCCCTTGCAGCCCTCATCGACGCTTGGGCTTGGGCTTGCGGTTTCCAGAAGTCGGTTTCCGATGTGTGGGATGCAGTGAAAGCCCCCCAAAGACTTCCGGTCCTTTGCTCTTTCCTCGAGGCGGTGTTGATAGTCCTTCATTTGGAACACAGATTGCCCGATTTTTGCCACGCGCGCCCGTTGTCTCCGCTTGTTCAGATGCGAAGCGTCGACTCCAACGCCCACCTCCGTTCCAACAATGACCTTCTCCGGCTTTGGGCGAGGGGGGTTGGGCAGGTCGCCTGGGCCGAGGACCTTCCAGACAAACTCTGCTTGTGAGCTTGCGAGCTGTTTCCTCTCCCTCTTCGTTGTTGGACTTCAACCTCCTCTGCTGGCTTCGCGGTGGATTTGGGCTGTCGAATCATTTTTATTTCAAGATTGCCCTCCAAGTTGGGCAGGATATGTGCTTTCAAGAACCTGTCTTCTGTGAGTTGGAACCTGAATCTTGAGCAAAGTCACATACTTGACGGATCGGATAGGATGGTCTGGATGTGGAGGGTAGACGTCCGAAACTCCTCCTACCACTGGTTTACGAGTGTTTTTGCCTTTGCTGGACCTTTTCGGTTGTGCTGGCTGCGTTGGCGGAGCAAGTGGGTAGGGCTCAAAGCCTTGAGGAGCTGGCTCTTTGACTGCGAGCCTGTAGAGTTGCTTAGTTGTGAATCCATTAGGGAATTCCTCGCGCTTGAGGATATTGCGGACAATGGAGATTCCCGCCGCCTGGGCTGTGACGCGTTGGCGGAGGAAAGGGGTGAGGAAAGAGGTCGCCATAACGTGGTCACTGTGGCGAACGACGAGGAGAACCGAAATTTCCTGATGTATTACGTAATAATGTTGCGCATATTTGGCTGTAGGTCCAGATGCGCAAATAGACGCAATCGGTGTTTATCCGCTCCATTGTGACCTCGCTCGTCCGCCATCGTTGCAAACGACGTATAACCTCCCCAATGGGTCCTCCCCACAGAAATCTACCACAAACGACTCTAGCACCTCCAATGACCCCACAACGACCCCAACAACAGCAGCAACAACCCCTGGAAGATCCTCCGCCAATAGGTGCCCAGCCGCCACCCGAAAACCTGGGCATGTCACCTGCATCGAGATACCAACACAATCTCAAAGTTATACGAAGGCGGGATCCCTCTATTGTCTCTATATTTGACCAGTTTGGCTACGTATGCGTTTATCACCACGATGGTGCAAAGTGGTTGAAACACGGCTATGAAGGAAGCATGTTCTTATTTGAAAGGTGAGCCACTGTTCAACTCAATCCAAAAGAAATTACATCCAAACCATTCGTCCATAGGAGCACATACCCACCGTATGGGCTGTACATCCTCAACCGTCACGGTAGTGATGACTACATTCAAGCAATTTACCCAGAAGACGACGTTATCGACGGTGGCAAAATTCTAATCATTAAATCTTATCCCGACTATATTCAGCGTAGAATGGCCACTATACCACCTACAGAGACCGGACATATCCCGGACAAGTTTTCCGACGTCTTTGCTATCCCTAATGTCGATAAAATTGAAAGGAAGCAGAAGGGCCGATTCGTCACTGTCGGTTTGTGGATGCTCGAGACCAACTTGCGCGATTCCGATGCCATGCGCGATTCCATGATCGAAGTCATGCTAAGGTCTGCAAACCCCGCGCTCTATCTTATCTCTATTGATATTTTTTCAGGTTGCACTCGTACGTCAAACGAAACCTTCCTTATCCCGAAGAGTTCCGCTATGGCCCTGGAAGACCGCCTCCGCCCCATAGATTGCGTGCACCGAGGAAACGAGGTGTGATCTCATCGTGCCACTTATTTTTGCTTCTAGCTGATTGTCTTTATGATAGCGGTCGGTTCCAACGACAACTCCGAAATGTCCGATTCACAGCTACCCGCTCCGTCAGACAGCGAAAACGACCATTCTGACGCATTATCTGCGTCGAGAGGAGAACTTTCGGACGTAGATAAACTATTCGCGAGGCTTCAACCGGCTACTTCTGCTCCTGCGCCTTTGCCTGTTGCCTCGTCTTCTACGGTTCAACGACTTCCACAGTATACGCCTGTGACGCTAGATACTCTATTCGCATCGGCCCGGAACCAGGCCGGCCCAACCATACCAGAGCCTCCTGCGCCCGTCTCACCATCAACAACTCCCAATACCGGTATTCCATTGCTAAACAGCATTTTTGCCTCTGCTGCATCGCCAGCACCGCAACGACCTACATCAACGTCGATATATTCTCCACAGCCATCGACCTCTGCCGCTCCTCCTCCTCAAGTACTCACCCTGGACGTTGTATCCAACCTTCTGGGTCTACCACCTACTCGTACCGCATCTGCCGCCTCAAATTACAGCGCATCTGCCGTATCCCATCCAAGTTCTCGCGAAGGCGACAATGAAGACGACGGCGAAAGCGATTCTCCAAGCACAATGTTCCATGAGGAAGAAAACGAGACGGATCTTCGAACTGGGCACAATGCAGCAAGAACGGCTGGAACCGAGCTCTTGAGCACACTTGGACTTGGTGTCCCGCGACATGGTCTTCAAGGCAGGATTAATGGCGATGTCACACCTCGCGGTCCTCTGAACGGCCTTTTACGCGGCCCATTCCCACCGGCCATCGAAACGACGTCATCGACAGCCACCGTTCGTGATAATGTGCCTGCGTCTAACGCCCAGCAGCCTGCGGCTCTTGAAGTCAATGGCAAGCCGAGGGCGAACAGAGCACTGGTGCCATTTGAGTCGGACTCTGAGCTCTGGCCTTACACACGAGGACCCGTCGACGAAGCCTCTCCCACGGATGGAAACGAGGACGGAGAGATCGTTGAGCTCAGCTTTGAGGAGACGAGTGTGTTGAGCGACCCGGATGCCTTCGATAAGGTTCTAAAGAACAGAAGGAGTGCGGTCAACTTGAGTGGAAACGGGAATGGGAATGGGATGTACACAAATGGCAGCTCAAGTAGACCGGAGGAGAGGAGCAAGGACAAGGGGAAGAAGGGAAAGAGAGGCAGGAAGGAGAGGGATGCGAGGGCGAGAGAGGAGATTGAGAGGAGCTGGGATCTTCCGCCTCCATCGCCTGCCACCAACAGGGCGCCGCATACCGATATGCTGTTCGGACCCCCTGCGTCGCCTTCGCCATGCCCATCTCCGGAACTGCTCCCAGAGATACCACCGGTGCCAGAGATGAAGACACCTACTATGACCGCCAGGGCGACTCTCGCGTATGTCAATGGCAACGGCAATGGTGTTTTGTCGCCTAACAAGGGAAAAGGAAAGGCTGTAAATGGAAGGACGAAGATGAACGGACACGTCAATGGGGTAGATGCGGAGACCGTGGGCGAGAGTGTAATAGCTGCACTGGAGGTGCAGCCATATCCTGTTGGGAAGATGGAGAGGATGGAATTTGTGAAAGAGGTGTTGACACTCATTCATGTGCGTGCTTCTGTTTCTTTTTGTTTTCTTGTTTGGTTCGGTTCTTTGATTTTGTGCTAACCTTCTCCGCTATTCCTCATACAGACTGACAAGGTGTTCGTTGACACGCTTTGGCACGAGTATATGGCACGTCTTGACTAACACCTCCGAGAACTTCGCAAGTTCTGGGGGTCGTTTCTCAACGGCTCGCTTGGTCTAATTTAAAATTTCACTTGTTTATTATCGACACTTGCCCTTGCCATCACCAATCACCACTCCTCATCGCAAGTCTTGTATTTTCACACTATCTCGGGCATTTCCATCTGCTCCTGGCTATCATCCACCACGACTATGTCAGGAACACGACCACGACCACCGTATCATATATCTCCTGTTGGGATTCCCAACCTATCAGCAAACCGGGCAGACAGTTCATCCTGCTGCCTTTCTATCAGACTTCACGGACCGCAAAATCATGACCTTTTTATTCGAGACCGTCATCCATCCATACGTGCCCTCGACCAATCGCATTATCTTTCCATCCAATTTAGTTAGCAAGTTATTGTTAGTCGCACCAACTCGTTCAGTTACCTCAGTACCATAAACGCATGCAGTGTATTCCTAGCCATCTCTACGTGTCCCCTCTCTTCTTTTCCGATGCCTATTTTGTTTCCCTTTCTGTTGCAACCATTACTCTTTCTTTTCACTTTCTACTCGTTTCTATTTTCTGGTTTATGTAACTGTACTTCTCTTCCACAATTGTGGACGTTCAGGCCTCAGGTTTCCATTGTTCTATTTTTTTCCCTCCCTCTTCTCCTTTAATGCCTCGATTTGTACTTTACGACATTTCTTGTTACCCATACGGATTCAGAGCCTCCTCTCGTCTTGTTGTCGTGATGTTTTCTGTAGCTCCCATTGCCACTACGCTACTACTACCCACCTACTAGCTACCTACCACAGTCTTTACATGCCACCGTATCGTATAACACTCCCATTGATCATGAGTGGTATACAGCAAATACCATGCATCATGAACAACCCAAATTGATATGAAAGTACTTGCGAACATCTCGCACCGAAATCATCTGACTATACCTTACCTACATGTATTGACGCAATCAGACACTTTCCTCCAGTTTTACACATTTTATCATATAGCGCGATGACCTATTTACGGGCGCTTGCTGAATTTGCTCACGGCCCGAGCTCACGGCCCTTAGCGTCGACTCCGTACGTCTGACCTTAACCGGTCACTCAAGCAACTCTCGGATTGGCACTGGCTGGGTTGCCAGACCCCACTTAGGCGAATCAGTCACTCTCCTCGCTCGTATCTTACAAGGCTTAGTCTGACTGATTGACATCCTGATTCCTGACAGGTGTGTTGGCTAGTCAGCTGGTACGGAAATTAAAGACACCGGATTCAAGCTAGCCTTTCACTGCCAGCATCATCGAAGCAGCGGGGCCCTCGAGCTTGATCCGTCCACCATGGAGAATGTTCGTGCCAACAGCCATCTCAATGTTCTGGTTCAATCAACAATTCCACACTAGCTTGCAATTATCGCCTTTCCCGACCTTTGTCACGGCAAGTATCGGAGGAATTCCAGCCTTCTTTGATTCTGGCGGCTGGCCTTCGCAGACATGGTACTACTTCCGGCAATTGCTGAGAGAGAGACAATTTTCTCTTCTTCCTAAGCCAGCTAACGTCTTTGACGGGTCGCCCAGGAGCCATGAAGGAGCGACTTGATGGTGGCTTTCCACGGCGAACGAACCCAGCGGCATCTCCTCTTATTCCTTCAATGGTCGACCGATACAAACACTGTCACTTGTTTGTGAGAGCGAAATCCTAAGAGAAAATAACACCATGTACGGACGCTACCTCCATGTCAACAGGCTTCGTGCGGCGGGTGCAGTGAGTCGTTGTCCTTCTGGATTCCTATTATTGCAGTCTGAATTGAGGGCCGTCATTTTAACTTAGAGACATCTATACACATTCCAATTGCGAACTCTATAGTATCCTCCGACTCCAAAGGGTTAACTCTTCGAATGAATGATTGTACAAAAACTAGTGTTTAGGCATCTACGACAGCCGTTTCCTTTTATTCACATGGCTAACTTTGGGAATCCAACGGAGAAATACCCAATCCACTTTTCGATCCCAGTTTGTCCCTTCGCAAGTCATTAACGCATACTTCTGCGCCTCGCAAGGAATAGGTCAGCTTCCTCTTCCAACTTTAGAGTCCGAGAACATCTTATTCTTATACAGAAAGACTCAAGGAATATCAACAGAAGTATCAGCAAGCAGTCAAGATATCTCCCGAATCCCGATGACATATCCGTTGACGTACTAAAATAGCATGCTCGTCCGAACCATCCGGTTTCATTTCCTAGAATGTCCTAAGTACTAAGCGCTAATAGGGCTTCTGGTTGTGCCGTGACCTCCATCCGAGTCCTTGATTTCGCTATAATAATGCTCGACGTCCTCTCTGGCATAGCAATTTCCTAGGTTACCTCTCTACAATGGACGCCGGACTTGCAGCTGAGCTCAAGAGTGTACACTTCAAGGAATTATTACGAGCCGTGTACGTCCGCATTCGAGCTGTGTCTCGTACATTACTTCTACTAATATTCTGCCTGCTCTTCAGACTGTCGTCTCTGGTATTTAGTCTAGACGCCAATCCGTTACGGTTCGACATTAACTGTTCTTTGTCAGCAATTAGTATCCCTGTTCACCTGGGGTTTACATGGGATATTATGCGTACAAGTCTGTAAGTCCTCATCGTATCGTATCCACTACCTATGAATACTATTTCATTGCCGCAGACAACTATTATCTGAGCTTTCCGAGGGATCCGACATCCAGGAAGTTACTGGTATACGGTGCCTTGGCTCTAGAAACGATTCAACTTGTTCTAGTAACCCGCGACACATACCAGCTGTTCGCACTCGGTTTTGGAAACCCTTTTGTCATCAACAAGTTGCATCTACTCCCACTCACAATTCCTATCATGGGAGGCCTCGGTCAGTATTCAAAATTTCGGCCCTAACCTGACGCCCTGGCAAACGAACTGATTTCTTTTCAGTTGGGCTGCTATGCCACTTGATATTTGCCTACCGTATTTACCGAGTGTCGGAATCGAAGATCATAGGGTGCTTGATCACCGCCGTAAGTGATAGATCATATCACTGTGCTGTTTGACGCCTTTTACTCATAACCATGCTTTCGTTCATGTCTTGTAGCTGGCAATATGTGCTAGTTCCTGTGCCTTTGTTTTTGGAGCAAAGCTCTTCGAGGCAGGCTCTCTTTCCAACGCAGCATTTACCTCGGGGTTTACCTTACCTGCGGTGTAAGCGCTCGATGATTCAGACCCTATAAATATTCTAATCGTTTTTTTTTGTAGCTATGGAACGGATTCGGAGCAGCTTGTGACGTTGTTATCGCTGCATGCATGACCTACTATGTGAGTTATCTCATAAATGTCAATGCTGTGTTTCCTGAAAGAGATTTAGTTATCAAGAATGTCCACTGGTTTCCGGAAAACCGATCTCCTCGTCACTCAAATTATTCGTCTTTCCATTGAAACGGGTATTATCACAGGTAAGAGAGCCTAGTTCTCACCGTCGCATTTCTGAAGTAGATAATGTTTTCTTAGCAACGTCTTCTATCGCAAGCACAATTTTGTTTGTGGGTTTCCGCAAACATCCCGACATTAGTGGTACTTCGTCCTGCCGGCCGTATTATTACCAAGATGTATTCAATCACCATTCTCGCCACATTCAACAATCGTCCCCATGCTGTCGGTGGTCCGCCGCCCTTGGCAGACGCCGAAAACTGCTATGATAGCGGCAACAAGGCTCCTTCAGGCAGTTTTGACGGTATAGCAGAAATTCGCATCCAGCGTACGGTGGTCGAACAGGTCTGGGACGACGACATAGCTCTATCACGTATTCAGGTAAGATTTCGGCCAATGCAACCACGAAGTTGGTCCTGACGATTTCTGGCATTTACGTTAGATGTACAACAAAGATGATGAAATGTCAATAAAAAATGACCGCGATTCTTCCAAGAATACGCCAGAGAGTTTAACACAGGACGTTGGAGTTCCCATAGCGTTCTAGGAGAACATAAACAGCACAAGATAGTACCATCCGCCGGATACACCTATGTAGCTGGCAATAAACTGAGGGGAAAAAATTATAATCCTCGTCTGAAGAGAAAAATCATACGCATTCTAAGGTGCAAATAAGGGATCGTTGCCACGGATCAGACTTTAGTATACAAATCGATGGGCCGGTTGAAACCTAAATAATTATTAGGAACCCAATCATATATCGAAAACGTTCATGATGTGTAGGAAAGGGAAACATACCTCCTTCACCAATAAATCCAAAATGCTGTGCGGGCGAAAATCCGACATTTTGCAATATTGACTCGAAATCTGACGGTCGGATAACAAGCTTGTTCGCGTTTTCTTTCAGTTTCTGAAAAAGGAGGCACTGAGAGTTCCGCACAATGGAAGAGGACTTAGGATAAAATACAAACCTGGTCCATCCGTTTGGCTTTGGCGTATGACTCCCATGACTGAGGTTCGAGCACAAAGGTTCCTCCAGGTTTCAGCACGTCATGCACACGTTGGAAAAAATGTTTGAGTCCTTCATCCCCGCCGTTAAGGTGAATCCACTTGGAAACGGAGAATCTGAGTTGAAATATCCTCCGGTAAGTCCAATTCAAGACTTAAGATGATGACGACTTGCCCAATAACGACATCATAACCCTCTGAATCCTCTGGAATTTCCGTCTTGTCCAGTCCGCTGTACGGAACGAAATGTTATGCGGGAAGGCGGTTTTCCCTCTGTGGATGAAGGCGGGATTGGTAGGGTCCGAATTCATGTTCGCAGGATGCTGGAAAGTAATGACGCGTCGGGGTAGGGCCGAGTCGGCAACCATTTCTTCATCGTGGTCGTCTGCATGTCTAGGCTGTGAAGGGCCTTGGGTTGACCATACCGCAAGTCTCCTCCTCCATGCTGCCTGAATCAATGTGTCGTCGATATCAACGCCAACGACGAAATGTGCGCCATGGGATTGCGCTGGAGGATAAGAATACCGATTTGTCACCGAGAATGGGCGAGAAACGCTTCTGCACTCACCAATTTCGCAAGTCACCCAACCCTCGTTGCATCCTATATCCAGCACCCGCGCACCTTTGAAGAGACTTGAAGGAAGAGAGGCTAGACGTTCGTCGGAAATGAATGGACGTTTGGTGTAATACCTTGGGGGCAAGTTCAAGCAAAACGAGGTCCAGCACTGGTAAAGTCAGCCTTCGCACCCATGATAATTTCCGTACGTTGGGACTGATTTGACGAAGTTGACATGATGGCTTGAAATAATCCAGAAATGAATACGTCGATCCTTCCAGTGCGGAGGGGAATTTCGGGCCGGCCATGAGCCATAGGACAACGGACCATAACACTGGCCAGCGAGCGTATCTTGCTCAAGATTTTGTATCATTTACCCTCGTTTGTGGGAAAGCACGGAATCTAGCGAGAAGATGTCGTCAAAAATATTAAATATGGTGACATTGTATCTAATAAATATATCTCTCGCTGGATCTATGTCCTTCCCCAAAGTCCACCACTCCGTCTGTTGCACAACCTCTGGATCTCATGATATGTCACCTCAACACCCTTCTCTCTAAGTTTGTTAAGGTGAGATTTCGCGACACCTCGACATGTTTTATCGAGTTCGAGTTGAAATGCTGATTCGGCGATCTTCGCATAAGCTGTCCACCATCTGGAGGATCGTATTTCCGCGAAGGGGGGATGGGATCGAAGGAAAGCAAATCGGCGCAAATAAGCTGCCCTCGAGTTGAAATGACTGCAAAAGTTCGTTGTCGAATGTGTTGGTGACTGCGCCGTGGCCTCTCAAATCGTGGATCGCCATACTGTCCAGCTGCGGGAATGGCGTTCCTCGGGCTCTATCGCATCCCAAGAGCCATTCCCAGGTAGCACGCGAAAAGTATACTTCCGTAACTGCGAGATGACGGAGGGCAGGTGAACGCGGGGCAAGTTGGCAAGTCCGTCTGCCACGTTCTTGGCAACCAATTACCCATTGTACTTCAAAATCCATAATATTGACATCGCGAGAACCGTCCATGTGGAGATCTTCCAGCTGGGGAGCATCTATGAGATGCAACAGATCCAATCCATACCCTGGGACGGTCACCGCCATTCGTACAAGACGAGGTAGCGACACAGGGATTTTCACAACGATGGAACTGCCACGTCCTGGATGATTATACGGGCCGTAGGACTCCACCTCCATGTCCTCGTGCATGTACACGCCGTGTACTTTGCACCAAAGTGTTTCCAGGTTTGGGGTTTGGACAAGGAATTGGGTGAGTTGGTGAAGGCTGGGATAGAAGCATGCCCGTGACCCCGATCCATCGAGAACAAGGATCTGAAGGCAGGGTAGAGGCGATTGAAGGTATGGCACGCAGTCCGGAGACAAGGGGAGAACGAGGGACGTCAACGCAGGAAGTACCACTCCGACAGATTTAAGTAAGGTCTCTGGATCGAGTGGTCGGCGATTGTCTATGGATTCTTTATCATGGTCGACACGGAGGGAGAATTCCCGCAATTCTGTTAAAACTGCGATTGTGGGTGTCATGAGGATGGCATGAAGTACCATTCCTAACTGAATCACGCCGTCCGCGCTTATATCGAAGGTGCGGATTTGAGCTTTGTGCTCCGCTAATGTCGGCCATATATTAATTTCGGTGTTCGTCGACTGCCAGTCCATGCGAATGGTGACATTGAGTGGGCACGACTTTGTTCGTTCGAGGCGCTTGCTGAGGAATACTTTGCCGTCAGAAGTAATCTGCCGTGGTCCAACATGAATGGTCGACCATGCCGATGGTATGGAATAGAGGACTTCACGAAGGGCATGACACACCAGCATGATAGTTTTTGTTTCGTTCGTCCTTGAAAATATCTCGAGCAGCATTTCTTTGGGAAGACGAAGCAACGACATGGACGATGTTTCAGTCATTGTGACCAGGTCGGTGGCAGCGATGTGATGATGAGATGCTCTTAGTAGCAAGGCAAACTGGCGGTGCCGGTGCAACCTTGAGTCCTTGACCTTGAAGAAGGCAAGGTTCAAGATGAATTTCATAAGTTGACCGCCGTTCGCCGTTGTGTGCGCGTCGGATTCGGAATAATTTTAAGGGGAGATTAAAAAAAGATTCCGACCATAGCTTTGACCCACCTTTCTGGAGGTGACGTTGAGCTCTCCGTCCCTCAGGTAAGCATCGAATGAGCCCGGATAATCAGTACTGTAATACTTGGACTGGCTATACACCGTGCATGTGCCCCTGCAACATAGAGGTGAATATGTTTGGGGAACTTCTTGACGGTGGCATTCAGGAGCGCGTTAACGTTGAGACTCAAAAACGAATCACAAATCTAACAGAGCTGATCGAAGAAAAAAAAATTCGGCAGGCCGTCATCGAGCTCTCTGTCTGGGAGTCGAACCCAGCTTTCGCGCGGACACATTCGAAAGCCAGAGTGACAGGCGCGTGTACTAACCGATATACTAACAGAGATGTAAACAATTCTTACTTGACCTTTGAAAATTCTTCCTCAACATACAAAACAAATGTTGACAGCCTGAGGGTTCCGATTATTCACCGACATTTCTTTGATTTGTAACTTGTCTTTCCTCTCGAAGTCCCAGATATAGGTGCCTCTTCAGTGTCGATGCACGGGGGTATGTAGCTAGTCCAAGCGGGATGCTCTCCAGGAGGAATCTCTCCGATTAACAAGTTGATGGCGGCGGGCGCCCAATGGCGATGACTTTACTTACATCCTTTGGGAACCGTTGGGCATTAGGGCAACATTGGGGTATTTATCTTTAGAGTCCTTGATTGCTTGAACTTTCAAGTAAACCACTACACAGATGTCACCCTCCCCAGAAGAACAACATGACTCCCCTCGGTTATGCACCGCTGAACCTGGTCAAACGCTTCAGAATGGTCACGCAGATGGAAGATCGTCCCAAAATTGGGTTGGGGACCAAGATCTTCCAGTTGGCTTGCAGTTGATGCGAATAGCGAAGACCCCTTGCTGGTGAGTGCGAGACTATGTAAAAATATTCACTGCTGCCGCCACGAAAGACTCGGACTTCTTCGGGATAGCTTTATATCACTTCCAGTTCTAGCGGATCACTTCTACGAGCAAAGTCCCAAGGGAAGACATCTCTGTCTGGTGCTGCACGTCCTAGGCCCATCAGTTGAGTCATTCCGTCTCAGCAACGAGTCAGGAGGATACTTGCCAGCGCACATCGTAAAGAAAATAATGTCAGACGTATTTGAGGTGTTGTGCGAACTGGACTCAAAGAACATCATTCACGGTGGTGAGTAGGTATCTGGCTGCTCATTTCATCGAACCATATCCAATACCATGCTGATTTATATCTTTGGCCATTACCGGTACCCCTGACAATTTACTCTTCGTCGCCTATCAACAGAGCGATCCTATCAAGGAAGTTGCTTTCCGCGTCTCCTGGCCTCAAGCATGTAACATGTAACAGGTGACGATGGGACCGTCTATGCTGTCATCTCCCAACCCATGGACCACGACTTCAAGTGGGATGATACACGGCAGAACTTTGCCGATGTGTCTATCTATTTGAGCAATTTCTCTCATGGCAACTTGTGCTGACTTCAAGTATGGGAAGTAAAGGAACGTACACAAGCATGATGCCCACTGGGGCTTTGCCACTTGTGTAAACAGAGAGTAAGTAGGGTATAATTGTCACCCACAAGGCTAACGGTAAGATGTAAACAGAGATCAGAATGTATACATTGATAACTCAAACTCGACTCACAAACAATGAGAACGAATACCCAAGCACCGCCACGGACTACAAGGTGGACAACAACCGACTCGCCAAATGCTACTTTTCTTTTCGTGATGGTTAAAAGTAATAAAATTGTTTGAGTAACCACAACGCCAGCCCTGTAAATTGATGTCCATTAACGGGCTCTTTCAAGATGATGAAGAAACACACATGATATATGCCGCCTCGCGGGGAGTTTCGAGAATGTTGCAGGTCTCGCCGAAGGGTAAGAGAATGATGGAGAGGTCGCGAGGAATATATCGCGATCAGCATCCCTTGCATAGCTAATAGACTTGTGAGGAATATCGCCATCTTCCAGCTGCAATTATAGAGGGCGTACACTACATGTCGTTGGGTTTTATTCAATCTGTTGACATCACACGACCATGATTCTCACCTCTGAGCATAATCAAAGGTGTCAACGGCGGCCAGAAGAACGCTTGCGCTGGTAGTTAAGAAAAGAAACCATCCCGTGCATCCATGCCTTGGAACTGGCACTCGGGACAGTGGAACGAACACAATATATGTATTTACCCTAGAACAATTTCATAGTCAGCAGTGAGAGTATTTAAAGGTAGACATTCACCATTGTATACCGAAGGGAAAATATCGAGCGAACATGTACAGAACTTTCACCCTCCTCATTGAGTGATGGACTGACAAGTGAGATAAGGGGACTACAATGGTATGGGACAGACGGGAGGCATCCTGAGCTGCGTCTAACTAGTTTTTCCTTGGCTTCGTAGCAGGTTAAATGGGTAAGCAGAAGAAAGAAGATACAGCGGATAATGAAGTCTTAGGCAGACAGACCCGCAGCTTTTCTAACATCATGAATTAAGCCAGTTCCTCGCACAGGAAAGGTCACGAACAAAAGTGGGCATGAGTAGATGCCTGACTGACAAGAGAACGAACAGCGAGGATCAATGAACCCTCGTGTCGGGACAAGAAGGCTTCTACGTCGCTAGGTCACAGGGGCAGAGAGCCAGCGACGAGAATGGCGATATGGTAAAACTGAGCACTTCTAAAGGGACGGATGAAGAAAAAATCGACTGGAAGACGGTGCGAGTACGCACCATCGCTTGCCCCTCTGTCGTCCTATCTATCAATCCCTATCTCTTGACCGTCCAAACCCTTCATTTGCTTGCCTTCGTTCAAGCCTCAATCAGGCTAGAAGGCTGCATGGAAGTCGAAGACGAAGCGAGATTGTGTGGTGTACATCACAGTAGCTGGGTCCGAAATGAATCGACGGAGTTTGGGAGGAATGATGTGCCAGAGTCCGAGGGTTGGAGGTGCGAGCTATGCTGAGTTTCAAAAGGGGCTGCATTAAAGTGCGATAGGAAGTGCAAATGACATATGAAGTTTGGGTTTTCAGCGGTCAGAAGAGCAGGAATGCTTATCACCGGTCGATGGAAGATGTGCTAATATGATCCTCGTGCTCACGAGTGGTCTCAAGACATGTGCATGATGGCTCAAGTAGTTCTGAGGCATATATCTACAATATCAACAACTATCTTTTGGCGAAGGAAGATCAAAGGAAGATCTATCATTTTGCCTACAATCCTATTTTTTCCGTTCTCCTCTCAGGCTGCCCCAAATCATATAAAGGCTGGTCCATTTCAAATCTCGTACTAACTCGCTTGACCAAGGCGCATTCTTCACAATGAAATTCTCAATCTTCGCTTTAACTACCATCCGGGCCTTATTTGTATGTTTCCAGAGATTATCGATTATCATTCAAGAGCCCCTAACTGACTTCGTGAAAGGCCTCAGCTACTCGAAATGGCATATTGGCTACAGTCGCGGATACCGCCAAGCTTGTCCCAATTACCTATGTTGGACCGATTACCCCAGGTGGAGCCAATCTTACCATTACTGGAACTCCAAAGGTTAGTCCAGACGACGCAGGCATTTTTCTCCACTGTGGTGTGTATACACTAATATACACCGTTAGGAAATCTATGACCAAATCATTGAGATGAACCCCAAGTATAACATTGTGGCGTTCAACCTTGAAAAGCGTGATTTCATATCCATAGAAGAGCGCACTCCCGTAAGTAAAGACTTTCTTTCGTTCAATCAAGAGAGAAGTCGAGGAAGGAAATTAACTTTGTAAAGGATCGTGTCGCCTGCAACGTCGAGGGCGGTGCTATTTATAGCGACATCGCTGAGGGTATCGACTACCTGAACAACCTCGGGGCTGGAGCCTGTAACCTTGGCCCCAAGCCAGCATGTTCGCGTGTCACCTGTTCCGATAACTCTGCCATATATTACTGCAATGACGTGAGTGTTATCTCCTAGACCATACAATTGGTTTTGGTTTCTCTAGAGTAACGCAACCATAGAACTCTTACACCATCGGCCCCAGCTGCAACTATGTAAATTTTCTTGGCTATCAGTAACTAGCCAACTTTCGATACTAATAATTCATCCAGTTGGGCTATGGTATGGCCCAGGCCATTTTGAACCAATGTGCTGTCTGTAGTGGTAGCTGCACGCTTTCTGGCCAGGCTTGGGACACCCAGAACTATGTAAGTCTGCCGTTCCATTCACTTGTAGCGTTATGAATTTACGATAAGACAGAATATTATTGTTGGTGCTTCAAACAACTTTGGCGAGGGACATTGCTAGAGGGTGAATACATGGCCCGGGTGGGCATCGGTTGAGCAGTCCAATCGTAATGGCAAGTGGACTAGGTGAAGCTTCACTGCGTGTGACAGTCCGCCAGCTAGATAAATAATTTCCCGTTTTAATAAATTGTACTTACCAGAGTCGGGAAACAAACTGCCTCTTGTAGGCATTCAAAACCTCCTGTGATTATCAACCGCCTGCGGTTTTGTGTTACAACCACTGGAAACGCGTATCCGAGCCCCTGCTATCCAGAGTCCGGTCAGATTGGACTGTTTCAACGGATTTCGGGGTCTGGCAGTGTCCTTCCTTGGTATGGGCCAGACGAGCATCCAGAACGTGCGGTCTCGTGCGGCGGCATGGATGAATACAGCTTCAATGTAGCTTTTCATCAGTGTGATGGCTGCGACAGTCAAGAGTGGGATAGGGTTCTTACTATTTGTCTTCCGATACTTCAGGGCCTTGAATTTTGGTGAACCTGAAGGTGCTGCGTGCAATAGCTCGCAAAAGCTTTACAGTATGTAGTATGGGCCACCGGCATATCCAAGCCACAAAGAAGGCTGGAGAGTACGACAAAACGTCAAGAACGAGCAGCATGTTCCTCACAAGCCTAGTAACAACCCACGGAACCGTCCTCCAGGAAAGAAGGGATCCAAGAAGTAGTCAATGTCGCCGAGGAGTGGGCTTTGGTTTTGATGTCCATCCGGAGTCAGCGCTTCATCTATAATGTTCTGTGTGTGTCGGTCGATTTCAGCGAGTTGACCTTGGTATGTTGGTGCCCATTGAAAATTGAAATAATAAGGTCAAGGGTGTCGACGATCATGGATCAATAGTTAAGCGCCGGAGTGGTGAAACTCGTCTCATGATTTCATTCTGGAAAGGGGTGCCGAAAGTTCGCACTCCCGGGTCTTCGCCGTAATGTATCCGCGACTCCCTATGAGAACCTTTCAGGTCTAGTGTTCGCGCTGACCACGAGGCGAGAACAACAATCGTCGGTCCACCCTTTGCCCTACTCCTTTTTCGGAGCTCTGCCAATCGATGTTGTCTCTATACATAACCCTCGACTCTCTTCATCTGTGCGACAGAGAACATCATCATCATCGTAGCCGCCTTCAAAGTGCGAGGATCCAAATAAAACAAAGATGGCCTGATCTCACCATCTTTTCCTTTCATGATCATCTTCTGCAGCACGCATCACGTTCATCACATCGGCCATCGCACGCCGCACACAGGGCTCAGCAGCACAATGTCTGGCTCGGTACACCACCAAACCTGCCTGATGTCCGTGTGATATCAGGTCGAGCTGATTAAGATGATGTGAGTCCGGAGTCAAATGAGCCCCACAGGAGCTCGTGAGGATGTAGTCATCTGGGAATTTTAAATCATTTCCTGATTGCTATATCCGGGGGATATTCCGCTGGATGTCAACACGACATCCTCAATCCAATTTCATGATATTCCCTTGTAACGTGAATGAGAGATCAAACCAAGGTCATGACGACATTTATCATTGGTATCTTGCAGGGCTCTTTTCAGTTCACATTACGAGATGATTCTTCTTAAAAATTTCCGAATATCACAAAGTTTAGAATGAACAGAAAAATGTATTCATTTGACGAAGGAATACTACAGGAGTATGTATACTATGGGTTTGCTAGTACAAAGTGCTAAACATGATGAATATAAAGGCATTAGCGAATGCAGAGAATGTGAAGGGTGAGAGAGCATACCGAAATCTAACAGAGCCCACAGCCGAAACTCCAAGTTAATCTGATGTCCATCCGAATCCATGCCGGAACCTAAAGAGAAGAGCAAGTTAGGAACGCAAGGAAGAGATAAAAGAAATGACAGAAAGACAATGGCACAAGCAACATGATAAATGGACACAGGCGTCCTAGAAATACGCAACGCGACAGGCCGCGAAAGATGTCCCCGCCACAGGACACAGTACATGAACTGTTCAAGTTCTGTGGCGCTATTACGCAGAATAGCAGGGCATCTCAACAGAGAAAGTAAATAAACGAGGGGGTGTGGTGGAGGCGGCAGAGGAAATACGACAACGAAGGACAGAGGAGGGATGGAGACGATGGTGATGATGGACACAAGTCGATTCGAACTCCGCACAGAGAGGATGTCCAGGCAGAGATTCCATAGACCCCAGAGGATGTTGAACTAGCTGGAGATGTTGACATTTAGAGTCTAAAGACGTCGTGAAATAGATCAGACGGATATTTGCCGTCGAGGTCAGGTTGATATCAGCGCGGCACCTCAATTGAATCTCATCACGCTGTCACGCTGAATGTCGTTGGCCAAAATCTCATTTAAATATCACACTAATATCTATTGGACATTTCTACATTCTCTCTCGGAAACATATTTGCCAGAGGTCATACGGAACTCAGGCAGGGTTGGTGGTGTAGGGCCATCTAGCATCTTTTCATTTCACTTATCTATCCACCGCGCTGTGAAATTCCAAATTCGATTCTGTCCACCGCCTCAGAGAGTACTGTAACAAATACCATCACGCATCACGTATCACGTACCTTATGATTATCCACCTGTTCCCGCGATCTTTGTATCTTATCTTATCTTCGTAAGCCCCTATTTGTTTCATTAACTACTTGTATATAGCTTCGTTCAACTGCCCAAGGCTCCGTATTTACTTACTATTCTCTGACTCGCTATTACGACTATATCTCTTATTATTTGACTCCTCTTTTGACTCCTTTATCGTCACCCTATGATTTGTTTTGACTCCCTAATCCCTTGTAAAATGACTTACTCAATACCTACCTATAACGTGTCCGTCCTCTCGTCTCCGGACTCCATTTTATTACCTGACTCGTGTACTCTTAGCTTAGTATAAATAGTCGACCCTTTGTACAGGACAAGACAGTCAATCACACAGTTTTAACCTGTTCACTTGATTCTCGCGCTATCTACAACCGTGTGCCAATTCGTCTTTCAGTGACTCCCACGCCTCTGAAAGCTCCCAATTGTCACATATTTTTGAACACTACAGTGCCCATCACCACCTCTCCAACACCTCCTGTTTGGTGCCGAGAAATTTTTTGTAGAATTTTTCTGATTTTCTTAGGAAGGAAACCCATGAAAAGAATGTGATTTACGCATTTTCTCATTTTTCCCACGGTGTTTCACTTTTTCGGGGTTGGGAAAAAAAATAAAGGGCTCCAATTTTATATTATTTGAGGGAGAGAAGATGAAGAAAGGCAGGAAACAACATTTATGAGGTTTTCGGCAAAAAATCCCTGTTTCCTGCCTGATCCGGCGGCTCTGTAGGGTTGGGCAGTGGTGTCTTGACCTCCTTGACCCGGTCGAAAAGGTCAGACCGAAATTCGGGTCAGGCCAATTTGACCCGGTCAGGTTGACCGGTCAAGGAGGTCAACAGTCACGGGAGTAGCCCTCGAGAAGGACGGGCCTGCCACAGAGCTTCTACATCTGCTGGGTTTGACAGCTCCCGGAAAATGTGTCGGTCCAGCACTGACCTAGCATCAACGCAGCTTCATCGCCATTTCCGACATATCACAACCGAGAAACTTGTACAAAACCTGTACAAAACTTCATGGTAATGTCATTCAATTGATTTGACTGAATTCCGTGGCGAAAAACGACCAGTGGGCGGCTATTTCACCTGTTTTCACTGAGCTCATCTAATTCCCACCCTTTTCCTTTGACCGGTCAGTCCAGATTGACCTTTTTTGACCCCTTTTTGGCCTGACCCCGGCCTGACCGGTCATGACCCGGGTCATTGACACCACTGGGGTTGGGTGGTAGCTTTGGGTAAGTGTGACTGTGACTGTAACATACCTTATATAGTAGGTTGTGACATAGGGTTAGGGTTTGTTTCACTTTTCTAAGGCCGGAATTTCGAAAACTTGTCCGATCGACTTGAGATTCACATCAATGATTGCCCTCATGAATCTAAGCACATTCCCGGTGTTTTTGACAAATTTGGGGTATCCGGGAAAATGTAGTTATCAAATGTATGTTTTTGTTTGTTCCCTGCCAAACCAGGTGATGCGAGGTGGTGATGGGCACTGTACACCGACTCTATCGACTATCTCATCCTGTACAACACTCGACCCGACTATTCTATATCTCATTGCTTAATCTTTTAATTTTCCGACTCTCCGTTTACCGACTTCGA